>OZ035827.1:8376313-8418983 GCA_964034765.1 Knipowitschia caucasica | reverse complement strand
TTTTATTTCTAAAGTATAGAGTTGTGCTATATTCACTATTCACTATCTTGTGTTGCCTGCTCCTCATTCCTTCTGTTCTGTAACTTGTGACGCAATACTGAATTATCCCCACTGTGGGAAGAACAAAGAATCTCTTAATCTGGAACCTGCACATCACAGTTTCACAAAAATCAAATACAAAGACACAGAGTACAAGTTTATTCATTCTTTCAGTTGAACAGAAATACATTCACAAGTACTTTTCAGTGGTTCCATTACTTTGTTCACGGATATACCATTAAATCCATGTATTTTTTTACCTTCTGCACATAGAGACACAGAAGTTAATTGAATGTATTCTTTGATTCAAACACAAATAACACCGTACTTTACAATATTTACATTTCTTCATTTATGCCATTACATCTACTTTACTTTTTTCTCGTACAGCACATATAGTATATACGTTCACATACATGGACGTACACATACACATACGTTAGCAACATCCTAACAGTTTCCATATGTGTAGATATAATCACAAATATATGTACACCTTAAATTTAACTTCCCTTTTAAAGACCCGCACATGTCTTCACTGTCCACACGTGTCTCCGCTCTCGCAGGTGATCGGGCTTCTGGATGTCTTCACTCCAGCCACGACCCTCGACGACTTCCAGGACTTGTGAGTATCCATCTTACTCCTTCGTTAATACACTAAAAAAAAGCCAGTGCTGAAAGAAACATGCATGTGTTCTCTTAGAGTCATACAGTATTTAGATTTCTGGAATGCTGCTCTTAATGAAAAACCGATGACGTTGCTGTGTTTGCAGTGTGTAGTATTATCTTTGTGGGTTTATTAGTGTCGACAGTGTAATGTGAGATGAGAAAACATTCATCAAACGTAAAACTGGTCCAACTGCTGCTTTAATCACTTTATCATTTTAAAATATCAATATTCAATAATCAATTGTGTGCTCAGGAGTGAAAGTGAAGAACGGGGACTGGATAGTTGTAGTATTATTATTATCAGCTTGTTTGTTAAATTAATATGGTAACTTTTGTTTGAGAATGTACAGTATGTTATGTATGGGCATGTATTCATCTACTCGACACCAAACTGCTCAGGTGTAAATTAGGACTACAGGTGTAATGAGCACTACAGGTGTAATGAGCACTACAGGTGTAATGAACACTACAGGTGTAATGAACACTACAGGTGTAATGAGCACTACAGGTGTAATTAGCACTGCTATAACCCACAACAAAACATCTCTCCTTTTGGTTAATGTTTTTTTGGATACTGTCCCTGTAATAATAGAAATCATTCCATATTATACCCTTCCATATTTGACCAATGTCATAACTGCATTTTGTTGTTAAATATTTTCATAGGTGTAGAAGCACCAATTACACACATACATTTTCATTGCATGGATGAGATTGGTCCTTTTTAGGTTCAAATCATAGTTACATTGTTAAGCAACATGTTTACTGCTATTCTGGTTTATTGGTTCTTAGGATTGGTTAAAGATTCAAGGCCTGTGTAAAAGTACTGCATACACACACCATTATGCACAGTTTAAAACTTTTAGCACAAGAACAATAAGGTATAACTCTGCTTTAGTAGCTGCACGTGTGGAAGCTATAGAGGCCCTTTAGTGTCTAATGTCTCGTGTCTTTTTTCAGACTTGTCAGACATTGTCACTGCTGAAACAGCTCTCAAAATGTTTAAGTTAATTATTTTCCTGAGAGCGGCAGGCTGGAGCGTGTACGCTGCTGCGGGAGGAACAGCTGATAAGATCTCAGCGAATCAAGAGTTTTCATTCGCCATTAAAGGAGAGCAGTGCTTTGTTCGCAATATACGGCTTTAGTGGTAGCTATTCTTTTAAACCTTCAATCAGATGTTGTCATTTTCTGTCTGTGCTTTATTAACAATAAACAAAATAACTGAATTGAGCCAACTGGAAGTATACGACTAGGAAGAAAGAGATTATTATGAGATGATGTGAGCTCAGTAGAGAACAGTATTTAGATCTGATTTCACTGCAGCTACTGAACAACTTCCCCAGGGAGAAGCAAAGAGGGAAGAACGCTCTGAAGCAGAGGCTCATGGGTATATTGTTGGCACACTAAGCTTTCTGCGGGCCTCTTTCAAAAGATAAACTCTAAATGGTACATTTCTTCAGTTGTTGAATGTGTGGTGTGTTGTTTGCAGCTACTTGGTGATGCCGTACATGTTCACAGACCTGTCCAAAGTCCGAGGCCATCTTTCAGAAGATAAGGTCCAGTTTCTGGTCTACCAGATGCTCTGCGGGCTCAGGGTAAACTTCATATTTCTTAAATATAACTTAATCATGACTTATTGGGTTTTGGGGAACATGTCTAATTGGTATCATACTATTAATTCTTTATAGTTTTGTCAAAGGTCCTTTGGGTTTGAAATGTAATCATGAATTTCCATTGAAAATCCAATCTCACATTTGTTTGTTGGTGTTTAAGTATTAAAAGGTTTTGGAATAATGATTAATATTCTCAGCTTCAAGATGGACCAGTCGAGTAATCATATATTTACATTTGAGGTGCACAAGCTTCCTCCACCTAAATGGAAATCTGTAGATAAGGAGCTCTTTGGTGAGAGGATTGTCATGTGTAAAAATACAAAACCAAGGTTCTCTCCTTCACTGTAAACCTAGCGTGCTGGACTCTGGAATATTAAAAAGTATTAAAAAGATACATTCCCTGATGAAGGCCAGTTGGCTGAATGTGTTGGGGCTCTGTCTATTGGGACAGGCCATAATTAATAAGTCTGCACAGCTTCAGGCAATCGTGGGTATGCTCATCTGATAAAGGGCCACCTGCCAGAAGTCTCACAAATTTGTCCTTTTTTAATGAACAACCCTAAAGAGCTCTTTCTTCATCGGCCCCTTATTTATTACAATTCTTGAAACACATTTCAGCAGACAGGCCTCCATCAGGGCATGTATTGATGTAAACACACATGTATATATTTCTTGCACTAGAGTAAATAGTGGTTTATACTTTGTTTCTTTATTCAACTAAAGATGAAGATGGTATTTTTCATCTCGTGTTGTGCGCTTCTCATTACTGCTGTTCTGTAGCTCAACTTAATTCAATTCAATGTATTTTTGTATAGAGCCAAATCACAGCAGCAGTTGTCTGGGAAGACTTTGCAAAATTGCCATTTGTCAAACACAGATCAGAGAATTAAACTGTTAGAACCAAGGAAAATAGGAGCCAGAAGGGAGCAGAATGACCAATGTCCATAAATGTCCTTCAATGTCCTGAATCATCACCACTGGATCTTTAACTCGTGATGCAACACAGACATTTCCCCAAATAAACAAATACATTATCTCGTTATCTTCATCTATTTAGTCTCAAAGCTATGATTCTTTGTGATGGCTGTATTTTATATGAACCAAAAAACACATTCTCCCCGCACATTATGTTACGTGTGTCTTTGTGTCTGTGTTTTTCAGTACATTCACAAGGCCGGGATCATCCACAGAGTGAGTACAAATTTTTCTATCCAGTTTTTAGGCTAAATTAGTGCAAGCCTTCACAAGAGGAATGAGAAAGTCTGCACCCATGTCTCCTGATATCTGGGCCAACGCAGCCCTGCCCCAACAGGTAGGATGGGTTACTTTCGCTGAGCTGTGGGAAAGCGTGTTGAGAGACACAAGGCCGCTCCTCGCTACGCAAATGAGCCAATGACGCAACCGGAAAACCCTTTTCTGATACGCAACACGTGTGCCTTGATCTTCCCCTCGCTCCTTTTATTTGCTCAACACACGAACGAATTCAAATATCCAAAGTGTAGCCAGTGTTGGGCCACAGCGATGGTTCCTAAATGTTTCATGCCACCGGATGTGACTTTGTAATTCAGAGATTGTATTTTTATGAAAGTGTCCTGGAGTGTCAAGAGAGGTGGTGATAGATATCTGTGTGTTTACTGTATACCGTTGATGTAGGCTTGTATATGTGTTTTTTTTCTCTGCAAAAAAAAAGAAATTGAGTATTTAGGTATATCAAAAGCATGCTAGTTTACTCTGGGCTAAAGAGTTTTGTGGTTACAGATGGCCACAATATTTTGTTTTAACTTTGTCTATGAAAGATTACGTACCTCATCCATGGAACATTTAAACTGTAATATATATATTTTTGAAAAGCATTTTATAAAAATAAATAGCCAAATTACTTCCTAAAAAAAGGAATAAAAGAAGAAAAGAAGGAAAGGAGGTGATAGATAAAAAGAATGGTGCTTTTAGTTGTGAAAGTTGTGCCTCCGTTTTGTGAGGGCTAAACCCAAAACATTTAAATCCATTGATAAAAATGTGGAGTGGGAAACACATCATTAAAAAGAAACGAAAGGTCAAAAAGTTTCTATTCATATACTTTTAATTTGCCGAGACGAAGCTTCATGTCTGAGTGGAGTTTGTATGTTCTCCCCATGTCTGCTCTGGTTTCCTCCAGGTGCTCCGGTTTCCCCTACGGCTAAAAGAACATCTACAATTCATAGACTGTCCCTTCATAGTCCCCTCATAGTCCCGCATAAACCAGAACTCTCCTGAAAAATAGATTCTGAAATCTCAGTGGGACTTTTCTGGATTAATAAAGTTAGAAAAAATAAATAAAAAATCAGCCTAACACAAAGACCTGCAACTGCTCTGATGAAGGCTTTTGTGACGAAACACAAAAACAGTATTAAAAAAGGCCATTTCTGTGAGTCCCTGTGAGATTGAGGCTGTATGAAATCTATACTGTCTCTTTTCATCATGAGCGCTGCAGGTGAAGTATTTGCAATGGCTCTTGTCTGGAGTTCCATTAGCCTTTTACCAGTCGCCTCTTGTTATTATTCTTGTGAGAAGAGAGAGAAGATGTATCTGTCACTACATGAGTCAGACGTCTGCTTAAGTGTTACTGTCCTGCACCCACTCGTCATTTGGGAGCAGATCATCCCTCACCAGGAGATATCACGCCACACTTTTATCAATGGCTCGGATTCTGAAGCAAATCCACTTAGATCCGATTAACCAATTTTTTGTAGTGATCCCTGTGTTATAATGCACATGCAACACATTGAGATTGACTGGTAATATTTGCTACTGTTATCTGCCATTTTTTTTCCTTTTCTTTTTTTTCAAAGGCTGTCAACAGAAACTGGGGGTTGGAGCTAATGCTAATGTGAGAGGCCTAGTGAGCAATCAGGATTTCATGTACAGAGGTTATTACATAATGGATGCAGGGGTTAGTGCTAGTGTTTTTTATAGCAAGAAGGTGCTAGTTCCGATTCTACCTCCATACGGGGTCTTTATGTGTGGAGTTTGCATGTTCTCCCCGTGTCTGCATAGGTTCCCATATGGGGGCTCCGGTTTCTCTCTATACCAATAAAAACATGTAGAATAGGTCCAACCTGCATGTCTCCTGTCTCTTGAATGGTGATCCTGCTCCCATCTCTGAGAAGAAAAATCCCAAAAGTGCTTTATTCTGTGCAAAATTAAAGATGACTTAATTACTAATCCCCCTCATGGAAATTGATGGTAAATTATGTTCAATCCAGTTATGTTTGGATCGAACAGAACAGACCCAAAGCTAAAGATGGCTGACAACTGTAGACTGATTATTATTTTGTGTTTTGTTAATTTTCTATAACTACAATAATAGTAATGATGATAACCAGTTTTGTGTAGCGTTTTGCAAAGGTAAAAGCTCTGGTTTGTGCTGTCTGGTGCACACTGGGGCAGCCTTGCACGGTTTTTCCAATGTGGTTTTACTGCAAATGGCAAATAAATTCTTTAATCTTGAAAGAAACTCAAAGACGCTTTACTAATCTAAGCAAGGATAAAAGCGCTGTTGGTTCATTAAAATAGTTGGTATGGCAAATAAGATATTATTTGTCATCATATCAGCTGGCTGGGAGGAAGTGAAGGCCTATCAGATATCACGACCAATATATATTTATGTTTTTACCATGAACTAAAATGCCTTCTCTTGTAGGATCTGAAGCCTGGTAACCTGGCTGTTAATCAAGACTGTGAACTCAAGGTTTGTATGTGAAGAAAAGAAAAGCTTGACTCTCTGAGGGTTCATGTGTGTATCCATTCTAGAGATCAACCCAGCTCTAACAGACATTTCATGACATTAGATTAAGATAGGAGATCCTTTATTTGTCCCACAGTGGGGAAATTTCAGTGTTGCATCACATAATTTATTATAGAATCATAGCATCATTGAATTTTAATTTGGAGATTTTCAAACAGTACATTTGTTGGCCTGCTGTGAGCTGATAATGTGATTACTCTTATTGCCTTTTTTGCGAATCAAGGGATTTTTTATTTGGTACATTTTAAGTATTAAAATGATGGACTAAGCTGTAGTTATCACCTCCGCAGTCTTCAGTATCAAAGGAAAAAGATAAGAGAATATGCGTTTAGCGGATGTAAAAGTGAGCCTCGGATTCCAGTCAAATGAACCGACTTATCATAAAAGCTTAGTGAAAGTCAACACTAAAGTTCCCCATATCCGCATCTGCATACTTTCTCTTATTCCCTACTTCTGTAACGCTGCTTTTATCCTCTTCTTGCTTTTGCACGTTAGAATCCAACATACCGTAATCTCCTTTTCTCCGTATATTGTCGTAATTGTCTAAAAGTATGTTCCTGCTGATGTAGTTCCCTGTTCATGCGTTCTCTTCTTTTTCTGTTGTCTTGGTATGTTTCGTAATCGTTTGTTGTTCTCCCATGTTGTTCCTGCCCTGCAAATAACATTACCAATTCAAACGCCACTTATCCAATGTACGGTACACCACGTCCACATAGAATAACAAAAACAAAAGGACCCTCAAATGAAAGGTTTGACTCGGCTATAAACAGTCAAATAACCACGAGAAACGCTTTGAATGTTTTTATTAATGTATAAATGGAATTAGGGTGAAACAATATAGGATCAGGTTCTGTCTATTTGTGTTTCAGATCCTGGACTTTGGGCTGGCCCGCAGTGCTGATGCTGAGATGACTGGATATGTGGTGACCCGGTGGTACCGAGCGCCTGAGGTCATTCTGAACTGGATGCACTACACGCAGACTGGCAAGACAATCACAACTACATCTTTGTCTCACTGTCGTTCAGCCACAGCAGCGTGCTTTTGGATTACAGTGGTTCCTTGTTTATCACGGGGGGATTTGTATGAAAAAATAACCTGCAATAAGCAAACTGTTTTGTTTTACACCTCCCATACACTTTTATGTTTTCAAGGTGTATTGGAGGATTTTCCCAAATTTTAGGAAAGAACTGCCCTCTCCAAAAACTCTCTGGTCTTGTTTGACAAGAACATGTCACCAGAATGACTGACAATTAGGAGGACCAATAGTCTCGATGATCCACCCGTTAGTAGAAAATCCTCCTTTGATACATAGACATCAAACCTGTTTGTTGTAGGTCTGAGTGCTGCTGCAGCTGTCAAAAGCCATGCATACACTGTAAAATACAGCTGCAGAGGAGCCCACGCTGAGGGGCAGGAGCAGGGCTGAGAGATATGGGACGTCCTCTGAACTAATCGCAGTGATACACACAATAGTTTTCTTCTGACTTTAAATAAAGATAACTGTCATGTTAGCGTCATATGATATTGTTGGAGAATACACACGGCCAATGAGCAACACGCTGTAAAAAGAAAACTGCAAAATTGTTGACAAAAAAATCCCCAAAACAGCGAGGCCGCGAAAGGTGAGGGACCACTGTCCCTAAAACCACATCTCTGAGCAGCACATTTATGTTTTGGAGTTTGTTCAACAAGTCGTTAGTGATTATTGGATTCTGGATACTTGCTGATTATTGAAAAAAAATGATTGAAGGTCTTGTCAGTGATTATTCATGACTGGAGCCTCTTATGGCCACAGGAGAGAGGAGGAAGTGACTGAGTCAGCGCCCTCTGCACCACAACAGTCCCTGAAGATCATCTTCCAGTTTATATCATAATATCATGCTGAATACTCTCCTCACTCGTGCTAAACTGTTGTTGTGTCCTTAGGCAAGACAAGACACTTCCCCCACACAAACTAGAATCTGGTGCTGCTTCTGGACAAAGAGCCAAACTGTGAAGTGACCTTGTGACGGTCTTTAAAAAGCTCCACATAAATGATGCAAACTCATGAACAAGATCCCAGCATACTTGAACACTCAAAGTGCACTTCAGTAAAAAAAAGAAGAAACATTTAAGCTCATACCCGTGCTGAGAGCCTTACGGCGCATTGGCAGTTGGGTGGTTTGTGAAAAGACTGTTCAATGTGTTCCGTGGCTGTCAGCTCGACAATAATGTGCTTCTCTTTATCTGTGAGCGGCTGTCAGACGCAGAGCCTCAGACTGAGCCGTAACAATCAGAGCGAAAGCTGTCTCTGAACTCTATGCTCCATGCTCTCCAACTTAAATGTTATTATTCTATTACTGCATTTCTATTCTCCATTTCACTCCATATGCAAATGTGAAATATGTAAATGTTTTTTGGTCAGTTTTGTTAATTCTGTGATATTTCCTCTCGGTTCCACTCACGTTGTCTCTGTTTATTCTAGTGGACATCTGGTCAGTGGGCTGCATCATGGCTGAGATGATCAACGGGAAAACACTATTTAAAGGAAAAGATTGTATCCTTGGGCTTGTACTTCAAAAAATTTACACATTTTAATTACAATGTATATTAGTCAAGAATCATAACGTCTTTTATTGCTATGTTTGTATAATTAGATCAGGTCGTATCTCACCACACAGTCTCGCAGTTGTAATTAACATGAACAGACCTTATCTTTGTTGTTGCCATGGTGCAACTAACCAATAATGTGACAAGATTATAAATGGAATATTACAATCTGCACAATGATTCAGATTCCTTAATAATGATCCAATAACTAGACATGGATCAGCTGACACAAATCATGAAAGTGACTGGAGTCCCAGGACCAGAGTTTATACAGAAACTGGACACTCCCGAGGTAAACCAACGAAAACTTCAGACCAGTATCCTTGAAGTATCTGTTATCTGGCCACTCTTTGCACAAACTGAGAATTGGACTTATTATTATCATTCTTATCATGTATTTTTTTATTTACTCATTTCAGGCCAGGAGTTATATGAAGAACCTTCCATCTTACCCTCGAAAAGACTTCTCCGTTCTGTTCCCCAGAGTCAGTGATAAGTGTAAGTTATATTTTGGTGCATTTGCTAATTTTATTACGGACTGCCGCCAAGAATAGTTTATCACTAGCGAATCAAAATTGTTCATGAAAAGGTAGACATTTTCAAGAATACTTCTAAGGCAAGGCAAGGCAAGGCAAGTTTATTTGTATAGCACAATTCATACACAAGGCAACTCAAAGTGCTGAACTTCTACTACCATACACATCTTTAATATCCTGTCTATACATTAAGAAAAAAAACAGGGCGGTAAGATTTCAGTACTCCTCAAATGTTAATGTTGCAGAAATAAATTCTCAAATACAATTACAATTAGATATGATATTATTTATTTCTTGTGTTTGTTTGATTCTCTGATCTGTGTCGGAGAATTTAACAGTTTAAAGAATACATTTTTAAGAATCAATTGAATTGAATTGAAATGAACCAGGATCATAAAGGAGGCTAAAGCACAGATGTGTTTTTAGTGGAGACAAAAGCCCAGTATATGTCCAGCAGCCCGGCAGAGAACACACATTGATGCTGTAAACTGGTGTGCAGGCGTCGACCTCCTGGAGAAGATGCTGGTCCTTGATGGAGATGAGCGTCCCACTGCAGAGATGGCTTTGGAGCACCCGTACTTCGACAGCCTCCGGGACCCGGACGACCTGCCGGAGCCCAGACCTTATGACGACACACACGACAACGCTACGATGTCCCTGGAGGAGTGGAAGAGTATGCATCGTTAAATCGCTATAATTCACTTTTTTCAGCGGTTTTATCATATCAGAGGCGTGTAGTTCTCTTCACGTACAAATCCACTTTCTAACAGAAGTTTGAGCAAGAGATGATGCTTCAATGGTATTGTTGTAATAAATGTAAAATAAATATATATTCTTGTCGTGGACAAGAGGTGGGTGGCTGGGTGAATAGCACTCTCGCTCCTCAGCAAGAAGGTCCTGGGTTTGAATCCCAGTCGGAACAGCGCCTTTCTGAGTAGACGTTGCGTGTTCTTCCCGTGTCTGTGTAGGTTTCCTGTGGGTGCTCCGGTTTCCCCTACCACTAAAATCATGCACAATAGGTATGAATGTAAATGAGAGAGTGAATGGATGGTGTTGATTGGGGGCTGATGCACCAGTGTGTTCTGGACTCGCTTCCGTCATCACCGTGTGTGGAATAATTGCAACAATATCTGACTCTGAACATTGTAAAGTGCTTTGGCTGACCTTGGTCTGTAAAATGGGCGATATAAATAAACATTACTTACTTACTTGTCATAAAAATTATATTTAGGCAACGGTGGAAAGTTGGCCACGATTGACTTTTTAACATAACAATATTAACCATACCAGTTTCATATCTCACACAAACGAGATATGAAACTAGAGAACAAGATTTTAGTGCATGTTTTACTGAAATGTCCATGACAGAGATACACACTGCACTTAAATGCTTGATCCTTATTATTATATCTGAAGTTTCGATTTGTCAAGGCTACCGTTCACATTATGTTTATTAATTAACGTTATCTGTCCACAGGATTATGTTTTAAAGAAGTGAAAAGCTTTGTACCTTTCCCGCGGAGAGACTCCAAAAGGAAAAACACTCTCACTATGTCCCCATGACCTCCGGATGTGAAACGACAACTGCTGATCCACCAACACAACAGCCAACAGTGCCCGCGGGTCTTCAACACTCTTATGTATGTGTCGAAACAAGACGGCTCCTTTATTTATACCTTGTGTTTATTATTGTCTCAGGATAAATATAGACAAACAGAGCTGCACATGTATGGTAAAGAACCAAATGAACATATTTCACATCTATTCAAGAGATCATGAATTATTCTCACTTTTAAAGTAGAAGGATTTTCCCAAATTTTAAGAAAGAACCGCCCTCTCCACTTTTTGAACAAAACTCTCTGTATGTGACGAGCACATACAGTATCACCAGAATGATTGACACTTGGGAGGACCAACAGTCTTGATGATCCACCCGGAAGTAAAAAAATCCTCCTATGTACCTTTTAAGATCAAATACAAATACAAATATATGATTGATTTAAGCAAATAAAATATGTGAAAATAATCGAGGACTTTAGGGGAACCTCGCTTTGGGAATCACTGCATTTCAACACATTTCATTTGTAAATAATTGAAATACTACATCATGGCATTGCTGCAGTTATGATGCTCTGTTTTACCATCATCAGACTACCGTATTCTTAACCGGACACAAACTGTACTATTTGCGCCGTGTTTTTCTGTGGGCACTATATTGCTTATTGTGAACATGAATTTTATCATGTGGTATTTGTGATATCGGTGTTTGTTGCATCCCTTTATTATATTTTCTTTACCTGTACAGTACGGTCGTTAATGATCTGTACCAGAAATTGAATGTGTGGATCTGTTTGAATAAAGCCTATTGTGTATTTTTACCAAGGATCTATTTGTATTTTATTCCAAAAATGTCAAAGCCTGTTGTTAAATATTCTGAAGTCATATTTTTATAGCACAATTTGTGTACACAGCAATTCAAAGTGCTTCAGACGAGTGATTTAATAACAGATCAAAATATATTCATAGAAAAAAAGGCAATAAACAAAAAGGCATGGGTATTCATCAATATACAATTACGTTTAACATGTTAGCACACTTCTGTCTTTTGCACAATCTGAGTGATTCTATCTATAACAAATGTGACATGTACATTTTTCCCTAACCCGAATAAAGTCTATCTTATCTTAAACTGTTATCGAAATGTGGGTTTAAAATGTGATAAATAGTACAGCATAAAATCAGTTGTATGCACAGATAAACGGATATGTTCGTTAAAGTGTGGTCATGGATGGATGTTATTATAGTGGATGCACTGTAGTGGATAGTGACCCGCGCGCGAAAATCGTGAGTTGCTGACGTCAGGAGGCGGGTGACAGTTTGGTTTCGGCCTGTGGTTTGTGTCTCATTCACACCGTCAGGTCAGCGAGCAGACAGAGGTCCTGGACCGGAAATACAAACAAATAAAGGTCTAAATGCAATCCAGGCTAAGTGAAGGTGGATTTAAAAAGCAATAATGTCTCTTATAAACAAAGTAAAGCAGTGTTTATGACGTTATATAATAGGGCTCCTGTTTGTTCATAACAAGAATTGCTGAGTTTAATATATACAGTCTGTGGCTTGTACATATGCCAATCATCTGTTCTGATAATTCACCACTTTACCCGCTGCTATTATTAATACTATTATGATTTATTGTGGTATATTCTCTGCTGCTAAAGTTCAATATCAACTAGCTACAAATGTGAATCTTCCTTGCTGCTAACTTCAGTGTTTACTCCACATATGCACCAATCTATGACCCAAGATAAACTGTAACTTGAGAGTTTACTATCTGTTTATTGTTGGTTTATTTTTAAACTACCTAATAGTATATATATATTATTATATATTATCATACAATCTATATTATTTAAATTGTATTAAATTATAGATCTTGTTTGATGTTAATGTATCCTGGGTGCTTTTATTTCTATTGTAATTTCTACTGTAATATGCCCAACGATGACACATTTCTCCACTAAAGCATAAAGATTTTCTAGGGGGCCTAACTAAAATCAGAATACAGTTTGTTTACAAAAGAAAAATGCTATTTAGGTTCCATGGTTACCATATTATGTAAAAGGGAAAATGAAAAAGCAATGTGAAAGAATTAAATAATACATGATGGCCAATGCAATTGAATATCATTAAGCTACACGGGGTGGTATGGTGGCTGGGTGGAAAGCACTCTCGCTTCTCTGGATCTCTCTGAGTGGACTTTGCATGTTCTCCCCGTGTCTGCTTAGGTTTCCTCCGGGTGCTCCGGTTTCCCCTACCACTAAAAACATGTACAGTAGGTAAAATCCTCCAGCTGCGGCATCAAGAACTGGAAATGGGTCTCCGGGTGCTGTTACTACGGCAACCACTGCTCCTATCGGAAGCCTTAGTGGCATCAGGATGGGTCAAATGCAGAGGATGAATTGCCTTACGGACATATGTAAAGTGCACATTTAGGCAAGGCAAGTTTATTTATACAGCACAATTCATACACAATGCAATTCAGAGTTCTGAACAAAATAAGAAAGCATTAAAATCATAAATAATCACAGAACATTAAAAAGAAAGATAAAAATATAAAATCCCTCAGTTGTATGCACAGCTAAACAGAACTGTCTTCAACCTGGTTTTAAACATTGTCAGAGAGGAGGCCTGTCTCACACTTTCATGAAGATTGTTCCAGATTTTAGCAGCATGAATCTGACAAGCAGCCTCCCCATGTTTAGTCCTGACTCTGGGCACTAACAGTCCCTGTTTTTATACAGTCCATTATCTATAACACACATGCATTGTATTCTCTCTATTTTCACGCCAAGACATGGGGCCAACACTTGACAACACAGACAACCCTCACACAAGGATTTTATTTTGAAAGACATTACCGGAAATCTAGTGTTTTTAGCATCCCATGACAAATTAGCACCGAAGCTAGCCAGTTAGCTCAAGGAGGCTAACATTTCTCCTACTTGAAAAAAAACCCCGACAACAACCCATTATACCTCTTCATCCCACGGCACCACTTGGACCTTTATTGTCATTTTTAGATGCCTTTTTAACCATCAGAACAATGTGAGGGGGGGCCAGGGAATTGTTAAAAATTGACGATATTTAACCGGCTATTTCAACAAACTGATCGGTGTTAGCTGTGGAAGCGTAGCCGGAGTGAGGCGACCTGCTAACGGAACCATTTCTGTTCAGACTGCTTTCTTTTCTGCTGACAAGTCTGCAACAGTCTCTACAGGTAAGACTGGCATTGAGACCATGCAACATAGCGGGTATATGGTTTGTCTGGTTAAATCATCTCGTCTTTTCGCCTGTTATTGCTCCCAAACCACGGCTAAAATGACAGCACTGCCCTAGCTCTTCTAACTTAGCACTGCGGCTTAGAAGCTCCAATCTCTACCAGCGTATTCCCGTACAATACTGTAAAGCATGTCTGCTGTTACAAGTATAGCCGTACTCTGTGAGCTCCGGGTTAGCTTGAGTGCTGTTAATATAGTTTTATGCATGAAAAAGTGGCTTTGGACAGTGTTTAAAACCTGTAAATATGGCTGACATTTCACTCATGAAATAAGGACACAGCTCTGTAAGGCTTTGCTGTTCTTGGAGCTGATTGGCTGCGGCTTCCGTCAGTCAAAATTTGCCCAGTTCTGATTGGATGCGCGGTGTGTGTTTTGGCCCGCCCTTATTGTAGTTGCCAACAAAATGTGATAAAAGTCGAAAGTAAATACAGTCTTCTTCTTTTTTAGGTTTAGTTTTCCCATTATCTTATTGTAGTTTATACGTGGATATGGGACACGTTTATTGCATCACACCCATTAGATGCGTTGCTTGATTTTAGCTGTTTGTTAGATTGATCATGCATACTATCAAGCGTGAAGGAATGTTTACACCATAGCACGAGCGCTGTAATCATAGGTTTGACTGTTGTTAACGCTGAGGGACTTGCTCAGGACTTGGAGAATGCATTAATCTTGACAATAGTTTTTCTTTCAAAAGACGGTTAGGGGAATTGTATTTGAACAAGTATTCTTAAATCAGGGCATTGGTTATGGAATTGGTATTTTTATATACTTTATAAATGTCAGTGACCGGAAAATTGTTTGTTGATCAAATTCAAGTATGAGAGGTTTGCAAGCGTGTTTCTTACTAAAGTAAGCTAAGTGCCTTCTTTCCTATGCACCTGTTGCTCAGTCTGGGGGGAAGAGTCTACCCAAAACAAAAAGGTAAAATAAAATCAGAAGCATAATTATTATGCTGTTAATGTGAATTAGCGTTACTCTTTATGCAATTCATACCACACGGATGTCTCATTTAGTGCACATGGATTTACCCTTTCACAGAGAAGTGGGAATTCTCAGTGAGCAGATGGGTGTATTCATTTCTTATTATTAAGTAAAGCTAAACGATATGGAAAGCATTTATTAACTTCTCTCATGCTGGTCATTGGTTGGCCACAGCAATTCACCTCACCAAATTTTTACAGAATTACAGAATCCCTACTTTAAGGTATTGTTGGCGTTATTGACTAGACTATGTTTTCTTTTCAACAGAGAGACATTTGCGATTGGGGGCTTATGAGGAAGCCACGTCGAAAAGCCCAAGGGGCCCACGGGGGAGGCTGCCCTGATGGCAAAATGTCCAGTAGGGGGGCCCGTCAGCGCTCCCCATCTCCTTACAGCCTCAAAGCCTCCCCCAGCAGAGAGACCCTCACCTACGCACAAGCACAGAAAGTGGTGGAGGTGGAACTGGAGGGCAGACTTCACCGCATCTCCATTTTGGAACCCTTAGAGGTCATCACAGAGGATGAGATGATGGCTCAGGACATAAGTGAGTGCAACAGCAACAAGGAGAACAACGAACAGCCATTAATACCAGCAAGTACTGTTCAAAATGTCCGCAAATCTTTAGCGAGAAAGAGAAAAGACTCTAAAAGTTCCCCGGTTAAATCTCAGCCTCCAAAAAACCACTGTCCGCATACACCGGAAAAGCCTCACCATCATCACATGGCCCTCCCTGAGCCTAGATTTCGGGTTCGACACACTTTCACTCCAGCAGCAGCGCCTTCTCTTCCCTCTGGGTACTACCGTTATATAGAGCGCTCGGCTGAGGAGCGGGAAACTGAAGCCGAGTATGACATGGATGAGGAAGACTCAGCCTGGCTAGAAATGGTGAACACTGATCGGACTTCGGAAGGTTTCTCGTCTGTATCTGCGGATTCATTTGAGCTGCTGATTGATAGACTGGAGGAGGAGGCGTACAGGGAGGCCCGCATCAGAGCGCCCTCCCAGAGTTCAATAGACGACGATGCCTTCTGCTGCGTGTGCCTGGATGACGAATGTCTAAACAGTAATGTCATCCTCTTCTGTGATTCTTGTAACTTAGCTGTGCACCAAGAATGCTATGGAGTGCCCTACATCCCTGAGGGTCAGTGGCTGTGTCGATGCTGCCTCCAGTCGCCTCAGAAACCAGTAGACTGTGTTCTTTGTCCAAACCGGGGCGGAGCATTTAAACAAACTAGTGATGGGAGATGGGCACATGTAGTTTGCGCTATTTGGATTCCAGAAGTCTGTTTTGCTAATACGGTCTTTTTGGAGCCAGTGGAAGGAGTCGCCAACATTCCCCCGGCGCGATGGAAACTCACCTGCTGCCTGTGCAAACAGAAGGGCAGAGGGGCATCTATTCAATGCAATAAAGCAAACTGCTACACAGCGTTTCATGTCACCTGTGCACAGAGGGCCGGACTCTTCATGAAGATCGACCCTGTGAGCGTGACCAACGTGAACGGGACGACGTACTCTGTGAAAAAGACGGCCTTCTGTGAAGTGCACTCTCCTCAGGGTGATGTGACCTCTGATGATGAGACTGAAGGGAGAGTGGTGGGTAGCAGAGGCAGGGCCAGCAGGGGGCGCAGTGCATACAAAGAAGGGCCAATAACGCCAAAGAAAGGGCGCAAGTCAGAGGTCACTGATAAGAGCGATAAAAAGAAGGGAAAGAAGAGCATCGATTCAAAGGCACAACAGCCATCATCACCACAAGTGACTGTTCCAAACATCCCCACGCAGAGGTATGTGAGATCTGCTGCACTGATACTAGATCAGACTGCAACATGCATTATTCATTCAATTCAATAGAAACTAAGCCTCATAAACCAATTCACAATTAAGCTTTTGACTTTTATGGCTTTGCAACATTTGCGCGTGTAATTTTAAATTGTGTGTTTGATTCTGTTTTGTTTTCACGTCAGGCTAAACGGTCTCTGTAAAGGAGTGATCTCTCAGAGGAAAAACCAGTTCATGCAGAGGCTCCACAGTTACTGGTTATTGAAGCGACAGTCGAGGAACGGCGTGCCGCTGGTCCGGCGCATGCACTCGAGCCTGCTGACCCAGAAAAACACAGAACAGGTGGGTCACAAACAGCTTCTCACATACAGGACATCCCAAAAGAGACTGTTGTCAAACGTGTGTGTGTTTGTGTGTGTGTTTTGCAGCCTGAGGTGGATGAGAAGGTGTCTGCCGCCAGAGAAGCACTGAGATACTGGCAAAAGCTGCGACACGACCTGGAGAAGGCTCGTCTGCTGGTGGAGCTCATCCGCAAGAGAGAGAAGCTAAAGCGAGAGCAGGTAGAGCTACTACGTTTACGACTGCAGCATATGTTTTCATTATGAAGTCACATTGCACCATTGTCTCTGGTTAATTTATTTTTCTTTAGAAACTATATTGGAAAATATGAACTTTTCTTTGTCAAATAACAAAATCTTAATTCGTTTGCATAGGTTAAAGTTCACCAGGCAACTCTGGAAATGCAGTTGACGCCGATGCTGATGCTGCTTCGTTCCACAATGGAGCAACTTCAGGAGAAGGACACTGCACAGATCTTTGCACAGCCTGTCGACATCAAAGAGGTAAGTCATAGTTTTTGTTATAATTTGACCTGACTGAACATTGTTTTGCAGTATAACCATCGTATTGTTTCCAGGTCCCTGATTATCTGGAGTTCATCAGTCAGCCCATGGACTTCACCACCATGCACTCAAAGTTAAATAACCACTTGTATCGCTCTGTGTCGGACCTGGAGGCAGACTTTAACCTGATGGTGTCCAACTGCCTCCTGTACAACTCCAAGGACACAGTGTTCCACCGGGCTGCACTGCGCCTCAGGGATCTGGGGGGAGCTATTCTTCGACATGCCCAGAGACAGTCGACCAGCACGGGTCTGGACCTGGACACGGGAATGCACCTCCCCGAGTCTCCACAGAAACGAGACTTCTACAACTGCACATGGGATGATGGTGAGCCCATGTATACAAACTTGATATTAGTTGGAAGACAAATCCTCCAGGTAGAACATATGAACTAATAAAGACTGATTTCCTCCTGTTTGGTAGTTGATAGTCTCTTGGACCCAGAGAACAGGCTTCACATGAGCGTGGAGGAGCAGCTGAAGGAGCTGCTGGACAAGCTAGACTTTGTCTCTTCCATGCGCGGCAGCGGTGCACGGACCCGTCGTGTCCGTCTACTGCGAAGAGAGATCAACATCATCCGCCACCGTCAGGGACAACACCGCAACAGCCTCCACAACGGACACCTCAAAGAGTCTGACGACGAGGACGAGGACACGGAATCTCAGGGCGAGAACGGCCTCTCCTCAGACAAAGGTGGGTCACTACAGGAAACGTGCAGCGCCTTTTCTCAAAGCCAGTGTTTAATGAGACTAGCTGTGAACATGAGCTAACAGAACATTGTTCTCAGGTAAATGAGCCAGGGTCTCCCTCTCGCACCAACCCCACCACCCCACTGTCTGCAGTCTAGTAAGTAGGGGCCCACAGAGTCTGGTTAGCCATGGCTGCCTCACAACTCTTTCCAAGTGCACTGTGTCCACACCTTCTGTACATCTCCTCATGGACTCACGCCACCCATCGAACACGTGCTCATGCCATAAACCATCATCTGACAAGAGTCTTGTGACTCATCCCACCCCTCTCTGATAAACGACTAAAGAGAACACTAGAGTGTCCGAATGGGAGGCATGCCATTTGAATGCAGTGTATAGAGTTGGACCACACACATGTTTACACAATGAAGACACAGCACAGGAGTCAGAGCTGGGCTTGTGTGCTTAAAGAGAACGACAGCGGAGTCCAGATGGACATTTGACCCTGTGATGGAGGAGGTTTACTTTGGATGTTCTCCATAAGCTGAGTGCTTCTGAGGGCTTTTGGTGATAACTTTTGGTAGAGTTTAAGTAATGTTTGAATTAATTTGAACTCACTCTGCAGTTCTGTATCACTGGAACACGGGAACAGCCTGACTACTAGTCACACCAGAGCATGAAGGGGCGAAAGGTGTGAGGTCTGTGTTTGACATGAGTTAAAAATATCATGTTTGCTTCGGCAATGTTAACATGCTCCTCTTGAGAGAGCGTCTTCAAGACTCACTCAACTGCAGGTGTTTCATATGTACCACAAGGAAAACCACAAAACACTTTGCTGCAAATAAGACCCCTGGTGCATGTGTGCTTTTTGACTGGGAAAACTCCTCAGTTTCAAAATGTGCTGTTTACATGTGCTGTTGTAATCTGCCCAAAGAAGGCAAGTCTGTACCACAAACTAAGTATTTGTTATGAACGTGGACCGAGGCTCTCAGCACAGGGCCTAGGACTTTTCCCCTCCCCCCTCCCCAGATATACTCCAAGTTCCATATTTAGTGCTCTTTCCAGGAGAAGGTAGTATACTATTGAGCTTGTTATGCCATTACAATGTGTACATGCAAAACGGTCGACTCATTCACCAGTTGAAACACGCCACCACATCACACATACTCTTTCATATTGAGTGAGCTAAATTCTGAACGTCAATTCATCTTCCTTCCTTATTTTTGCAGACGACCTTAAATTTACATCCCCTCCGACACTTGAACCTACAGGACCGGCCCCTCCTCCGCGACTGGGAGATGACGCTCTGGAGCCCCCCACCCTGAAGCCCATCACGCAGCCCCTCGCGTCCCCCAACTGGGCCTGCAAGCGCCTCAAGATGGACCCAGACCTCCCCGACCTCTCCAAGACCCCCGCGGACTCCTCACAGGACAATGTTTGCACTAAAGTTGAAGAGCGGCCCCCCACGCTCCCCCCGACGCTACACAATGAGACGGTGACCAACGGTTTGCCTCCCGTCGTCACGTGTCCGCCACGGCCCGCCACCGGGGGAGTGGGCCGCCGCACCTCTGTTCTGTTCAAAAAGGCCAAGAACGGAACCAAGCTGTTCAGAGAGAGAGACAATCCTTTGCTGAACGGTAAAGGGCCTCAGGAAGAAGCCTCCACCCCCACCTCAGCTGCCAGCACGCCGTCAGCCACGCCCCTGTCCACGCCGCTGTCCACGCCGCAGAAGAGCCCCGGACCCCCCAGCCTCAGCACCCCGGACCTGAAGAGCCTCAAAGACCAGAGCACTGAGCAGGGGAAGACCCTCAACCACACAAAAGATACTGGTAATTATTAAAATAAAGAAACAAAATGTGGATCCTTCGCCATAAGACAGAAAACAAAGATGACCACATATTGTTTGACTTCCACCAGTTTGGATGAGATTAAATGATCTTTTTGTGTAGATAGATAGATCGATACTTTATTGATCCCCATAAGAGAAATTTAGGTGTCCATTAGCAGCAGAAACACATGCAGTTATAAAAAATAAATAAATAAATACATAATTCTAAAAATGGCTAACAATTGTTTTAAAACCGCACTAATGTCACAGCAGCAGAGGTGGAGCCGCTTGGTTCGGACCATTTTCTAGTCCAAAGTGAGATGCTGAATGCTTTGTTAGCATTTTTCAAAATGTTAGCTTTCTTCCAGTGGATTTTCACCTGATCCGCTTGGTAGACCATGAATCCTCTCTGCTCCGGTCTGGACCAGTTTAAAACCATGAACACTGAACTGCAGCAACATCTCGGGCAGAAAAAAGCAAGAAAATAATTGGAAATCACAAAACAACAACTATTTCAGAGACACTTAGGGTTTGCTGCCATTTCCAGTGCATTCAAAAGCAAACATTAAAAAATATGTAGAGACTGATGTGTCTGACGTGACTGAACCTGAACCCTAACCCTGGCTTTCTATGATTTTTAATCATTTCTATAATGTTGAGCATTGGCTGCACCATGTTTGCATCCAGCAAGTGTAGATTTTGCAAAACAAGCGTATTCTTTTCTTTGCTCAAATACTGAACCAGTACAGCCGGGCCCAGTTGCTTATGCTATTTGACACCCAGTCTTTAGGTCTTTAACCTTTTTAGTATTATGTCACTAAGCAAACTAAACTAAAGTTGTGTATCTCCCCACAGAACTGACCAACGGCTTCAGTAAAGTGAAAGACGCCAAATCGGACTCTGAGGACTGCCCTTGTCCTGTCCTTCAAAAAGAAATGTAGGTTCTTCAGTGTGAGTGAAACAGTTTATCTGACGTCACACACAATCCTCATTTTTTGATGTTTTTGTTGCAGTGCGTCTCCACCAAAGCGAAGTCTGGGAAAACCCGCTCTCTCCAAAGTCCCTTTACTTGAGATGGTCAACGGCGACTCGGACTACACTGGTGCGCATGTTCATTCCAGCAGGTTTAAATGTAGAATTATGATTATTTCAGTGATGTCTATGGTTTACAAATGCCGAGAGTGAGTGTGTTTACAAAGCATAAAAATACATATGTTCAAAATCTCACTCAATACAATGGGATTATCAAACGGGTCTTTTTTTTTTCTCTCTCTCTGGTAAATGGTTTTTCTGTGTTTCTCTCAGGTTATGGCAGTCAGACATCGGACGACGAGACGGAGCTAGAGCCTTTAGACCTGGTGTGGGCCAAGTCTCGAGGATACCCCTCTTACCCTGCTCTGGTATGACCCTGACCTAACCCTGACCCTCTGTCAATGTTATATACCGGTCATGTATTTGCTGTAGCTGCAAATTGAATCTACCTAGGTTATTCTCTATTCAAGCCATTATAAATTCTTCTCTGCTCTTAAGCCCTCTTTGTTGCTTGCAGAGTAGATTTTTCCGTAACTGTATCGCTGTTAACAAATTCACAATATGGAAAAAATGTTTGCAAAGTTACTTTAAACAGTTGCGAGTGTGCGACAAGATTCCTTGTGATGCCTTTTTTTAGTGGTCCAAGTAGCAAATCCCAAACACTGCAGATATTATAGGCCTTTGCAAAGAAGATGACTTGTTACTTACTGTGGCATATCTGATTTTATTCCCTAATATTTGATCTGGTTGTACTGCAGTTTAACTCTGGAAAAGAAAATAATTCTGAAATGTGTAGGGATCTTGTATTGGCTAAATGGTTCATGCATTGTGTTTTCTCAAATATAACACTGATCGTTAATCATATTGTGATGGGACCGCTCAGACTTGGTACGGTCCGATCTTACCTCTGAACCGTGATTTAGGCCCGTCCCTATACTCGCACTTCCACCCTCGCGCCCCTCATTTGCGCGTTCCCGATAAAGGGTGCGAGTGCGTAGGGTGTCCCAATTCTCCAGGGAGGTCTTTGGCCCCGCCCCCTTTGCGCCCCTGATCCACACTTCGCCGTAGCCTGCATCTATGCGCACTCTGGCGAAGGATATTGCCCATAATTCTTTGCGGTACACACCAAAACGTCGGGAAAATGCATTTAAATATACATTTTGAAATATATATGCAGTATGTGTGTAAATAAGTTTTGCTGTTACTTGGAAAGAAGCATAAACGTCTGATGAAGAACTACGGACATTGTGTTTTAACAATTTAATAACTTTTTAAATCAAGCGTTAATATAATATTCAATATAAACTTTACACTTACAATAACTGACCAGCTAGTTAGTTACCCACATTTTACTTAAAATTATACAGCTATCTCTAATTAGAAACAACTAATATACATGTATTTTAACGTGTGTGAAGCAATTCATTTTGTTTCCCAAAGGGTCAGACAAAATTACCTTTAATGTTTATAAAGTTTAGGTCTGAAAATGACCATCTCTTGACGAGTCGATGACGTAACCTGCACTCAGCGTGCACTGTCCCAATTCCGCCTTTTGTGCACGCTTGCAACCTGCGCACTCAAACCCTTGCGTGCACTTCAAACAAATGCACACTTCGTAGGAGGGCGTAGGGTGAAGTGTGGGTATTGGGACTGGGCCATAGATGTTTTGTCAGAACGGTGCTTTGACCGCAGCTGCTGCTTGTGTCCATCACAGATCATCGACCCTGAGACGCCTGAAGACGGCATGCTGCACAACGGGGTCCCCATCCCCGTCCCGCCAAAAGAGGTGCTGAAGCTGGGCGAGAACAAGCAGGAGGAGGCGGACCAGCGGCTCTACCTCGTGCTCTTCTTTGACAACAAGAGGACATGGTAAGTGTCAACACGCCCTCACAAACAACAGGTTTGAAGTCCGTCATTAAAACTTCATTTGGATTATTAGGTGTTTTTTTTCATTCTCCAAAGTCACAACAGCCATCATCTCGAAGAACTTTACAAAATTGATAATTTTGTCAAACAACAGATCAGAGAATCAAACGGCTAAAAGGACAGTGGTGATGATCCAGGACACTTGACAACATCTATGGACATTTATCAACATTCATGGACATTGGTCGTCTGCCCCTTATGGATAGATAGATAAATATATACTTTATTGATCCCCATAGGAGGAATTCAGGTGTCCAGTAGCAGCAAAATAAAAAATAAAATTGTTCTTTCTAAAAAGTTAGCAGAAAGTTTTCGCCCGATCCGCTTGGTTTGAACCATGAATCCTCTTTGCTCCCGTCTACACCAGTGCAAAATCATAAACACTGTACTGCAGCAACATCTAAGGTAAAAAAAAGCAAGAAAAATGAAAATTATAAACTGTTTCAGAGATGCTTAGGACTTTCTGCCATTTCCAGCGCATTCAAAATTAAACAAAAGCCATTATGGACCAATGGCTCTGTGTGTTTTTATCATGGTATTTCTTGTGTTTGAACTGTTTGATTCTCTGATCTCTGTTTGCAAATTCAGCGGTTTTGTGAAGTCCTCCGAGATAACTACTGCTGTGATGTAGGGCTATACAAGAATACATTGAATTGAAATGCAATCATTATAAATACATCGAAGCCATAGAGTTCATAGAGAGGGCAAATGACCAATGTTGATAAATGTCACAGGTCATAACTGGCTTTAGATCCTCCTGCAGAACCCAGAGTGGGAAACAAATATAACATTGAGTAAGGGAATCCGCTTCTACGGATGGGCAGGCTGTAAATCCAGGTCTCGGCTGTAGAATGAGGATCGAGGGGGGTCAAAATGTATATCTGCTGAGAGATTTGGTCATTGTGCCTCTATGATGTAGTTATTACTCCTAGCCTCACAATCCATGTCTGTTTTTTTTCCCCAGGCAGTGGCTCCCTCGCGACAAAGTGACCCCTCTGGGAGTGGACGACACGGCGGACAAACTGCGCATGATGGAGGCGCGCAAATCCAGCATCCGCAAGTCCGTCCAGGTGGCCTACGACCGCGCCATGGTCCACCAGAGCAGAGTCACCCACAGCCAGGGCTTCGTGGCCCCCAGCTACCTCTAGGGGGCGCCACTCTCACTATGCATTTCCACTGAACTCTGCAGCTCAAACCACTAGTGTCTGGCACAGGACTGACGCAGCCTTCGCGCTCAGAAGGACAAGCTCTCAATGAAATTAAATTCCCTTTATTTCCTGGTTTTCAAGCGATGACGTTATTTTATATAAAGCAACTGCCATAGAAATCAAGTGTCACAAAAGAGATTTATAAGAGACAAATGAATGGATCACTGCCATCTTTTATACCAGACCTTTTTACTTTTTAATCTTTTACAGAAACACTTGTATATTCTAGCTGCGTGTACATATGTAATTGTATTGTCATAGTAAATTTTACGATAATGTTTTTTTTTAAATTGCGTATTTCAATCAAGCCACGAGGCAAAGGTGGTGTGTATATTTGTGGAGGTAAAATAATTCCCGAGTTGCTGCATTGATGTATTTTAGCTGGTATTTGATGTACTAACATTGTGCGGAGTGTAAAGTATAGCACACAATGTTCTTTATATTTGAATTCTCTTTTGATACAGAGAGAAATAATTTATTTATGGAGAGACAGAATTATAGAAATAAAGTTATATTGGTTTAAATGGAGAATGAAATCTTATTTAAGAAGCAAAAGCCAACGCTCTCGTCACTCTGTGGATGCCTGAAGAGTATTTATTGTCTGATCTTTCTGCTGGGGACGCCCGGACCTTATCTGATGGAAACACCGTCATAAGCTTCTATTTTACCAACTCACCAAATGCCCGTTTTCTAGCCGAATTTCCTCATTTCAGGAAATCAATAAACTCATTGCTATTACAACTACTGTGTCTGGTTTTAATTCTTCATCATTTCACTCTACGCTAACTACCGACCGACCGGTTGGGGATATGTTTGTAGCTAATACCGATGGTGATTAAGGATTTATCAGCCTATGTCCAATTAACTTTTTTTTTTTTTTTTTGTGTGTTTTTAAGAACACACAATCATGCAAAAATTTTAAACTAATGAAAAGAGTGAGTTCTAGATGATCTAAGCTGATGTATGACACGTGTATATTGGCAGAGCTGAGGTTGGCTGGATGATGTGTTAATGATCTGCTTTGGGTCAAGTCTGATTTGCTGATTCAAGTAAATGATGAAATCCATCTTTTACTGCCAGTGACATGTAGCTCCTATAAACACGGATTACAGATGGAATCCACCTGCTGGGGTTTGTTATATGTTGCGTATATGATAACTTATGTGATATTATATGTGTGGTGCTAGGAGCCAAAACCAGCTCAAATTCACCGAACAAACTGGCAACCCAAATGAGAGCCACATTCTCATTGGATGATCTGTTTAAAAATCCTTAATCTCATTGTTCTCAGGTTTTTTTTTTCTTTGTCATTGTATTTATAATTAAGAACAACTTTAAACTGAAAATCTCAAACATTATTTGTACAAGTTGATTGTTATAATCTGGGAGCAAAGGTAGATTATAGGTGATTATGATTTCATGACAAATTTTCCTATTTATCTGGAAACCGGCCCCTAATGCCTGACAACTACAGAAAATATCATAAACCAGAACATTCTAAATTCTGGACCAGAGGAAAGCATCTCAAATGAGGAATAGTAATTATTATCGTTAAAAGTATGTGTCAATCATGTTTCCTTCAGCTGTTCCTTCTCCAGACTTGACAATGTGATGACTTGGTGTTTTAAAATGTCCATATACCAATTAGTCTGACCCAGGAGTGTCCTAGAGGGCGCCTGCAGGCCGGTGGTTGTCCTGGGAGACGCCACCACAAAGTTCTGGATACGGTGAGTTCCACATACATATTAATATCGTGGGTATGGTGCTGTGGTAGCAAATGTTTTGATTTGGGAAAATGGCATAGAAAATCCTTTGTGATTACATGTTTTTGTAAGTATTTTACACTGTTTGCTTTTATAAAATGTTTTTAATCTTTCGTGCCCGTGAAGCACTTTCAACAACAACAACAAAATGGCGTTGTGGAAAGAGCTTTTGTGTGTGCTATCCTGTTGCACACTGGGGTACTCTTGCACAGTTTTTCCAATGTAGTTTTACTGCAAATGGAAAATAAATTCTTGAATCTTGAAGCTGACATTGACAAGGAAAGACAAGGCACAAACACACTGGGATCTTTTTGTATTCTACATTAACATGGTTCTTCATCGTACAAAAAAAATATATTAAGTCTAAATACAATCCGTGCGCTACCCTCAAGTCAAAATGACCCGCTACAGTGATTAAAGGTAGAAGAGAAAATCCCAAAATTAGAGTGTAAGAGTCTATATGACCCAGGGCTGGTCAAAAATCATAAAAATTCAGCTCAAAAATAAATATTTATGGTATTTTTGAATCAGTGTGGAGGGCCAGTTTGACCTGAGGATAGCACAAGTGTTTAAAGAGAAAGGTTCCGTTCTGTGGTGAAGGCTACAGGTGACAAAGTGGAGGTGGGGTCGGTCCACGCTGTTGTCTGAGGAGGAGGTAGTTGTGTCGAAGGGTCCGCAGCTCCGTCAGTCTGCTCAACAAGCGTCCAAACCGCTGGGGCCCCCGCTCTGCTCTGCTCTGGGGGCCGCACACTGTGGAGAGGAGGTGAAGAACCAGCTCCTGCATGTTCTCCACACGCTGAGAGGCCTGAGGAGAGGCCCGGTCTGAAACACAAACACACACACACACACACACACACACACACACACACACGCTGTCATTGAACACATGTGAGCCATTATGGGAGGGTTTAAAGCTGAGGTACCTGGCATATGGTTTAATGATTAATTAATGTTATTTGTCTGAACAGAAAAAGGCCAGTAAAAGTAAAATGTTGAGGATTCAAAAAACTTTATTGATCCCAAAGGGCAAAAAATTCCAGCATAATCTCAAAGCAGAACACACAGAATCCCAAAAGTCCAACACCTCCACCAGAGTTCAACAGTTTTATGGCAGAGGGCACAAACGAATTGGAAAAAACAATTTGTTTTCCACGCTGGAGCAAAAAAACGACGCCCTGAAGGCATTATTACAAAGTCAGCGATCAGAGGATGTTTGGGCTGAGCCAGAATACACCCTACTTTATTCAGCACCTGTTCCTCCCACAGAGATTGGAGGTCTCTGAGTTTTCCTCCAGTGATTTTGGAGCAAGTTCTCACAACACTCTGTAACCTGTTTCTGTCCTTCAGCGTCAGGCTTTGGAACCAACAGATATAAGAAAAGCTAAGAGGGATTTCAATAAAAGATCAATACAAATGATTGAGAATTGTCCTGTTTACATTAAAAGAGTTCAATTTCCTCAACAGGTACATTCTCTGCTGCGACCGTTTAATGATGGACTCAGTGTTGTTCCAAGATCCAGAAGTCCGTACTCCTCTCATGATCGACAACTGGTCGAGGACAAAAAGAAGAGTCGAAAGAACACATCCTTGGGGCAAACCAGTGTTGGAGATGGAAGGAGCAGACCTTTTTCCATTCACTAAAACATGCTGAACACAATCAGTAAGAAAGTTTAGGATAAATAAAAGAAGTTGGTCCAGGAGGTTGAAATAAGCAGCTAATTTCTGTATCAGAACACATGAGGCTGCATGAATCAGAGCATAACATGCTGTCTTCATTTGCCATTTTCGATTCATGAATTTATGTTTCAATTGTTACGATCATAAAAACCCATGAAAACAGAATAAACACACAATCCTAAACAAAAGTACTTCAAAAACATTGCTATTCCACTTGCTAATGGTACTCACTTCAGTATATCTACCCTGCCAATGTCCACAAAGCAATGAGACAGGGAGTGAAGGGGCTTCCATCATATACCAACTTCTTTGTCATTGTGCTTCTATGATGTAGTTGTTGCTCCCAGCCTCACAGTCCATTTCTGTTTTTTAGGTCCAGACTAACTTCAGCTTTAAGTCCAGACTAACATGGCTGGACTTAAAGCTGGGGTACCTGGTTTGAAAGTCAGGTACCCCAGCTTTAAGTCCAGCCATGCTTAGAAATCACTGTATATATAAGGTATGTCCTCTGCACTGCACCTAGAGGCCCAAGATGGTGATGCTGGGGTTGGTCAAGACTACTGGAGATGGAGGATTATACCTATTGTGCATGTTTTCGGTGGTAGAAATAACCGGAGCACCTGGAGGAAACCTATGCAGACACAGGGAGAACGTACAAACCCCACTCAACAGGGCCTTGTTCTGACCGGGATTCAAAACCAAGGACCATCTTGCGAGAAACAAATGTGCTAACTTCTCTGCCACTACCTGACATGGTTGTAAAAAGGTCCTGGGAGTCCCTGGTTGATGTTTTGGGCTGAGAGCTGATTGGCTGAGTGAAGCAAGCCCAAAAAAAAATATTAATATGTGGGAGTGGATTTAATGTACGTTGAGGACTTTTTTGTGGTTTGAAAGTCAGGTACCCCAGCTTTAACAAGTACAAAAATAACAGACCTGAGCAGAGGAGAGCTGTGGCAGTCAGTAGAGCATATTCAGCCTCTGAGAGCTGCAGCGCCACCATGCTGTGAAAGAACGTCACTACAGGCTCCAGCAAATCATCACCCACTTCTGAAACACACATTCACACACTCTCAATGTGTTTTAACAGAGGATGTAAATCTTTTATATATATGTTCTCCCTCGTTTTTCATTTCCTTGCTATACTAAATTGTCACACATTTCCTCCCTTTGAATTAAAAAATAATACTTTGAACGTTTACAGAGACAGATATCTTGGTCTACAAACTATAAGGACTTTGGTTTTACCTGCAATGGAGCACGTCCTGCTGGGAAGATTCTCTTTTGGATTCTTATGCCACTTGTGAGACCTCATGTTGAACAGATGCAGACCTAATAGAGGTAGAAAAATGACTTTAAGTAAGTAAGTATAAGTAATCTTTATTTATAAAGCGCCTTTCACAGATCAGAGTCACAAAGTTCTTTACAATTGTTCTGAGGATTTGTCTCCCACTCCACACAAAGATAGGAGTGAGATCGCCGAAACAGAAGGCGCAGGCAAGACTTATGTACATGTAATGGTACAGATGCCCTTTCTTAATCCCCGTAGGGCAATTCATACTCTGCATTTGACCCATCCTGATGCCACTAAGGCTTACGTCAGGAGCAGAGGTCGCCGTAGTAACAGCGCCCGGGAACCCATCTCCAGTTGTTGATGCTCGGCTTGGTCAGGACTACCGGAGCTGGAGGATTTTACATAGTGTGCATGGTTTTAGAGGTAGGGAAAACCGGAGCACCTGGAGGAAACCTACACAGACACGGGGAAAACATGCAAACTCCACTCAGAAAGACCCTGTTCTGACGGGATTCAAACCCAGGACCTTCTTGCTGAAAAGTGAGTGTGCTATCCACTCAAACACCCTACCACCTTTCTTCAATCATAAATGAATTACAAAATAAATACAATCTCATAATGAATATGTAAAACTTCTTGTCAGTGGGATCCGTGGTGTTCGTTACCTGATGGGGAGTTGTCGGGACAGTGGGAGAACTGCTGAGCCGAGAGCAGGAACAGGACTTCTACTGAGGCGGCCGACAGCAGGCAGCTCTGCTCTGAGGCCTGCAGCAGCTCAAAGCCTGAGGACACAGGGGACTTTAGGCTCCAGGGACCCAGGGATGGCGCCAGACAGAAGGGCCACAACATTACATGAGATTTTGGAAGGAAAAATGGCACTGCAAAATCTAATCTAACCATATCATATTCAAAGTCATAATAAAAAAATAAAAAAAATAGAAAAAAAGGAAAATTTAGCTGAATTTTGATTAAGCAAGACAGAAAAAAGTCAATATTTCATCAGGAGCAGATAACTTCATTTCAGTGTATTATTCTGGCATTAGGTGTTTTTCTCTAGATCTGTTTCCTTGGAAGGGGGTGATGTTCCAGTCTTTGTTTGGTTGTGAGTTTAGCAAGAGGTGGATATGAACACAAATGAAATGGAAATGGGACAAGGAGAAAACAGTATAATATTGAAGGTGAGCTGGACCAATGTCTGGATCCAGGAATTTAGTCTGCGTTAATGAAACTTCTCTAGTTTGCTTTTCTGAAATGTTTCTTCTTGACGGAAATGAGTTTAAAAATGAATAAAGACTCTAATGAAACATGAGTAAACAACAACTAACAGTGTCATTCTACGACGCACAAAAGGTTCTTCAAAAGATTCTTTGTCCTTGTATTTTATCAGATGGTTCGCCCCGAGGGATCAACCCCAGAGGTTTGTGGCAGCCTTTTGTGGCGTGTGGAGACGACTGTGACAACTACAGACGTGTTTTTATGGCGCTTTTAAGACCCTCAAAGACACTTCACATTGTTCTTTCACTCCATACACACAGAGGTAAACTACTACTGTAGCCAGCTGTCTGGGATTGGCTTCTCTAACCACAACCAACCATTCACACACACCCCAGACTCAAAAATCTAACGAAAGAAGTACGAAATCTTGGGGTAATAAAGAACTCTGACCTGAAATTTAAAATCTATAACGTCAGCAGCATTCTATCACCTCAAAAGAATCGGCTAAATTAAAAATATGGGGTGTAAACCAGACAAAAAACGTGTCCATGCATTTGGAACCATTAGATTAGACTGCTGTAATTCTCCATTGTGAGATCAATAAAGTATATCTTTTTCTTTGTAATGGCCTTGTTTAGATGCCTGACTAAAACCAGGAAGTACAGTATGACCAGATTAGTCCAGTTCTCAGGTCTCTGCACTGGCTTCCCATGGCTCAGAGAACAGACTTAAAAGCAGCTCCGCACTAAAGTACATAAGTGACATGTTAGTCCTGTATGAACCAACTCAGACTATGATGAGCACAGGGACTGGCCTCCTGCTGGTCCCAGAGTCAGGACTTATCATGCGGAGGCAGCGTTTCAGTCGTCTTCCTATTGATGTACTGGAGGCATGGTTTGAGTCTGAGCTGAAAAACATTCTTTCTAGCTGTGCATATGACTGACTTTTACAGTATATATTGAGTTTTCTATACACATTCAGTTTGAAATGTTTCTTTTCTTTCTTCATGATATTCTTTTGTCTTCTTCTTCTTTTTACCTCATGTTTTAAAATGTCTGTAAATGTGTTTGCTTTTATGTCTGTGTAAAGTACTTCGGGTTGCACTGCATGAATTGTGCTTTACAAACAATATAGATAAACTTGATTGATTGATAATAGGCAATGTGGGTTAAAGGTGCAGTTAGCAATGCTGTTAGCTTAGCCGTAGCACCAACTCGAAACCACTCCCCCTCCCCTCCCTCTCCATCAAACCAAACATCCAGCATTTTCTTTACTTTGTCACAACAGGGAGAGTGGGCGGCAAACGTGAAATTTGCCTTTTCTGTTCAGCCATTTTAGGTTTTAGAAAATAATCCGATAACTCAGGTGTGCATACTCGTGAGAAAGTGGAAGGGAGGGTGAAGGGGGGTAAACGCTTTCAGTGGTTCGTTGGGGATGAACCAATCCCATTGGTTTATCGGTCCGCTCCAAAATATTGTTTAGTATTTTTTGGGGACTATAGGCATCTGGTCAATTCCATTACTGTTTGAAAACACATGAAAACTTGGGTACTTTTAGGGTTTAGGGACGTTTTCCCACAATAAAAAAAAAATAAAAATGCATCTGGAAAAAATCATTGACTGCATCTTTAAGTGTCTTGCCTCAGGACACAACTACAGTTTCACAGTTAAGTCCTCTTTCAAACAGATTAGGTTTACGTCCATTGTACATCTACAAGTGGACTCCTGACAAGCTTTGATCCTCATTAGTCCAAAGCAAAGATCAGAGCTTCATCTACATGTGAGGCAGTGTATTCTCTGAGCGCGTCTGACGTTACCTGGGATTGTCCTGGCAAACTGCGACAGTCTGTGCAGCTGAGGGGCGTCGTCTTTGTCCGTGCACGGCCACTCGCTCATCTGAACGCACACATGTATTAGTATGGACTGTATATGAGAGTAAATACAGACTATTGTTTGCATTTGCAGGGATGCACCGATACCAACACTGATACTGCCACTGATTTTTGCTGTTGATCCAGGGTTTTTTTGTTGTTGGATCAGACTAACAAAAACTCCAAAACAGCACCCCTACACATTAAGTAAGTAATCTTTATTTATATAGAGCCTTTCACAGACCAGAGTCACACAGCGCTTTACAATTGTAAGTAAGTAAGTAGTAAGTAAGTATTTATTTATATACCGCCTTTTCACTGCAGATCTGAGTCTCAAAGCGGTTTACAATTGTTAATTTTTGGGCATTTGTCTCTCACTCCACACAGAGATGGGAGCGGGGTCGCCAGTACAGGAGGCGCATGCTAGAACTATTGGACATATTTTTAGTGGTAGGGGAAACCGGAGTACCCGGAGGAAACCTACGCAGACACGGGGAGAACATGCAAACTCCACTCAGAAAGGCCCTGGTCCGACCGGGATTCGAACCCAGGACCTTCTTGCTGAGAGGCGAGAGTGCTATCCACTCAGCCACCGTGCCGCCCAGTAAGTAAGTAAGTAGTAAGTAAGTATTTATTTATATACCGCCTTTTCACTGCAGATCTGAGTCTCAAAGCGGTTTACAATTGTTAATTTTTGGCCATTTGTCTCCCACTCCACACAGAGAGCAGGAGTCGCCAGCACAGGAGGCACATGCCAGACCTATTGTATATGTTTTTAGTGATAGTGGAAACCGGAGCACCCAGAGGAAACCTACGCAGACATGGGGAGAACATGCAAACTCCACTGCAAGTTATCTGTATTTGTATAGCACCTTTCACAGACCAGAGAGCAGGAGTTGCCAGTAAAGGAGCCAAATGCCAGAGCGATTGTGCATGTTTTTAGCGGTAAGGGGAAACCGGAGCACCCAGAGGAAACCTGGGACAGTGGGGGAACGCGCAAACTCCCATCGGAACGATCTGGAGTTGCTGTGAAACACAAGCTCGAACCACTGTGCCACATTACCCCCACACTTCACTCATACCAAGGTGTCCTGTAGATACTTGACGGATTGTAAAAATGTAGTTTGTATATAGCAGCAGCTGGAGATATTGACATTGGATCGATGCATCCCTGATTATATTTCCCTACTCGGTCAAAGCCGCTGTCTTGTGTTCTGAACAGTCTGTGAGCCTCCTCCATCCTGTCCACAATGCACTTCTGCGCTTCTGTCAGACTGGGACACAGCACCTGGATATAAATGTATACAGTGTTATTGCAGAAAACACATCGTGAAGTCTTTATCCCAACCCCTTTTCAGACGGAGAATTTAGGACAAGTTTTCATGCAGCTGCAGCATACACTGGACATTCACTTTCTGTCCTTGTCTTTTCACAATAAAAGACTTGTCCCTACCGCTGTCAGACTGTACAATAAGTCACTTTAAGCCACTTGCGCTAGGTCTAAAAGAAACTGCAATATTTCCGCTATTTCTTTAATTGCCACTACTATTGTACATAATATGTCCTGAACAGACTATATTTTTTGCCTTTAACATGTTGCACACTTCTGTCTTTTGCACAAATCTGAGCGACATGTACATTTCTCCAGTGTGAGAGAATAACAGCTTATTAAACGAGCGCGAGGTCTGTACAGAGAAATATCAGACCTTGAAGCAAGCGAGGTTAATAAATGTTTTATTACATGACTATTTTTAATTTATGCAAATATCGATCGGTTTCAACACTAGCAAAAACACATTCAACCAAACTGTCAAATCGTGACATGAAAAACTTGCTTATCAGATGATTGAGGTCTCCCACTGTAGATTCTCAGTCTCTTCTGTGTCTTTACCAATGCTTTTTACATATTTGTGAAGTATGTTCATGTCCGACTTGGTTTTCCTAATTATGTTTTTACCTTTCTGGTCTGTAACGGACTTGACTGTTAGGAGTTGTGTTTTCGTCGTTATGTGCTGTTATTACTTCCCCTGGCTCTTCGAACTCCTTATTTCTTATTTACCAATTGTCATGGTAACGGTCCGAGATGGGAAAATATCAGACCGCAAATCAGCCAATCAGAGCGTGCGTACGATCCGAGTCTATAATAAATAAAGCTAATCTTATCTTAACTGTTTTGTCTGTTGTGTTTTTTTATCTGCGCCATTGCCTGAATAATAAAAAAATGAAAAAGAAAAGAAGAAGAGCAGTTTTCTGGCTGCTCCGTACATGTTGCCGCTGCTTGCTGGTTGAGCTGACCCTTTGGCTCCCATCAGGGCTGTCCTGGTCCTGACTCCTGCCTCCTCGGCCTCCTTTCCTCAGGCGTTTGGACTGGCACTGCACCTCCGTCAGCAGACCTGGCAGAGCAGACGATGGGGGAGTTCAGCTGGAGGTGTGTGTCTCTGGATCTTTGAAGTGAAGCTTACATTCAGCCAGCATGCCCACCTGCCGGCACTTCCTGAGCCGGCAGTCCTGGCACTTCCTCCTCATGTACATGTCCATCTCACAGCTGCCCCCGCTTTTGCACTGGTACACCGCCTTCTTGGTCACGCTGCGGCGGAAGAAACCTGTGCAAGAATAATTACACTGAATTGTACCTTATTTTTTTACACAACAATTCTTCGTATACACGTTTTAGTTCTTTTTTTCATTTGTTGTAAACTGTATTTGAAAATTTGGAAACATGTGACCTAAGTTTAAATGTACATAATCACCCAAGAAATAAACTACTACTACTACCACAACCACTACCACAACTACAACTACTACTACTACTTCTACTACTACCACTACCACTACCACTACCACAACTACAACTACAACTACAACTACAACTACAACTACTTCTACCACTACCACTACTACTACTACTACTACTACTACCACTACCACAACTACAACTACTACTACTACTACTACTACTACCACAACCACAACCACAACTACTACTACTACTACTACTACCACAACCACAACCACAACTACTACTACTACTACTACTTCTACTTCTACTTCTACCACTACCACTACAACTACTACTACTACTACCACTACCACTACCACAACCACAACTACAACTACCACTACCACAACCACAACAACAACAACTACTACTAATACTACTACCACAACCACAACTACAACTACTACTACCACAACCACAACCACTACTACTACTACTACTTCTACCACTACTACAACTACAACTACTACTACTACTACTACTACTACTACTACTACTACTACTACTACTACTACTACTACTACTACTACTACTACTACTACTACTACTACTACTACTACTTCTACCGCTACCACTACCACTACCACTACTACAACTACTACTACTACTACTACTTCTACCACTACCACTACCACTACTACTACTACTACTTCTACTTCTACCACTACCACTACCACAACTACAACCACTACTTCTACTTCTACCACTACCACTACCACTACCACTACTACTACTACAACTACTACTACTACCACTACCACAACTACTACTACAACTACAACCACAACTACAACTACAACTACTACTACTACCACTACCACAACTACAACTACAACTACAACCACTACTTCTACTTCTACCACTACCACTACCACTACTACTACAACTACAACTACTACTACTACCACTACCACAACTACTACTACAACTACAACCACAACTACTACTACCACTACTACTACTACCACTACTACATCTACGCCGATGACACAGTTATTTACAACTCAAACTCATCATCACATCTCTCCAAAATCTGCTGCAACTCGATTTTAACTCCATACAAAACTGGCTCTCAAACAATAAATTAATTTTAAACATGAAAAAATCTTGCTGTATACTGTTTGGCTCTCATCACAAATTACTCCACTCCCCTGATCTCCATATTTACTTTAACAACGGTTCCAAAATGCACAATGCAAACACAATCAAATATCTGGGCCTCTGGTTGGACCCTGAACTTAACTTCAAACACCACATCTCCATCGTCAGAAGAACTTACGCCACAATGGGCCCATTATTCCGATCATCCCACTGCTTTTCCCTCAATGTCAGAAAACACATAATTACACAACTGGTTCTCCCCATCATCGATTACGCTGACGTCATTTATCAAAACACATTTCCCTCCCATCTCAAACCAATACACTTTTTAACTGTCTCTGTAGATTCATTCTCAAATGTCCGTATCGCAGACATCACTGCACTCTGAACGAGACCCTTCACTGGCTTCAGCCTCACAACAGACGTCACCTTCACTGGATGCAATTATTATTTAAATGTATTCACTTTAGTTGTCCGCAGTGTTTAAAACAGTTTTTTGTCCCTGTCTCTACCAGTGGGGGCGGGTCCCAGCTCAAAAGTGGCCAAAATGACGTGTGCTGACATGCTGCAATACCACCCCGGGCCGATGGGGGTGGACCCAGAAGTAGAATTAGCCAATTCTAACATATAGCATTGGCAGACCTCTCAAAAACGTCTTTACAGGATGGACCAAAAGTTGGCTCTTGGCCCAAAGCTCCGTTCCACATGTGTGTCAATGCTGAGGGGGGTGGATTTTTTTTTGGTCCACTCTAGTTTACTTGCTGTGAATTATTGAAGTCTCTCGTTCAAATGAATGGAGTTGCGCCGGCTGACGCATGCGCAGATGCATTTTTTCACAATTTTCTTGTGGGCGAGACCACTCGCGGCCATTTTGGATTGCTCCAGTAGAGCACATTTTTTGGCCCATTAGTTAGAACGACGGAGATAGGCGTGACTCTGTCTGTTAATATATACAGTCTATGGTCTCTACACCTTTTTCACTCCGAAGCTCTGATTGTCTCACCTTTTCTGTTCCAAGAGTTTTTAAAGCAGTTGGACGCAGATCATTTCAATACAAGGCTCCATCAGACTGGAATAAACTCCCCACATCCATACGATCCATTCTGTCTTCTGGTTTATTTAAGTTTGAATTATTCAGGTTCCTTCAAACTCCTTTTTTATGTCTGTATTCTGTATTCTGTATGTGTCATTATTGTTCATAGTTTTACCTTGTCTTTTCTAAATGTTTAACTATAGCAGAGGGGAGGAGTGGGCTGCGAAGGAGCATCTTTTTTTTATTTGTGTGTGTGTGTGTGTGTGTGTGTGTGTGTATTTAACTTTTCTCATCTTTCATTTGCTGTAAATTGTTTTTGTCTATGCGTGTTTGTTTATATGTTTATGTTTATGTTTAGGACCCCCTCGAAAATGAGATGATTCATCTCAACGGGTTTTCCTTAATAAACTTAAACATATACACTACTACAACTACTACTACTACGTAAAAAATTGAAATATTCTGAAATAATCTTGCATCATCTCTGCACACAGCCTGTATCTGTCCAGCCCAACCACACTATTTTAAAAACATGGACATGTTTTAAAGGAGACGTATCATACTTCTGCTACAGGCATTTTCATACTACAGGCCTCTGCTTTTTGACCAGGACAAGAGTGGGAAAGATGGGGAGGGTTGTTTGAACCCGTGTTGCTTTTGTCATGTTCAAAAGCTGTAAGAAGCTGTTTTAAGTGTTTTATGTGTGTGTGTCTATGTTTGCTTGTGTTTTTTGGTGCGTGTGTGTTTGTGTGTGCTTGTGTGTGCGTGTAATAAATCTGAAATTCTAAAGAGGTAAAAGAGCTATTTGTGTGCATGTTGATCTCGGCGTTTCTCCCCTTAGTTTGTCTTTGTTGAGTGTGTGTGTGTGTGTGTGCTTTGTGTTATATTGTGTGCATGAGAGGCATTGGATGTTATTCTTTCTTATCATTACTTGGAATTGCCACATTGCGCTGGAAGGTGGCGCTGTGTCTCTTTGTAGCCGTCATTTTAATGTAACTACTGTCCCTTAAATAAACAAACTTCATTTAATTAAATTGGTGTCCTTCAAATACAAACAAGTTTGAAATAGACACGAATAGATGTAGTAGATTGATATTTTTGATAATAATTATAAAAGCGTAGTTTTTCCTTGTGTCAGAGCCGTACCTTTGCAGCCCTCACAGGTCAGAGCGTTGTAGTGATACCCCGACGCCTTGTCTCCACACACCACACACAGCTCGTCCTGGTCCCTCCTCCTGCCTCCTGAACTCAGCCTCCGCCCTACATGGAGCAGCCCCGGGGGCCCCAGCTCCTCAGTGGCCCCGCTGCACTGAGGCCCTGGGCTGGGGGCAAAGGTCTCTGGGTAAGGGGGGCTGTAGTGGTGCAAAGGAGGGCAGGGCAAAGAGCAGGGAGAGGAGGGGGAGGGAGAGCAGGACGAGAGAGGGGAGAAGACACAGAAGCTAGAGCCGTACTGCTGCTGCTGCTGCTGCTGCTGCTGCTGCTGCTGCTGCTGCTGGGGGCTGTACGGGAGCAGCTGGAGGTCAGGGTCATGCATGGGGTGGTACACAGGGTCAGCCAGCATGTCTGCAGCACAGACAACAGACCAAGGTTAATCATAAACCATGTTAGAATAGAACAGTGTGCATCTCCATCAGACTTGACTCCAGTGAGGTGCATCATGGGACTGATGGATTTAGTCGAAATCATTTGCAAGTAGGAAGAGCGGTAAAAGGTCCATGCCCAGAGAGAGTGTGGCACAACATTATCCAATAACATTGTAGGATAAACCACCAATGAGTTTTTCAGAAATTTTATCTGGAACAAACAAAATATGGAGCCCTAAAAATCTATGAGAGATAAACAACTACTAAAATCAATTAACAGAAATGGGTAAAAGAAATATATTGTTTATGGGACGCCAGGGCGCTGTACAGAAGGCGTTCAGAAGGGTAAAACTAATGAGACCATAGATTATTTTTACTTACATTATATTATATTTTACTTACATTATGATACAATTTCAACAATAATGCACTTTTATGGCGTAGGAGAAACAGAAGTGCAAGAGCGGTCAAATCATCCTGAAATCCTCCTTTATCTCGTTCAAATACTTAGAATGTGAACAAAACAAATGCAGCCTGGGGAATGTGAAATGATGTGACTTTTATGACACAACTCGACTCCATCGCTCCATGGGGAAGTGTTCTATTTGGAAGATCGTGTTTTCAGAGGGGACAGGAAGCAGCTGACAACAATCTGACGGTTAGCATTTGGTTTTTAAACTTGATGTGTGACGAAAAAGATGTTGATCTGGTTGATAAATGTTTGTGATACTCTTCAGTATATGAGGTATATTCAACAAACACCATTGTTACCTGACTAGACTATTAAAGCTGGGGTACCTAACTTGTATGTACAAATCAGGCTTCAACATGGTGTCTTGACCTACAGCTGTATCTGTAGCGCCTCAGTGAGTGTGACGTGTGTATGACAAGTGGCAGTCCGCTCTGGTTCCGGAAGTCAAACTGACGTAGATAATTCCCATTGGAGTTTTGAAAAATCCAAATATTGAGTTTGAAGCCACAATAGAGGTAAACAAACCCATGTAAATTCTTGTAAAAGATATACTTAAAACATAAATCTACTGCTTAGGGTCTTTACATGGCTGCAAACAATTCTCAATCTTTTATGAATATATTATAGAAAAAAAACACATATGATAAATGATAAATATTTTTGTTTGTTTTTGCCGGAGCCCCCCAAACCAATACCTGTGAGACTGGACTTTTGGTTGGTGGAATGGAGCAGCAAAGTGGGCGGAGCTTCCAGGTTAGCCTCTACTATCCACAGCAGGAATAATGTGTTGCTCATTTTTTGCGGGTTTAAACTTTCAAAAACACACATTAAAAGAAACAACGGTCTTGTGATCATTCAGCAATCGTTTGATACTTCAGATTATTATTATATAGTTATTATTTACTGCTCCATATGCTCATTTCTTTCACTGCGTTGTGAAACAAGCCAAACTCAACAATTGAATCATAATTACACTATTTTGGTCCTAACGTCAGAACACAAACTATGTCAAAACCAGGAACAATAATAGATGTTTTTGAATCAACGTGATTTTTATTGTGCTTTTAGATAAAATCTAGTCCAGTAAGGCCTGGTTTATTGTGACTTACTCTTAATTCTCTAACACTTTATAGGAAAACACACACACAGGAGCATACGCGTACACACCTGCATACACACACACACACTCTCAAATATACACACACACAAACACACACACACGCACACACACTCTCAAATATACACACCAGACACACACACACACACACACACACACACGCCCCGGAGCCTGCCCCGCGGTGGAGGCTCCTGGGACCAGGGGACGTGAGCTTGTGCATGTGGAGGCTTTAATACTCCAGCACTCAGACAGGACAGAGATTTCTTGTCGCCATGGAACACCGCGGGTTCCGTTAAACACAGGAAAGCAGCACCACTGTATAATGGAAGAAGAAATGGTATTCCCAAAAGTGAAAATCCTTCTGAGGTCTGCCTTCCCAACAGGTTTCATAAGAAAATATTTTTTTCCATATCGTAAACATAATGTTCGGGACCCAACATGATCCGGGCTTATAGAACAGTTCAAAACACAAACATAGAAGAAGCTCAATACAGTTTAAATATAAGAATTATGAATTTAATGTCACACATAGACACACAGTCTCGGCACAAGGACCTCCATCGCATTCTGGTGATTTCAGACCTTAGAGATTCCACATGGACAGTACACGTAGAATCACTAGAAAAGATATTATTATAACAAGTATTTGCTAATTTTCTAGGTTTACCAACTGTTGTCGATTTTGGAGGAGCCGAAGTCTTGTCTGTTCTATCCCACATTCTCTAAAGAAATTGTCTGCTTCAAACCTTTCCAGTTAGAAATATTAGGTGGCAAGTAACTAAACATAAGTATCATATCTTATAGTCCCAGTACAGTACTTAACTAATTATTTTTCTGACAACACTTGCTTCGTTACTTTGAAGCCAAGTTAGCCAGTAAGTTAGCCATGCTTCTAAGTGAATTCATATATTGTGGTTAGCATTGCTTCTACGTTCAGATAGCCGTTCAGCGTTAGGCGAATGAAATCCATGTACGTCGTTCCTAAAGCTCGTTGGCCTCTGTCACATCTTTGGATCAGCTTTTTTAAATGGAAAAGAGAGAACCAGCCGTCACTCAGCCAATCAGCTCTCAGTATGAAAAGATGTGAAAAAAAGAAAAAAACGAATGTACTGGATTTTTGTCTTCTCTCTTGAGACATCAAAATGTAATAAAGTTAGCTACTTCTACTGCTGCGATGGCTTTTAAAATTCTCAAACAAATTACTATTAATAATTTAACAAAAATGCATTCAAAGTAGAGAGTACTAATGTTTAGGTAGAGAAGGATTTCAATACTTTTACTTTAACCAGACTTTAGTTGCTATATTTGTATCTATAGTTTTACTTCTATACCTAAAACTTGTTCCACTTCTGCATGTGTGATAGGACGTCCTTTACCAAGCTTAAGATTCAAATTGAGAGATCCTTTCTATATCGCAAAGCTGTATTTAGCTTGAAATGAAAAGAGAATATAGGCATCATCTCCTGCTACTCTGAAAGGAATTGTTCAAAACCAAAAGCTATATCTTAGAGTAAGTTATTTGCAAATGAAAAGCCTTGTCTTTAGAAAAGTTTCCAGACACAGAGGGCTCTGACTCCAGCTCTCAATGCACCACACGTGATAAAAACAATGATTACATTTATTACTGAGATGAAATATGGAACATAAATTTCAGTATTGCTGTTTTTGTTTTTTGTTTTTTTGCATCAAGATAAAAATGATGATGGTAAAAATCAGGATTGTCATGTGAAAATGTATATCTTTTTTCAGCCGCTTGAATAAATGACTGAAAATGGGGAAAGAACTTAGATTTTTGCTTCTGCCTTCTCCTTTTGAGCTTTCTTTCTTTCTTGAATTATATGTGCTTCTACTACTACTACTACTACTACTACCACTACTACTACGTTAATGACAAAACCACAGTATGAAGCAGACAGTTGCAGCTGCGTGTGGACACTTACCGTAGTAGTGCAGGGGCTCCGGGGAGTACCCCTCAGGACCGGACACGAAGCCCCCAGAGAAACTCATGTCCCACATCAGGACACTGCTCATGCTGCTGTCGGACCACCTCTTCTGTCCCACACAAACACACTCAGAACACTCGTCCACAACACTGTTTAAAAGACCAGCAGCGCGAGAGGAGGGCCCTCAGAGGGGACAGGCCCCGCACCAGGACTACACAGGAACATGCAATTTTTGGTTAGTGGGAAAAAAAAGAAGAAGAAGAAAAAACAGATTTACCTGATATTATGATTGCTGAAAGAAGTATATACAAACCTAGGTGTATGAGGTGGGAGTTTGTTAGTTTGAGAGTATAAATGTATGAGTGTGTCTGATTGTATTGTGTATTTACTGTATATTAGCTAAATAAATACA
>OZ035827.1:7402038-7668803 GCA_964034765.1 Knipowitschia caucasica | reverse complement strand
ACCTTTATCAAAGTAGAAGGTATCATTCATATAAGGATTAATAAAAAGGGTGCCATTCCTCCCTGACCTTGTCTGGCCCTGTCTGAGCCATTCCGCTCAGGTTTAGTGTTACCAGTCTGAGAACTTCGTGTAAAACGGTGAGCTGATGGACATGCTCTGGTTTTGCGTGTAATAACCAACAGGTACATGCCAAATCAAAGCTTTCATGTCAGTCAGAAGTTGCGGCGCCGATGCCACTTGCCTCACAACTGGAGGTCCACTGACACCAAGGCCCGCACAAGAGGAGAGGAGCCCCACTGAGCGAAGACTGGGCTCCCAGCCACACTCAGCCAGGGGTCGAAACATGTCGAATCACCTTATCTGCTCAGACACTCAGCGAGCAGAGAGGACCGCTCCAGTGAAGGCACGTATCTATTGACCAACAAGTTAGCACAAACTGAGACAGCGGTCAGGGGGGGGGGGGGGGGGGGGGGGGGGGGGGGGGGGGGGGGGGGGGGGGGGGGGGGGGGGTGGGGGGGGGGGGGGGGGGGGGGGGGGGGGGGGGGGGGGGGGGGGGGGGGGGGGGGGGGGGGGGGGGGGGGGGGGGGGGTGGGGGGGGGGGGGGGGGGGGGGGGGGGGGGGGGGGGGGGGGGGGGGGGGGGGGGGGGGGGGGGGGGGGGGGGGGGGGGGGGAGGGGGGGGGGGGGGGGGGGGGGGGCGGGGGGGGGGGGGGGGGGGGGGGGGGGGCGGCCCGAGGGGGGGGGGGGGGGAGGGGGGGGGGGGGGGTGGGGGGGGGGGGGGGGGGGGGGGGGGGGGGGGGGGGGGGGGGGGGGGGGGGGGGGGGGGGGGGGGGGGGGGGGGGGGGGGGGGGGGGGGGGGGGGGAGGGGGGGGGGGGGGGGGGGGGGGGGGGGGGGGGGGGGGGGGGGGGGGGGGGGGGGGGGGGGGGGGGGGGGGGGGGGGGGGGGGGGGGGGAGAGGGGGGGGGGGGGGGGGGGGTGGGGGGGGGGGTGGGGGGGGGGGGGGGGGGGGGGGGGTGGGGGGGGGGGGGGGGGGGGGGGGGGGGGGGGGGGGGGGGGGGGGGGGGGGGGGGGGGGGGGGGGGGGGGGGGACGGCTGGAATGACAACAGGGGGCACACAAGAAGGGAGGTCACAAAAATATCAGATTTTATACTCAAAGAAACAAACATCCCAGGAGTGTATGTTGTCTAGAGAGTAATTTCACCAAACTATTAGCAATCCAATTTGAAGCAATGTGGTTGAAATGAGGCATTTTGATCTTCCTTAGGGCTCTTGTGTATTATCACTGATAAATCTTCCCATTCCTGGAAAAAGTAATCTCCTGAACACAGTGGGGATAGTGATGTGTTAAAGCTAAAATAGGCCACCGCTCAGATATGTGTTTACACGCACATTTGAAAAGACAGATATGCAAACAAGAGATTTGTGAGACTTCGACAAGTCTCTGAACATCTGGTAATTACAAATTCAGCAGGTTCCCCACAGTGAGCTAAAATCCAGACAACTTCTTACGTTGCCTGGCAATAGAGATTGGGCTTATTCCTAAGCCTCACCTAGTGTGAGTTCTCACACAGAGCTGGAAGACGCAGAGCAGTGTTGTCGTCAGTGCTGAAGCCCCAGGGAGGTGAAGACATCCCACCGCAAAGGGCCACCCTACCGACTCACCCATCTTTTAATTTCTCTCTCTGGATGTGATGGCACGGCGGGTAGCTGCTCTACCGTTCTGTCAGTGGAGGGTTAGATCTGCAGCTCATTTCACGTGTGGCTGGGTGCGAATTAGCATTTTCTCTGCCTAGGCTCCTCACCAAGCCTTGCCCTCAGCTACATTCTCCACCAATGCACAGCTCACACCAACACTGGCAGCACTCAGGCATGCTAATGCACATGCTAGTATTCAAGCTAAAATATCATTCAACCTAATGAACCTTCATTGATTTTTTTTAAACCATTTTTCTGCAGTAGTATTGACCAACTACAGCTGCTATTATAATTATTTGGGAGACAGCTGCTGTTACAAAACACATGTAAAGATGTGCATAGGCTTTAGTTGTTTCCAATGTAGTATTCCTGCTCTCAGGGAAATGGTCATAGAGCTGGCCGTGACCTGCATCTACCATACGGTGTTATCACCTGTAGGTTTGTAGCAAATTGGCGTCGAATGGCAGCATATGGCACCACCAAACCTCTGCCAATGTGTTAGTCAGGGCTCCCTGCTTCAGTGCCTCATTTCGTTTGTTTTAATAATATAATAGATGTTTTGTGATGCAGTTTGTGCAAAGGAAAAAAGGCATTCTGATTGTTGTTGTGCTGTATTTCTCAATAAAACGGCTACGAATAAAAAATAGCTTCTCCACCCACAGACATACTGTCAATCCCGCTCGAAGAAACACAGGAAAAGCCAAACGGAGTGTTAAACCTGATTAGAGAGAGCGTAGACAAACACACTCAGTCTAAAGTTTCTTCTCACCTTCTCCACGTCATGCAGCTCACTGGCACAGAAACACACTGGTGTCCTGACACTCAGCCTTCACCTGAGTGACAGGTGCAGCCAAAAGGAAAGCCCGCAGATACCATTCACAGCTTCAGCATGATAGCATCAGCGCTTCATCCTACAGCCATCTATAGAAATCTGACACTATCTGTACCCTCAGGGGCATTACATTTCACACTTTAGTGCATAACTGCAGACACAATAGCGGATTATTACAATGTCATTAAAGCTTACATTGCAAGTTTAAAGCTTAACTCAAACTCTCTGACCTTTGATAGTTCTTCTGCATCAAATGTTGTTTTTTGGCTTGTCAAATTTCCACTTTGAAAATTAGCTACAAAAACAGTTGGTTTCCAAGAGGGACTTGTCCTGCTACAAGCTCATCCTTTCCTTATCCTATCCCTAACCCTGACCTTAACCAAAATTGCTATTTCTTACCATAGAACCTTCCCCATAACTCGAACCATAAACAGAATGTGACTCTTAATTGCAGATTTTTAAACATTCAATATAATATTTACATGAGCCTGGGACTAAGAGTTAAGTGAGTCCTGTTTCTGAGTATGTTAGTTGTTGTTAAGTTAGTTCCAAGTTAATCTAACAACATCAAACAGAACATTTTCCTAAACTGAAAATGATAGTTCAGTTAAATGTCTTTTAAAGTATAAAACAGCTTTCCTCCATTTTCAGTGACAGACACCCCACTATGAAAAAATTCAATATTTAATCGGACACCCACGAGTCGTTCCTATCTGCGCTCACAGAAGGCCATGCATTTCACATTTTGGTGAATAATTGCAGATATAATGGGGATTATTACAGTGTCATTAGGTCCAACGAGTACTGTTAGGTGAATCTTAATGAGGCAAAGACTGAGTATATGCTTTTATCTTTCTCCCACACACTGAGGGGGGCTCTCACGGGACACTCTGTATGGTATAAGCTTACCGCATCGCTATTCCTGCTTTCCCCGGCTTACACATTTCAGTCCGGCTTCTCTGGTTCTATTTATCGTCACTTTTATTGCAGACGGTTTGTCCTTTTGCACCGGTGCTTTTTGAATTGGTAATGACAATCTCTGTAGAGCCTCTCCTGGTTTGTGTGTGTTCGTGTGTTTTTGTGGTGCCGATGACGGATGCTCTCTTCACAAGCGAGCCGCATGCAGTCTTTGAAGCTAGAGTTAAAGCGGCTTTTTTGCCCCGTTTCTATCAATCATTCATCACCGGAGGCACTGGCTGTTGGTGATTAAAGCTTCACGACTGGAGGGCCAGCATTTGAATATGGATATATAATTCATGGGCATTGGCAGCACACAAACATGTATAATGTGCATGTGTGTACAAAGACTGAATCAAGCCAAGCCCACAGTGGGTACTGTAGTTCTAACCTACTGCCACAACTCACCAGCAGCTGGAAGTATGGCATTTGTCAAAGTCATCTCACATAAAACACAAAATAACTATGCTTATAGCAGTCTAATCGTTCATATTTGCCCTGTAATTCTTTGTGTCTTTGTTGCATTCACACTGCTTTGTCTTTACTTATTGTGTCTATCTTAGGGTTATGTATGAGGTTGTGAAAAGAAGCACTTATTTGTCTCGAAGGTGAAATGTAATTACTGTATTTTTCTTTCTTCCCCTAAAGTTTGAATTCATTCCTCGGTTCCAAAAGTAAACAGAGACAAGTAGCTGGCTGATTGGATGATATAGTTCAACGCCATTAGCTTTTGCCCTGAAATGCGCTAGTCGTCAAAAGAACAACTTCAAACTTTGGGTTTCACTAAGAGATGTATGCACAGCTCATGTACACACTCACTAATTATGTGAACAAATAATCAAAGTAAAATGTATTGCTGTATGACAGAATGGGGTAACTGTCAGGGTTTTACTGTAGTATGTACAGTAATTTCTGTTAATACGTGTTTTAATCAGCTTCTATTTACAATTGAGTCTTATTAGCCTATTATCTTCTATAAAAGCGTGTATTAAATTGAAGAAAATGTGAGGAGAATAGAAATGGTACCCTTTATCTAGAGGAAAAAGCGTTCTTAGGATTATTCTGTGTTGATTTTCTTAAGACACAAAAAACATATTTCATGGACCTAAATCGTTCATTCATAAAGGTTAATTTTGTCTTGCATAGTTTACATGTTTTTTGTGGTTCTTGTTAGAGAATTACTTTGTTAATCAGGGCTAATATATTGAACCTAATTCTCACAATGAACAGATTTTTCAGGGGTACATTTACATTATTGTTCCTACTTGATTCATACCAACAAGAGTTATACCACTGCAAACCAGGATTTCAACTAAATTACCTAAGAACTAAGAATTAAGCGTCTTTAAATGGTACTAGTATGAACTCGGATCAAACCAGAACAAGAACACATATCCCGCCAGCACTACAGGTCATCTCTACATTTTACCATGGTCTCCCTACCATCAGAGCACCTTTTACACATTTCAGCTCAAACTGTCTACTCGATTTGTGCAATCCTACCTACAGATAAATAGACACACACACACACACAAACACATACACATACTCATACACATACACACATACACATAAACATACATACACATATAGGATACACGTAGCCGTTTACAATACCCTCCATGTTGGCAGGGTAAATAAAAAAACAGCCCAAGTGAAAAATTATGAAGCAAATAGGCTGAAGGTTTGGTATTAATTTAGGTTTTAAGGCTTTTCCATTGATATCTTCTAAGCCTTCCAGATACAATATATTTTTGAGAAATTTAGACCTTTTTAGTCCCTCAAGTATTTATTTGGTAGACTACTTGCGTCTGAGTTGTACCCCAGGCCACAAGTGTATGACAGTAGGTCTGATTCCATAACATGAGTTTGTATATTGTCATTGCATTGATGTGTTTTATTTGAGAAATCATCAGTTATAAATAAACATCTCCATCCTTGTTTCAACCATTCATCCATTGCTTCCTTGCATTTTCCCTCCCCCAGAGTCCATCTCCGACCCAGGCGAGCAACCCACCCCAAACCCTCCCGCCACCACCCTCAGCTCACCCACCACCTTCGCCACCATCTCTCCCAACCTGGTCTACGGCATCCCACCGCCAAGGACCGAGGACATGGACCCCACCACCGCCAACCCGCCAAGCTCATTACCCACAAACCCCGCTTCCACCCACACGCACCCACAGCTCGAGCCCACCAGCCCGCCGCCCGTGTCCCCGACCCGCCACAGCTCCGAGCCTGCAGCGGTCACTTTCGACGGGTCAGGCAGCGGAGAGCCCAGCGGAGACGACCAGGCTGAGGATGAGGAGGAGGGCGAGCCTGGCAGCGGGGTCCCGACAGAGGCCAGTGGGGGAGAGGAGCCTGGTAAAGCTGCTTTTCACTTCATTGCCCATAATGCTCTTTTTTTACAGGCGCTCATTAACACATCCATGGCTTCATGAACCATGCAGCTAAAGTTTTACAACATAAATGAAGTAAAATGGGTATAAATCCAGTGGTCAGATTCCTGATTCTGAAAAATACTTGGCTCAATTGAGAACTTACAACTCACAAGTACAACTATTAAAATGAGTAGTAGTAGTATGAACATATAATACTTATGTAGAGCTTTATAGAACATCCATAGACGCTTCACATGGCATCATTCATTCACTCCATATTGATAATAATAATGATAATAATAATAATATAATAATAATAATAATAATAATAATAATAATAATAATAATAATAATAATACACTACTACTGTAGCCATAGGGCAGACTGATAGGAAAGAGGCACCCCGTATGTAGAGTTTCGTTCGGGCCTGAAAAATCAAGCCCGACCGGCCCGAGCCCGCTTATATAAAGCCCGAGCCCGTATAAGCCCGACCAATAAACGCTGTATAATAGGCCCGAGCCCGACAGAACCCGACACATCTGATTTCCTTGTTGTACGCACTCACCTTTCAATTGCAAGTTTAGTCTCCACTTTTGAATTTGTTTTGTCTCCACTCGATCCATTTCTACTATTGTTCCTGTTCGCTGTTGACCACAGCATGCAGCAGAAGACACAGGGATGATGCGTTCACGGCTCGCTGCTGCTGTACACGCTGGTTACGGTGTCATTAATATATTAACTTTTTTTAATAACTTGTTGTCAATCAACGGACATTGTTATTAATATATATCATTCATTTTTAAATGATATGCATATACACTATATATATATAGTATACACTATATATATATAGTGTATACTATATATATATATATAGTGTATATGCATATCATTTAAAAATGATTATAATAATAATAAAAAAAGAAACATATAGTTAAAAAAAGCGAAACTCTACCGGTATGTGCCACTGTAGGCAATATGGGTGAAGTGTCTTGCCCACAATGACAGTTTGGCACTTTACAGCTGCAGCCGTCCCACTGTGCCACCTGGTGTTCTCAGTACCCTGCTTAGCTCCCGGGAGACTTTGAAGATTTTCGGTTTTTCCAATATGTCGGACAATATAGATAACTTTTACTGGAAGTGATATGAAATTAATTTTTCCAAATAGAAACTTCATCCGTCATGTAGAAACTCCACGACTGAAGCATCAGTGGGAAGTCCAACCTGGGCTTTCAGCGCACGCTATTTTATGAAAGAATCTCCTATAAACACTCTGGTCTTGTTTGACGAGCACGTACAACAACCTCTAGTCACATACCAGAATGATTGACAATTAGGAGGACCCATAGTCTTGATGATCCACCCAGAAAGAGAAAATCTCCCTATACCTTCAAACTATACTCACAATAAAAATCAGTTTTGGGTTGCAATGACAATCGCATAAATCTGAAAACTTAGTTTTGTTACATGTAATCAATGAAAAAATCAGCTGATGCATTGCCTGATTTTGTGAAGAGATCATGTGCTCTTCATCTCAAAATGATCAGAGAAACCAGAAGTGCTTGGCTAATGTGGCTAACTCCTACACTGATTGTGGAAAGCGCTTTTAAACTAGTGAATAATTAAGATGCGGGGAATGGATGACAAAGTGAGCTTGCACTTCGCTGAAAATTGTCGTGGGAATTCACATAATGATTTTAGGACTGTTAAAAACTGGCCTTTCTTCTTCTCCTCTTGTCATTGCTGTGGAGGTGGGTATTCAGGAGCATACACTGTTTAAATAAAGTCACGTTTCATGAAACGACATACTTGGAACTCAAATGGTGCATCTTAAATCAGTGAATAATAGTAGTAAATTATAAAATATGATGAAATGGTCATACAAAATGACATTATATTTAATGTGCAAATTTGTATTTAGTGAATGACTTTTTGCCACCTGCAAAACAAACTGTCAGCCTCGTTCTTGGCACCTTGAACAGATGCACATGGAGTGTTGTTGGAGCAAAGTTTTTCATTCCCTTTTACTCATGGACAGGTCAAAAGTGTAAAAAGTGTTGGTTTTGTGATCAGTCTTCACACTGTTAAATAGACTATTTAATGTGACACCTGCCAGCTGGACAGGGCACAGGTCATATTCTCAATATGGGATGCTGTTAGATTCTCAGATACGATCATGACCTTGAGGAAAAGTATCACAGGAGGAATTATAAGCAACAGAACTGGCACCAAATACTGAACGTGATCCTGCATACATGCTACGGGGTTCTTTCATTTTACTCGAAGATTGTTCCTTTTGAAATTATAAGATTCTTGCTTTTTTAATTGAATGGAATTGTACATTGATCTTAATGAGTTTACAAAGATTATGAACACATTTGAGTTTCACTACAGCAGCTTAAGTCATGTAATGTCTGCAGCGCAATAAACACATCCAGTTTTCTGCTGTTTCTCTGTGCTCTTCAATGCACATGCTGGCCTCGTCTCAGTAGTATTGACTTTATGTGGTTACATTCCTGCGTAAATGGAGTAGAAATGGTTCCAACCAGTTTCTAGCCGGACTAACACCAGACTGAATATTACAAGTGAATATGTAGTTTGTGACCCCTCTGTTCATTTTCTCTTAAGAGAGGTGAGCTTTGAGCTTTTGAGACAGCTATGATTGTCCATAGCTGTTTATTGGGCGCTTCAAACGTCATATGCGTCTGCGGCAATTCTATCCGATACCATATGATGATTGGTCCCCAAGTTTAGGCAGTTCGCACACAGCAGCATGGATATTCCCAGGCTAACCTGTTATGCCAAATGGACTGGTTTTTCACACCTCAAACAGAGCGCAGAGGTATACATGCGTCTTCCACGATCAAATTAAATTATACTAGGCTTTTACAAACATACTCAGCAATACCTTTTTATTGTGTTTGTTAAGATTTAGATATCCTTTATTTGTCTCACAGTAAATTTCAGGCAGTGTATCAACATGTTGTAGGGTTTCTTCAAATCTATAAGCTCCCTATACCCTATGAATGACGATTTGAGTTTAAGGGGACGTTTTGGTAAATTTGCCTATAGCCACTTGAGGGAAAGGACATGACTCTATTGAGATATACACATCACCATGCCACTTCTCAGAGCCCTCCGTCTCCACCACGGACAAACAGAGCCAGCCAGTGTAAAATCCACTGCACAGTCCACATGAAACCGCTGGGCCGCATCTGCTGCTCTCTGGAGCCTAACTGTCAGACCCAGAGTCCAGGGAGAGAGGTGTGACTGAAATCTCTCTCGACATGCCCTCCTGACTCAAACAACATCAAAACAAACAGACTTTTCAATCAATCTCTTTTTATACAGTATTATAGTATTATTCTTGTTTTTTTGTTTTCTATGTGGCCCAGTCTGACAGCTCACAGTAACCGGATGGGATTGATGTAACCATATCGCCCTGATGTGTTCGTCCTCTGTTCGTGATGTCGCCCATTCCTCTCTCTCTCTCTCTCTCTCTCATCTCTTTTTTTTCCCTTTCTGTGTGTCCATTGTGTGTGAGTGCGCGCTGCAGATTTATGCTGCTGTCAACCGCTGACCAGAGGCTCAGACGTGAGGAGCATGTTGTCTGTCAGCCGGACCTGTTTCCATGACTGAGTGAACATGTATGTGCAAGTAAATGAAGGGATGGCAGGCACAAGAGAACATTCGTGCACTTGAAAACGCGTAGATTTAGACGTATTATACACATTCTCTTTGTTCCCTTATCAAAGACATACCTGTGGTTATTTTTAGCTCCAACCGTGCTAATATAGGTGATAGGAAATGGCACAAATCAGCACAAACACGTCCCTCAGCATCAAAGACTTCTTTATAAAACTTGATTTGAATATCTAGCGTAGAACCTCATCGACAGAGCCAATTTCTGTCCTTTAAAACATAAAAATACATTGCTTGTCTATTAGCTTTGTACATTTCCCTAAATTAAATTAGGCAGCTCCATTTTAGATGTTTAGTAAAGAAGGGAATGTAAGGTGATTTCTTTATCCATTAGTTAATAGGAATAATAAGTTAAATATGTTTAATGGTTGTTTGACCATTAGTGATTAACAAAATGAGGTTTAGACTGATGTTTAATTGCCTAAATCAGTCTTACATTTTGTTGCAAATCTGAAAGATATCAAAACTCCAAACTCAATCTTCAAAGATAAGTGACCAAAATAATACAAGTTACATTTATGTAAGTAAATACATACAATTTTGCCAATTCCCATGTTTTCTACAAAATCTATCAATCATACAAATTTCCAACTTCCATGTACACTTGTATGTTGGCTGAACGTATTTCTCATTCATGCCTGTCCTTTTTGTAGAAATCTTGTTGGACTTAATTGACGTGTAAATCCAACACTTTATTTTCTATAGTGCATTCTCAAACGTGAAATGATATGTTTCAAGGACAATATTAACCAAAAAGAGCATAACATTTGTTCTTTAAGCTTTCCTTTGCAGTAGCCAATAATGAAAAAATGACTACTCAATGTAAAAAACAAAGAAGTAGATAATTCTCTCTCTTTAGATAAGCTTGAACAAACTACTTTGTGGGTTTTGAATGGGTTTACTATTCAAATACTTTAGACTGGAGAATAACTGCGTATTGCTCCAATCCACAGTGCAAACATCACTGTCTGAGCAGGCAATATATCTGTCCACATTGTAAACTGTGCTCCCGTATGCCCGCGTATTTATTTGACAGCCTTCACTGCTCCCCGTGGACCCCCTTTCCTCCGCAGCCCCTGTGTGTAAATCTCAAACCCGCACATGCATTCGCACCATAAAGCCTGAACCTCTCCTCTTCCCCTTGCCGTGACCGCGCAAAGTCCTTGAGCAGGACGTCCCTCGCCTCCGACGTCTTTACGACTTGTTTAGCCGCGAGCTGTTTGCCTCGGCGATCATTTCTAATCTCGCCGCGGCCGTAAAGTGTGGCGCTCTGACCACCGTCGGCGTCATTAGAGAGGACTGTGCTGATAGAAGCGCTCATTTTTCACCCACAGAAAGACCAGTCACTTTTATGTCTTTTATATCCCAAGATAGAGAGATATACAGTGAACCTGGGCAAACAGAAGCAAGCAAGTGTGTTTGTCGCCCGGGAAGCCTTGGAGGTAACTGTCGGGCCAATCAGCACTAAGCTCTTATCGCTACCCCTTATCATTTAAAGTGCTTTGTATGTGACGCGACTGGTAACACTGGCTATTATCTCTGTCTGCAGCTGACAGAATGGGTTCCAGGTGTTAAAGGAAAATGCCATGTAATTACTCCAAACAGATGTAACAAGTCTCACAATGCCAGAGTTGGAAAGCTCGTGGGTTGATAATCAAAAGTGAATTTTCAAAATGCACATTGTATAATAACTTTTTTGAATGCAACATACAGTCAGGTTCATGAATACTGGAACTTTGTTCTGAATACTGGAACTCTGTTGACGTTCAGAACTTTTTGGCTCCGTAATGGAAATCTTAGCTCAATTTTAGTATTGCTGCAGACTTTCAGTTCAAAATGTAGGGTATTACATTATAATCAAGTGAATAAGTGTCAAAAGTTTCTATAAGTGCCAAAACTATGTAGTTCTAATGTGTCTTGTTCAATGAGAAAGAAAGAAATTGAAAGAATACACTTGATTTTTTGTGGATCATTATTTGTATGCTAAAAGCACAGCCCAATGAAATGTTTTCATTAGTCAAATAGGTGAAAATCGGTTTGAAGTTGGAGTACTTAACTTTGAAACCAAACAACACAACTTAAACCTTACTACAATCAAAATGTTGTTTCCTGCATGCCTTCCCTATCAATGTCTATATCACTACAGTACTACTTCTTGCTGTACTTGTCAATTCAAAAGTGTACTTCAGAAGAGTAGACAAAGTATAGTCACAATACTGTAGTCTATTCTCCAAAACTCTAACAAAAAATCCTTCTTCTAAAAGGAAGAGACACTGCAAACAAGAAGTTGCTATAGGTTAATCTGGGTGACCCCCGAATCTCCACTCCCTTCGTCACAGCTCAAGAAGTCTCTAAATGGAACCCTCTTCTGCGCCCATGAGATAAGCCGAGATGACTTTGAATATTTTTGAGCTTCATGAATAATTCTGGGCCCCTCTGTGCCGTCCCCAGGTCCCACTGTGGCCAGCACCACAGTTCCCACAGCAGAAGACAGATCCTCTTGCGACAACGCTGAATTTGGCTGTTGTCCCGATGGAATCACGGCGGCCGGTAACGCAGAAGGCTCCAACTGCCCCTGTAAGTGAAGTCACTCTCTGCTCTCCTCCAGTTTTCACTTTATAGCTCATAAAACTCTATTGCATCCTTCTGTCAGACACAAGCGGCTTATTCCACTGCAAATAATGCGCACTGTACATTTCGGGACCGAGGTCTGTTTCCCATCTGTACATCCAGATCAAGCACACTGTGCGCAAAGACTATAAAGTTTGTTCCACAAATACAAAGTTTAATCATCGACTGTGTGTAAAACAGCTCGCATTGTTCCAGTAAAACTCCAAAATGAAACCCTTACTGAACCGATAGCAAGACTGTTTCACCCAGAGTAACTTCCACCATATTGCACATTCTTAGGGGGCCACTTTAAGAGAAATGATGCATTTAACTGAATTCAATCAGCAGACCTGCAGTATGTGGAAGCTTAAATCAGTTCTTAATGTCCTGCCAACACACTAAGAGGAGCAGGTGGTGTCTTATCACTCAAATACATTTAAGAGTATGTAATGTTTTCCTATCAAATTTAGACCAAATCATATGTACATACAGCTTTAAAGTTGTAAAAAGCAGAAAAAGCAGTGGTTGTGTAACAATCATACTATCCAGTGTGTGTAAGAGTGGGCGGAATGATGTCTGAACTTCACGGTTCCATCTACAGTTTCGAAATAACTTATCCTGTAGTATCCTAGAGACTACACTCAGTACACAGGGTTCAAAGAATTTGAAAAAAGTAGTAGGTTATACGGCATTTATATGGTTATTCTGAGTGAGTTTTTTTAAGTTGATATTGTGACATGTCTCAGACTTGCCACTGAATTGTGCTTTAAAAATCCTGTAGCTGGCGTCATGTTGAGTTGCACGGCTCAACTGTGCTTTTTAGTTTCAAGGGAGAAAAAAACATGTAAAAAGAATGTACATTACAGTTTCACCTTCATTTCCAGACGCTCACTGTACTGTACATCCCTGTGTTATCCTTCAGAGCCTCAGATTTCCCCATGAACTGAACCTCATTGCTCTCCTCTGCCTACACACACACAGACAATCTCAAACCTGTCTTGTCTTGCATCAGTTCACTTGAAGCAGTGGGGACGTGGGGGATGTGGGGGGGGACCTGGCATGCGACCGGGGCAGACCGGAGTCGTGTTCCAATCAGAGCCTTGTGTCTGTCACTTTCTCCAGATAAAAGCCCCTCCTGCCCACTCACTGCTGGGCTTTTGGTTCGCTTTGTGTCTCAGGTGTGTGTGTGTGTGTGTGTGTGTGTGTGTGTGTGCCACAGGTCATCACGCAGAATAAGCTCGCGGATCACGTTACAAGTTCTAACAAACCATTTGGTGTCGGGCGCAGATTTAACAAGTGTGCAGGTTGACATGGGCTGTATTTGCTCAGGTGTCAGCAGGAGGAAGCAATGAAAGAAAGGCTATATGTCACGCGGAGCTATTTTTGAGTTGGACAATTAGTGCTGTCAAACTGTGAGTGGATGTGGCGAAGACCTACACGGACTAATATAAAGAATTTGTCATATGTAGACTTTAATAGAAAATAGTCCTCTGATATGATTCATCAGGGCCTATAGTGACCTGTCGGTAACAATGTCGAGACTGCAAGATCATTAGCTGCTACTTTTGACAGGGAGAACAAGCAACATCCAAATCTAAACCAAAACCTGTGAGGGACATCTCTCAGATAGAGTTTTAATGTTTAGTACACTCTATCTCAAATTATTTCTACCGACAGTTACCTGAGGTGATTTTAACTGGTTATAATGTACACAAAAGATTGTCAAAATTGCCATATTTAAGACTTTACCATTGATTGTATATAGATGGACATGGAAAACCTACCATATCTATGAAGCTAAGTAGGGAAGTGCTCATGATTAAGTTTTGAACTCCTCAAGCTCTGTATCCTTTTGTGTCACACTCACTATTTTGCAATAACAAAAATGTGGTTTAACACTCTTTATGAACTGGTGTTTATACTGTGATGTTCTCTTTGTAAATAAACAATAACCAATGGTGAATATCTCCTTAAGTATCCATCTATCCATGACTATTGACCAGCTTATGACAATTTAGGTTTTGGTTAGCAAGTAGTGCGATTGGGAACAGACCAGTACTCTTTGGCTGCCAGGTTGTTTGACTACATACTCATGCACATAGAGCCTGTTCTAGCTAGCTCTAATTGGCTTTTCCCACTATTCACTGTGGCAAACACTGTGGGTGTTGTCAGAGCTCAAGTTAGTTCGCTACAGCCTGGATTCTCAAAATTCCATCATAGGTCACCTAGAATAGATAACAAGCAGTAATAAAAAACAAGAAGGCATTCATTAAAAAGCCATTCTAAAAGTATTAGTCTGCTATACAAATAATCAAAGCACTGTGAGCTCTATTGGTTGCGAGTGGATTTGATGACACTCTGTGCCTCTGTAATCACTTGGAACAAGTTTAATCTGCAGGACAACAGTTATAACAAATGTGCTAGGGCCTGTAAATATTTATCTCTGCACACATTGTCGGCATACAGGCGATCGATACCTCATTCAGCTGAAGTGTTACCAATAAAAGCAGCTGCACAATAGCAGGGTCGATATTCTGGATCTCTTTTCTCCCGAGGAGGGCTTAGCCAATGTAGCGCTCATTAGAAGTGAAATGACACGTCCCTAGAACCAGAGCGTCCGTCCGCCGCCACGTTATTGACGCGCTCTGATTGTTCACCATCCGTGAGTTTTATTGAGATGTGAAAGGTTGTGGCTCAAGGCTGAGTTGGATCCACACACAATCTCCCTCTGGAGTGAATCTCTCAAAATTATGTATTCTGTTCTGGCACAGAAACTCAGCCGTTAAACCTTTAGACAACAATTATTTAAGAACTTTGACCAAACAGACAAAAGGTGGAGCCCTGCAACTTTATAGAGATAGAGGCAAGCTTCTCACATAATTACAATATCGACTTATTGTTCCAACATTGACAGATAAAAATATACATTTTGGGTCTCAATATATGTCACTTGTGCATTTTATTTGTAAAATAAGCATTTTTTTATTCTAGATCCTGATGATTCAATGACTTTTCCTGCTGTTAATTTGCGTCATTGAGATCATTTTGTAGCACTACTTGCATCCGTGGCATAAAATAATTGCAACATTATCTGCTGCAAGAAGATACTATATCATCCATCAAAATCATGACAGGTCTAAATTGGGGACAAAGACCAAGAAACATTTAGAGAAAGCTTTGAGGGAAGCCAGTTGGCTGTGTAGAAAGTACTGGATTTAGAAGCTTATTTAGCGACTCTGATACTTTGGTGCCGAAAGGGTTAACTCCAAAGTTGTGCGTTAACTTTGTAAGTAACTTTTGTAGCATCGTTATGTGTACAACTTGTTAAACTTGCTTTGCCACAAACAAGACTCTATACTTGAAATATTTTACTTGGCACAGTTAAAACACTAGACCCCCTCATTGTATAATTTGTACCAACACAACCAGATGCTCGGCAGTTATTTTATGCAAGTCTTGATGAAAACTGTGGAGCGGAGCATTTTTCCTTATGTTACGCTTTAACTAGTGCTGCTATTTTGCCATTCAACATAATGTGGAACAAACACTCATATAAGGTTAATAGCTCAGTGCAGCGCTACTGTAAACTTGCCCATGTGCAGCTGGAAGTCTGACAAATCCATTACTTTTTACAGTCGATAGCATCTCGGCATCTCTCCATCCTCCTTTTTATCGCCGTCTCTCTTTTCTCTCTACGTCCGTCACGGCACTGGGCTGGAAAATCAGCTGCTCTGATGTGTTTCCCTTCTTTTGCAGATCAAACGCACGATTTGCCCACTCTCGTCCCTTTATCATGCCAGATCTCTCCCATTTGCCCGTGTTTTATGGCCACACATCTCAATACGCGTGCGCTATCCCGTCAAAAGAACCTACGTGTGCTCCATCCGTTTTCATGCAACTTTAACCAGGCTGTGTCAGTCATAGGCCAGCGACATTAAGGAGACAATTACGGCTATCTCTCACGATAATCATACAAGAGCGTCTTCCCGTTCTCTGCGCGTCGCTCTGGCAGGGGCAGACATGATTGATTTGGGCAATTTGTTCAGCTGATTACGAGCTGTGTGGAAGGCCTAGCATCAGCTCCTCACTACAGCAGGCACATACACACTAGCGAAGCAGCCACAGCACAAGTCGTATAAGAGGGGTGATAGATGTTCGACAACATAACCCTCAAGGTCGCTCAGGGAGGCTTAGTCTTTGCCGAAGGAGGCACTTTTGAGATGCCGCCGGCTGGTTTCACTGTCTGTTCTTTCATATTTGTTAGTTCTGTCTAACATCTTGTCTCTCTGCACAGCTTTCCGTTCCCTGAACAACTTTTTGGAAGAGTCTCAGTCTGGTAAAATCTGGCCCAATCACTTCCCTTTGTCCTATCAGCATCGCACCTACTTCCTTGAACTCCCAACGTACTAACCCCTTCTGCTCAAACACACACACTCCATCACTAACTGGCACGGGTCCAAGCAGAGCACCGTGGGAAGGCAGACACAGAGGCAGTTTATAATTGTATATTTTAACATCTTCATCATGGTTTTTTGCAGTCACTACGAAGTTCAGCGGCTTCCTGCATCTGGACCAAGTGGAGGGCCAGGAGGTTTTCTACACTCCCGAAATGGAAGACCCAAAATCAGAGCTGTTTGGAGAGACAGCCCGCAGCATAGAAAACGCTGTGAGTACTTACTCTATGTCTCTTTATCTATTTACACATCTTTAATCCATGAAATACATGCATAATGTGGCTGATGCCTTCAGGTGAATTTGATTTTAGTATCTCTTATTTTGGATTCATTCAGTGGTATCCTTTTCATGGTTAACACAGCCAAAGTTTGTGAGCAAAAGTTTGGAAATGGTGAAAAACTACATGTGTAAAAACTTAACTAAGACATCCATCTATCTATCCATTTTCTATATCTGCTGGGGGAGGCAGTCTGAGAAAATAAGACCAGACTACCTTATCCACACACACTTTTTCCAACTCAACCGACATGTCCTGGATCGTCCACAGAGTCTCCTCCCAGTGGGACATACCCCTGGAGGTATTGAGGAGGCATCCACAACAGATTTGCGAGCCCCCTCAACTGGCTCCTCATCTCTAAAGGAGTGCCTGGCCACATAAGAAATCTCACTTTACCGCTTGTAACCAAAAACAAATCTCACATTGACATCAAGCAATCGCTCAGCCTTCAAAATTAAATGATTGCCTGTTGTATTTGTTTGAATCTAAAGGCCTTGTTTAAACTAAATTATAGTAAAACATTTTCAACAAGTCTGTGATACATTGAATGAGGTAATGCTGGCTGTCTCGCCTGGATCCCTGAGGGCCAGAGATTGAGAACAGCATTAGTTCTGGCAGTCCATTCTTCAAAAAGGCAGTGCCAGATGTTGTGACCCCCGCCCACGCCGCACATCACATGACCGCTCACCACGATCCACCTAATGACGGCCAAACTACAACAATGGCAACAGTTCTTATTGTGGACTGCAAGTTTTCAAGGTTAAGTCCAAAGATAAGGTCTAAAAGAAATCACCATTTAATCAAATACCGTATGTCCAAATACACAGTGCTTCTTACCATGGTGAAAAATGGTGTGACATTGTAGCCTTTTCTCATAACAAGATCCCAATAGTCTCCTGCAGAGCACTGGCTCATTTCTCTGGTCAGAAAGTGATAGAAAAATAACAATGATAAAGATGTTATTTGCAGCCGCGGTCATGGCGCCACATACGCTACCTCATATCAGGACGAGTGAATCATGCTCGCTGAGATTTCCTTCTTAATAATGGAGTAATATTGTGGGCCTGGTAACAGAGGGTGATGTCTTGCCGAATGATAGTGGTTGGAAGGATGCGGCTGTCGAATAATGATAGATCAGATAAATTTGAAGTTCTTCCAATGTGGTTTGTGTTTATTCCTTGTAATTTAACTGAAAATAAGAGGCCTCGTTAAGAAGCCTCTAATATTACATCGTTAAATCCTTGCCAAACACTTAAGAAAGGATCTTATGAGATTTATTACACTTTTAGGATTTTTTTTTTTTAAAGTCAGCCTCTTGTGGAGATTGGTTAGATTGGATTTCAAATTTGGCATGATTTATGGGTGCCCAAAGATCCTCATTTAATAACCTCATTTTCAATTACAAACTAACGTTTTCTTGTAACTGCGATTTTACAAAATAATGAGAATTCTTGGATCTAAATCTGTTTTAAAAAATGTGTTGCAGTTTTTAGACATTTTGGATTTAATATAAACAATTATAGGTTTAACTAAAAATGTTCTTGTTGTTCATGTACTTTTTCACATGTTTCTTGAATATTTCAAGTTAGTTAGTTGGATTTATTTACAGAGCACAATTTCCCACATCTTCACACCAATACAGGTTTGAAAAGGGGTTGGATCGACCCCCAATCAACACACAATATTGTGCACAATATTGTGCACAATATTATACACAGAATACATTACGGGCGACAGTGGCTCAGTTGGCTTTAGGCCTGAAGGTTGTGGGTTCAATTCCCACCTCAACACCTTCTCCCCCGACTCCCACTGATGTCTGCTGTCGTTGTGTCCTTGAGCAAGACACTTAACCCCACTTTGCCTGAAGCCCCCACTCAAAAGATCTCAGCTCCTGTGGACTCACCACCTGCAGAGGATCAGTGAGGGGCAGGTGTTATATGACTTGGGACTTGGGTGGCATCTCTGACTGCCACCCCCCCGACCCAGAAATGGATTAAGGGGTAGAAAAAAAAATTATCCAACATACAGTATACAATATGTCCAGAATGTACAATACCATAGGGTAAAAGTGTTTAAAGTGGGAGTACCTACATTTAAAAGCACAAAAAAATGACGATAAAAATGTATTTTTTATACGATGGAGACTCATCCTGTCGGGACGGACAAAATGTATTTTTGCTAAACCAAAAAGTGGATGTGCTCTAGCTTTGATATACAATGTTATTTGAGATTAAAAGTGTGCTACAAACTTGTATTTACGTTTCAATTGAGAAACCAAGGAACATTGGGTCCAATTTTTAATCTCAATTGTTCAGTTATTCCATTTCTTTCAGAAACTTCAACCACAATCAATCAAGAAAATTCGACTGAAGAGAGGAAATGGAGAATGATGAGTGTTCCTATTTACTCCTCTGATCCAAAATGAAGCAATCTGTAACAACAATCTTCAAACCATCTTTTTTATCTAGCATTTTCTCATGTCTCCAGCGAGTCCACCAGCTTTTTGCAAAATGTCCTCAGAACCTCTTTGCATTCCTGATTGAGCGGAGAGTCACATTCATTAATTATCCTGCAGTAATTCTCCGCCCTGCTGACAAGAATAGAATTATGAGAGGACACTTGAGGATGAAATATCGGCCTACATTTGTCCATTAAAGACCGAAAACCTTCAGTGTCCTCGTTCAGGCTGCGTCTACGAGGGCAGAAAGGCAAAACCAATCAAGAGCACATGTCAGCAAGGCCCGACATTTATCTGCGTCCCTCCCCGAAACTTGTTCCTATAATTAATGCCACGGCTGCGGCTAAATGTCAATTTGTGCTCTTGTGCCCAGTCGGTTCCTTGGGCAGATAGACTCCACGCTCGAATCGGGCTTGTGTTGATGATAGTGTGGAGCTCATTACCAGCCTCATTTATCAGTCCCTCTGTCCCTTCTCTACAGCTGAACGAGTTGTTCCGGAAGTCCGACGTGCACAAGGACTTCATGAGCGTGCGCGTGAGGAACCTGGCTCCGAGCAGGTCCATCCTGGCTTTTGTGGAGGCCCACTTCAAACCAGGTGAGAAAGAGTTTTTTGTATGTGTTGTTAGCTGGTGACCATTGATGACAATGTTAGGTTAGTCCATATACTTTAACGGATCTAAGGGCAGGTAGACTTTTATTATCTAAAGACACAAAAATATGAAAATGTTTTGACAAATTGTCTTCATGAGGAAACAAACTCCCTGCCTTCAAAACTTTGTTGACTTGCTGCTACAGTTAAGATGAATGGGTTTCTGATATTTTGGAAGCCCGAGTAATTACTTGCATGAGAAAGCCAGATCCCTTCTGAAGCTGTGCAGGGCAGGGCTGGTTAGTACTGTGATGGGAGATCTCTGAGAACATCAGGTGCCACAGTGGGGCGGCTGCGGCGGTAAAGTGCCAAACTGTTGTTGTGTCCTTAGGCAAGACACTTCACCCCCATTGCCTAGAATGAGTCTGGTGTGTGTGTGAATGGCTGTTGGTGGTTGGAGGGGCCGATGGCACATAATGGTTGCCTCGCTTCTATCAGTGTGCCCCAGGGCAGCTGTGGCTACAGTAGCAGTTGATCCCCACTGTGTATGGAGTGAATATTGACATGTGAAGCGTCTTGGACGCTTGTCCTGAAAAGCACTACATAAAACAAATGCATTATTATTATTATTATTATTATTAAAGTATTCTCATTATGTAAATGTATTTTAGATCAAAGTGGCCTTCACTTTTAAAAAAAAGAATCCTTTGTATCACCCTGTACTTTATTATCAAATTGTCTTTCATGGATGTAATTTCTCTTAAATAGGACATCATATTTCCCTTTTTACTCACACATTCATACTTTTAACCAACCACTGCGCTCTCCTGACCACACCTTTTAGGGGTTAACTAAATGTTTGCTCATTTAATTTTTTAATCTGTGATATGCAGATTTTTTGCTAAACTTGTGCAATATTTGTTTACAAACAAAACAAAAGTAATTTGTTGCACTACTTATCCGGCAGTGGAGCAATTATTTTGATTTGACCATGTTCCACTGACTTCACGTCAGACGCTGATCGAAAAGCTATACGAGGAAATGAATACAGACTGCACCGACTCGTCTCCTTTGTCAGCTAAGTTTTGCTCAATAATTCAAAATGTACTGAATATACAACAATGAGCCACAGTGTCATTGATTACAATACAGCAAACATAAGCAGGTTACAGCCTCTTTATGTTTGTCGGATCTGGTCAGCTGACTGAAAGTGTAATAATTTTGATGTCAATCCATATCTCACAAAAGTGCTGCTCAATTACTTATTTCCACGCCAATAGCCGATTTCTGCCTCTCTGTAAATCCCCATGTTTGGATTTGTTCTGATGCAAATTTTCAAGCAATTCTTGGGACATCTCTATTATTGAGAAATCTCTTTCAGACCGTTGTGTAGGCTAATCTGTATTGTCAGGGTTATTATAGTTGGTGTTCTACTGTCTACTGTTTGGAGCACGTTGTTTTGGATCCTATTTTATTGTAAAGATTACCTGTAATAGCGTTTATGTAAATGCACCACATGTAGTCTAAACAATCCGACACTAAACAGGAGGAGGACTCCTAAGATATTTTGCCGTTTAAGAATAGTTTGGGGGCTCCACACCACAACCTGGCGAGTACTGGTAGCTTTTCAAAATATTGTAAAATGACAAATAATCTGTTTTTATTCTATCATTCAATATCTGCAAGTTTCGTAAAAGCATTCTTTACCCTTTTCTTTTGTGCACAAACAAATGTAATAGATTGTTTTAGGGAACGGCCACGTGTTGGGTAAGTGGTTGTTTCCCTTCACTCAAATCCAAAATGCTGTCTGCAAAATTGATAAGATAAGAGATCCTTTATTCCTCCCACAGTGGTGAAATTTCAATGTTGCAGCGCACATACAAGACAGTAGTAAGAGCACACAAAAATATGCAAAATAGGTATAGCTACTGTATATTCTTTGTAATCGAAAAAAAAAAATGTGGCTTGAGCAACTATATTACTTTGGCCATAATGTAAAAAAGATCAATCTTGATGTTTTTATGTTCAAAGCATGATTATACTGTATGCCGGGTTAAGATTGATTTGCAAAAGTGATTAGTCGCAATTACAGAGTTCCCTTGTTGTCGCCCAAGATGAAAAGTAATATTTAAAATCATGTTAATACAAAGTCTGCACACTGTGTCTCTTTTAAAATATGCCCAAAGACAACCAGAAAAAACAAAAGACAAAGACATTTATTGTATAATTGTCTTTAGTCTGACATATTTCCCAGAACAATTCCTTCCATTACCTGCCTTAAGCGCAGCAGCCTCTTCCTGTTCCCCCTTTATGATCGTCATTTAGTGTCCTTGGTCCCATCTCCTCTATGGTCAGTAAAGTGAACATCTGCGCTGTGTGTTATGAGAGACATTCATCTGGAAAAAGACGGCCAAGTGGCGGCTGGAGGACAAGGAGCCCCCGGAGAGGCCCCACCTGTCACACACACCTACTCACACACAGACAGACACACACCTACTCTCTCACACACACACACACACACACATTCTCATTCATCCTGGAGGTAGAAAGCCGCCACTGTCCGCTGTTTCCCCTGCACTGCTCCTCTGAGACCCGCTTCTGAGCTTGTCTTCATTTGTTTACAGGCACCAAGCACAGTGTGGAGGACATCGAGAAAGCGCTGCTCAAACAGCTCAAGGCCTCCAGGGACACCAGCATCACCGTGAAGAAGCCAGAAGATCAGAACATTCGATTTAATTACAGTAAGGCATCTGGGTTGGGCTGGTAGGCATGAGGGATTTGCAAAAGATAAAAAGTATTGGCTGCCTTTGACACAAGGATTGGAAGAAATTGTGATAGTAAAGGACACAAAGAAACCTTAATGAAGGGCAAACTGTTATATACCGTGAACATATATTTGTTTTTTTTAAAGCTCTAAAATCTTCCCATGAGGATATTTAGTTAGTCCATATCAAGTTCTTTATGTTCTGGAATAAATATATATGATACATCTAACAATGTGACTTTCAAAATACAAAATAATTCAATAAAATAGTTCCTGGCTCTAAAAGAGTTTGGTTCTCATATTTTTAGATCAGTTTTATCTGTAAGGGAAATATGAGGACCGCCCCATCTCAAAGTATCAAAATGGCTCAGGGCTCTTTCTTACGAGCATGCAACATATGCTTTCACATCATATTTATTGAATGAGGTCATAATGCTGACTCCACATGAGCTCCGGCTGAAGATCGGAAGCCTGGGTGGTGAGACTCCGTGTGGGAGTTCGGTCTTGGTGATTTGCCCAGCCGATTCGGTACACTCCACCTCTTAAAGAATGGAGTTTGAAAAAGCATATGTAAGAAGGAGTGGGAGGGTTGAAAACATGATATCAAACAGTGACAGATGAAAAAAGTGTAGACGGGCTTCAAAAAGCTTCTGGGAGTTGGGAGTGGTACAAGGACGAACGATGAGGCGTGGTCCTTCAGTGAAAATATTTACTACATTTTAATTCATATTTTTGTATTGTCCTAAATCGCAACCGTAGCTATATCTATCTTTACAAAGTTGTTGACAACACAAATAAAACAGTTCAACAAATGATGAAAGAAACATAGAGCCATCGGTCCATAAGGGGCAGAATAGATAACCAATGTCCCAAAATATTTATAGATAATCTCAAAAGTTGTTGAATGTCCTGGATCATCGTCAACTCAATATTTGTCTTGCAGATAAAGAGAATAAATACAAACTGTCCCATGTGCTGCAGGCCTCCCGTCCGTCCCATTCTTCACCACCACCAGCATGACCACCACAGCCTCGGTGACCACCCCAGCCCCTGCCACCACCACCACCACACAACCTCACTCCACCTCCGCCCACGTGACTCGCCGCCCGCCCGGCACTACCCGCAGGCCCTTCAGCACCAGACGCACCACCACAGAGTCTCCGGTCACCACTACAGCCCGCGTCACCAGCCCTGCCATGTCGCACACCACCACACTTCCTCCAGGTACCACCAGGAGCTCAGGCAGGGGCAGAGGTCACCACATCAGCACAGGGAAGCCCTGCGACTCTCACCCCTGTCTGCACGGGGGCACCTGTGAGGACGAGGGGACCGAGTTCACCTGCAAGTGTCCCGCGGGCAGAGGGGGAGCCGTGTGTGAGAAAGGTGAGACAGGAGAGGACAGCCGTGCTATTATACTGTATACTGTATGGAATATATGACAGCCACCGGCATCCAAGTCAAAGTAGAAGAAGAATTATGAACTGAAGCCAGGCTGCTAATCTGCAATACATTCACACACACACTCACTCGCACATGCACACATATACACACACACACAAGCATGCACAATATTTGAATATTCCTATCATGATTATTTTGTGATCCTCTGATGCAGGGGTTATAACAAACACATTACCTTTTTGCTACTTTAACGCTAAAACATTTTTTTCGTAGCACATTTCATATCACTCACAAGGGGAGTTGTTATTCTCACTGACTCGAGCAAATGGTGGAATGTTTTTTCACTGACATTATTTTTTGTTTCAAACACAAATACATGAGTAAGGACCATAATTAATTAAATGCATGTTTAATCATACATTGACAAGGTGGAACGACCACACACTAATGCAAATTGGTATCCACACACCACCTTAGAAAGCATATTTTGAACTGACTAATAACATAATTTCTTAAGTGTATCCAAAAAGGCCCAGGGCTTTTCTGCTTGAATCTTGAAGCAAATGATTAAGGAAATTGCCTGTAATTGGGCAGAAGTATCTACTTGAACCTGAGGTTGAATTTGCTTAAATTTGCATTTAATGTTCAGCAAAGTGTGTGTCAGATAGTCAATGTGTGACTGTGTTTACATGGTGAGAGAATCCAACCGATATATTTGGAGGTATAGTATCTTCCTTGCCGGAGGTTTTTCAGACTGTTGTTGTGAAACAGATTAACGGTGGAGCCCTTTATTATGAGAGATAGTGGACTACTAAAAGGGTTATTTTGGTTATTGTTATCCTCTGTTTCAGTGTTTTCTGAGTCATGATGAGTGTTAGTAATGGTTCAGGAGAACAACTAGCTCCTTGTAATTTCAGAAATTTTGTTCTTCTTCAAAAGAAATTGAGCATTTATTTTTCTTTGAGACGGTTTATTTGTCACCTTTTTTTAGCTATAGTTTCATTCATTATTTTTCATTCATGAACAAATTACACACACTCTGGTCTGAGTTTCTCCTAACATAGAAATATATACTGTATATCTGTAAATATAAATACAAAAAGGAAACTCTGAGAAATGCTCAGCCATGACTTATGACTGTATATAGTCTCCACAAAAGCCCGATAATGGTGTAAAGATACAGAACGAGCTTTAGGCGCTCTTGTTTCATAGCTCCTCTGTAATCACAGCTCCCACATCCTTTAAAAGCTGCTATACTGTATACTGTATATGGATAATGGATATACAATAACACTCCTTGACAAGAAAGCCTGCCAACACTTTGAAGACAATCCCATAAAGATATATTCTCTCAATCCCATGTAGTACAGACAGTGTGTCAACATCCTGAGCTTTGTCTTCTTGATAAATCGTATTAACTGGGAACACACTGTAATATTTTGTCCCCTTTCCTCTCACTGTACACGTTGTAAGCATGTCAAACTACCTCAGAGCTGTCTCTAATTGGTTTAACAAGGATTATCTACTGAGCCTCAAGAAGTGGGTACTGTGAAGACGTGAGTAAACTGATCACCACCTTCTGGGTCCGAAGAAGCCGAAGTTTTCAAACAAATGTCAAAAAATCTGATAATATATTCATACAACTCATGTGGTTTCGACCAATGTAAAAATGGGAAGATGGAAAAGACAGAGTAGATTGAAAAGAATAATAGATTGGCCTTATGGAAGACTCCCAAAATACCTTGAAGTATAGTATATTAATGTAATGATATTGTCGACATTATAGTTCTGTCAGATATTTGAGGCTGGAGAAGAACTGGTGGCAGGAACACTACAAAGAGTGACACATTTTATGAATGGTTATAAACAGGAAACTATTGATTCATCAGCTGCCATTCTCTGCTCCATGATGGACACTCAGGGGACACAATACATCATAATCAGCATTGTGAAGTGGTCAAAGACTAATAAGAGCCGCTGAGAAGATAACATCGCTTCTCCGCCGCCTCAGGGACTCTTGATAAACTTGTCACATCTTGTCTTTGAATTCATTTGAACAGAATGGGGAAATTGTATATTCTTGCAGACTTCTATGCAAATAATACCATTATCGTGTATTCTTTGCCTTTTGCTACGTTTTGTCCATGTTGTCTCAAGGAAGTTTGACGTGGCAAGTCCATGTTGAATTTTAGTTAGTTTTGAGCCATGTAGAAGTATATGTCACATGTGTAAAAACAGGTTCTTCGGACCCGGATTTAAAAAGGACCACTGGATTAAAAGCGAATTAAAAGCAATTTATTATAAAATGCCTTAAAAACAATTAAATAAAAGAAATAAAAACCTAAGCTAAAAAAAAAGGGCTAAAAAGCTAAAACAGAGGCTAAAACGCAGGCTAAAACACGTTCCCAAGGTCTGGGCCGCCAGACCTTTTGTAAGACTTTCGTGCCTTTCTCTTTTTACAGTTATCAAATATTTCCTCCCATCCTTTGGCGGAGAATCTTATTTGGCTTTCCAAACCATGAGTGCTTACCACACGGTACGCATTGCCATGGAGTTCAGGACATCAGAAATGACCGGCATCTTGCTTTACAACGGCCAGGATGGGAAGAAGGACTTCATCTCGCTCGCCCTGGTCGATGGTCGTGTGGAGCTCAGGTAATGAACGACAAATCTCTGATTGATTCAAACACAGGCCAATGCTCTAGCAACTGAGCCACTGTCGCAACATATTTTTAGGCCATTTTAGCAATAGCAAGAAAAAGCTGGAGATATGAGTAAAGCGTAAGCAAATGGTGAGCATTCAACATGATGAGGAAAATAATTACACAGTCAACATGTTGAAAATAGCAGCAGCAGGAAAGGAATCAGATGCAGAAGCAAGGTTGAACTCAGACGATGTACTGTTTACAGATGGAGCCGGCATGTGTTGCAATTCGACCATTACATCTCATTACATCATATGTTTATACAGGGAAATGAAATGCATACACATAAACAAGTGTGTCGTTAACACACGCAGCTGGAGTAATGTTCATATATTCAAAAGCTCCACGTCCAGACTTCCGAATTCTAACAGTTGAAGGCACTTTCTCATTTACAAGCAAACATGGCTTTTCTTCATAGATGCATTTGTTTTAGCATTTAAAGCTTGTGGGCAAAAGAAGATTCTGTCCACTTGGTCTGATGGTCATGGCTCAATTCCTTACAAATAACACATATTATAAGGACTGGAGAGGGTCTGGAGCTTTGCTTAGTTCTGATTACTTTTGACTGTTTTAATTGTTGTATTTTAAGATCTGTTCCCGACCTGTCACGATAACTCATTTCACACTAACAATAAATTGCTTCAATTATTTAATTTGCTGAACAATGATATTGAAACTGCTTGTAGAGTGCATTGGGTGACCTTGGTCTGTAAAAACGTGCTATATAAATGAAGATGACTGACTTAATTACTTACTTACTTAATGCCACTGATGAGATATTAGGGGTATAAATTCATTCAATATTATGAACTTTTACAAATGAAATCTAAACATTTTCTGACAATTTTATCAATCCATTATTGAACAAACGGTTGAAATAGTAGATATTGTGACAGGCGTATGGGAAATCTTTTCAAAATGACTTTCAGGCAATTTTGGCCTTCACAAAAATGTATTGATTTGTAATGAAATTTGTAATGAAACACCATTTCCCTGTAGATACCTGCAGATAGTGGACTGTCCAGTAAAAAGTTATAAAGCACACCTTTATCATCAATTACTATTTGCTTCAATCTCATTATAGGTGCTGTATTACCGAGCTAAAAAGATTTGACTGCACTCGGTGTGTAGTAAACTCATGTGGGAAAAGAGTGAGAAAAGTAATTAGCCTTTCAGCTCTGCATTTGATATGGAGCTTCCCTTATCTCTGGACTACTGTATCACATCCAGACCTGCTCAGACCCCTTCAGACCTGCGCAGAGCTGGCTTTTTAATAAGGCTTTTTTCAGTCCCCGAAATACTGCTCCTGGATCACCAAACACTGCGCTGCGAATCCAAGAACTCGTTATTTGAGACGATAATTGCTCTCAATACTTACTGTGTGGGTTGCGTATACCACTTCTTTTGTGAGACGTGCCCTCTATCCTCAGTTGATTAAATGCTGAACATAAAAGTGTAAATGTGACTGTTAGTTTAGAATAAGATACCTTCGTCCTTCCATCCTTGTGGAGGAGTAAAACGGATTCTTCCAGTCATTAGGCTTTGTTCGATAAGGAACAAACATCTTGTGCTAAAACCCTGGCTGCTGTAATTTGATATGAAAGTGAAGCGGACTAATTATTTCTTACTCACTACATGCAGAAATAGGGAGGAGGGGGCTTCTCATAGCCTGCATTTGTCCTCTAACTTTATTTGTAGGGTATAGTATATTACATAGCTAGAAAGACCAAAGCACTGGTGTAAAACAAGATCAACTTTATGTTAGCTGCAAATGTAATGATTTCAGATTTTCTAAAGGCAAAGATTGGTAAACTTGGTAAAAAATTCTTGTATCTATTTTTATTTAGTTGGTTCTGCAGTCTGCAGATAAGTCCCACAAATAAATGGAATTTGTATTACCCTGTTTTTGACCATGTTTTCCATTTTTCTGAATAGCAAAATTATGTCTTTATCAATGTCTTTAATCAAGATATTGTATTAAATATTTGCAAAGGCACATAATCCCATTGTAATAATAATAATAATAATCTTTATTTATATAGCACTTTTAAAAACAGTGTTTACAAAGCGCTGCACAGTCAGCATGATAAACAATAAAAACAGTCATAATGCAAGGTCAAAATAATTAGATACAGAAACACAAAGCAAACAGAGCAAAACACAAAAGAGACTCAACAAAGACAAAGCAGACAATAAAATACAGCATCGGAAGTTTAAAACTAACAGTTAAAAGCTGTTTGATAAAAGTGGGTTTTAAGAAGAGATTTAAAAGAGGATACTGATGGTGCTAGCCTTATCTCCTCGGGCAGGTCGTTCCAAAGCCGAGGAGCCCGGACAGAGAAGGCTCGGTCACCTTTCGTCCGGAGCCTCGACCTTGGAACAGTCAACAGGGACCTGCCCGAGGATCTAAGGCTGCGGTATTGTAAGGCTTGTATGTATACATTGGTTTTGCTTTGCCTCTAGGTTCAACACTGGCTCTGGCACGGGAACTCTGGTCAGCAAGGTGCAGGTGGAGCAGGGCAGGTGGCATCAGCTGGTGGTGACGCGAAACCGGCGTAACGCCATGTTGAGTGTGGACAGTGAAGACCATGTGGAGGGAGAGAGCCCCCGCGGAACAGACGGGCTCAACCTGGACACCAACCTCTTCATTGGAGGAGTGCCGCTGGATATGAAACAGGAGTAAGATTTATTTCATATTTGATTATGATTGCACAACGGCAATTCATAATAAGGCATTGGAATTCTAATATAGATGATGAAATCCATAGTTTAAGGCAAGAGATACTGAAGGTAATTCTAACAATTTTAATGGATGTTAGCCATATACTGTACATACTATGTTTTGTTTATACCGTGAATACTTAACTTTGAAATCACAAATCAAACTCATATACCGGTAATTTGTCCCTCGCTTTCAAAACAGTGTGGTCCCAGATCACTAGTTTTCACATGCTGGTATTTTTGTTTGTCTCTGTCATATCTTTAGCTTTTTTAGTGTAAAAGAGAGTACCACCCTCACCTCATCTGTGGTCCGACCTGTTCACAAAATATTATTTAAGAATCATAAAATATTACACAAATTGAGCCATTTTACACAATTTAAATTGTTAAAGAGTTGGATGTTGCGTAAGTTATAATCCCCTGTATTCAAGAGAGAATGGGCAATGTTCTAATGTTTTATTTATCAATTTGAATGTGTGATTTGGCAGCATTAAATCCATACTGCGATCATCTGTTATGAGTTTAGCCTGACAGCACTTTGCACCAATACCTTCTTTAAACGCATTCCTTAGTTGTGTTTAAAAATAAAAAAAACAAGAAATGCAATAAATATTTCATAATCCTCCCCTGGTTCCAGTGTGAAGGAGAGGACTGGGGTGGACGCAGGGCTGGTGGGCTGCATCCGCCTGCTGGACGTCAACAATAGAGTCTTGAACCTGCAGGAGAACGGGGGAGACAGTCTGTTCGGCAGCGGAGTGGGAGAGTGCGGCAACAACCCCTGTGTGCCCAACCCCTGCAGGAACGGAGCAGCCTGCCAGGTCAAGGAGGCCGAGATGTTCCACTGCAAATGCACCAGGGGATTCTGGGGTAAGACAACACGCACCATGAAATATGATCACACAGACTCCATAGACTCCATAGAAATAACTCGTTATTCAAACTTTTTTATCCCTTACTTTTAAACACAGAGACTTTCTATTCCTTATATTTTAAAATGACTAGAAACTTTGCAGATAGTGACATGATATACGTAGAAATAGATTCAAAGTAGCATGTCACTACAATACACTTCGAACTAAAAACATATTGATTGGAGACCTGTGCATATAAATGTGAGAGTGGTCGTTAAATGTATTAATAATGGTGTTAACGTAAACCTATTTGGACGACATCATTTTTTTTATTGCACTATTAACACTCCCGTCATTTTATTTATCAGAAACGCTCACACCTCACATCCACTGTCTACACTCGTGGGCGTAGATAGTGTTCTTTCTTCTGTTCGTTCTTCTGTCAGAGCGATTTGACCAGCTTCAGTTGCGGCCCATGCGTAAACTGCACGGAGGATGAAACTGGCTCAAGTGCACAGACGCACACCGGCCAGAGGCTCCTCAGTCCAAACCGGCTTTCAGTCCAAAAGCATTTTTTCTTTCAAGTCTCTTGTCTGACACAGATACCATGATTCTCGACAATTCTCCATATACTTTACAAGAAAGTTAATCACACAATAAAACATTACGCCATCAAATTAAGTAATTAACAAGTTTAACTGACAGCACTACATATATAAGATAAGAGTTACTTTATTCGTCCCACAGTGGGGAAATGTATCTATATCTATCTATGTATATACAGTATATATGTGAACTTATATATAAGGGGATAAATTATGTGTGCTATTTGTCTGGTTTCGTTTTATCTGCATGGACACCTCTCATGTTATGGGGTGCTTATATACAAATACACCCCTTTGTGTTCAATTATTTATACCAGCATTTAAGTCTGGTCCAGTACCTGTCCTTCTGAATCACCAGCATCATACCCAATCTTTGCAATATTCCTTCTTCTTGGTCCTGAGTAATCTCCAAATATGGATGGGTCTGTGTGCGTTGTCATATCCATTTTCTATTGATAATTATTCATACACTCTTTTCTCCATGCCCACGAGCCATCCGCTGCATGCATCCCTCAGTGACTCACTTTGGCCCCTAAAATGAAGCAGTATGGTGGAGCAATGGAAACACCACAGGACCATCTGCCATAATGGAAATGTGCCTATGGTCGGCCTTTAAGACCGTATTAGAGTCCTGGTTGCACTAGTGTCTGATCAAACCCTGCAAAATCTAATTCTCTTTAGTCTTGGTTCATTAGTTACCTCACTCGAACGGTTGATTACAAATTGATTGGCATGGTTAGAAATCTAACAATGGAGGATAAAATGTTGTAATTACTGAAAACCTGTCAACCTACTAGTCTGAAAGGTGACACTGCGTCATTTATTGATGAAACTGAGATTGTTGGGGGAAGAGTAAGATCTTTGCTGAGAGATAAATCTAAGTCTCCAAGAAATGTTATAGTTTAGCTGTACTACAGGCCCTGCTGCTGACAGGGTCAAATGCAGAGGACTGACCTGAGGGAAAAATAAAGTACTTTACCACTTTATGTATGACTGTATTCCTAATCCTCTTATCCTTCTACCCATTATTGTAACAAAGAAATAAATGAATACCGTCAACATTAGTTCTGTGTTCTTAAAATATATGGAATAATACAATTACAACATTGGCCTACTTTTGTTCTTTTATTAGTTTTAAATTGTTTGGTTATCACATATGGCAGCTCCCTAAATCTTTCTAAAAACTTTCATCGCAAATTTTAAAAGTGCAACTTTTTGGGGTTTAGATTCAGTTAAGAAGCTATTAAGAAAAGGCTTGACTTTGAAGAAGCATTGCGGTGATCAAAGCTTTTTGGCACAAGGCACAGGAATGAATGGAGATAATGAGAATTGGACAGGCGCCCGCAAGCTCTTAATTTAGTCATTTTATAAAGTGGCCAGGACAGGCACTGCGGCGGATGGGAAACCACAGACGACAGAGGAGAGGGCGAGGGGAGGTGGGAAAAGACATGTCGGGACAGTGTTCTGTGATTAGAGTGAGGGTATAAAAACAGGTTAGTCCTGTGAGCTCAGCGGGGCAGGTTTCATTAAAGACCTGAGTGTTACAATAATGACAGTGTGTTAAGATGGGCCCAGAGACACAGGCCAAAGACCATGATTCCACTGCAGAGCAATCTGCTCATGTTGATATTTACATATCCTTTTAGAAAATGACCACTTTGACCAAACCAAGTGCTTTTGAAAACAAAACGTAGAGGAAAATATTCTTGTGTGTTTTTCTAGGTCCAACTTGTGCTGATGTCCATGACCCCTGTGAGCCCAACAGGTGCCATCCCTCGTCCCAGTGTCAGCCCCAGCCAGAGGGTGGCTACAAGTGTGAATGTCCCATGGGCCGAGAGGGCAAGCACTGTGAGAAAGGTAACATCACACAACAGTGTATCCATTTCTGCTTCTTGCGTGTTCTACACCTTTTGACAGATCCCCTGACTGTGATGATGTGTAAATCAAATTGAGGGGGTTGGAGCCTGAAATGGGAGTTTGTTGCTTTGCTGTGCAGCAGAATGATTGGCCCCATCAGGCCATTCAGCCTGGTACTGGCTTGTTAGTTGTGGCTGTCCGCCTACAGGTACAGTCTTCTAACATGTTGCCGCTCAGATCGTCAAAGTAGAGTGGGTTCAATGCAGTGAAAAAAACAAAGGCTTTTTGATGTTCACCATTAAAGCTATTGGTATTGTTGTGTTACGAGTCAGCCTCAGTTTCCGTTCCGTATAGATATGTGATGTGCTGAGCTGACGTGACCCGAGGAGGAGAGTCTGATTCCCTTTCACTATGTGGGGTTGTCTTACACCTCTGTGAGTAACCCTGTTAAACAGTGTGTTAGTGGAATGGAGTCCAAGCACACAGGACTTTCCTCCTCCAGTCTACGTTTGCAGGTGATTAAAATAAATTGAGGTGAAATAAAATCAATGTGGTGTGAGTGAGAGTGTCTTCTTTTCTAAAAGGCTATTTTTTTCTCTGAATCAATGAGATGACTAATCACATCAGTTCTGCTGCCCAGGGTGATTTATGTGAGCGTCAGTCAGCCCAGTGTCAGCTGTAGACAGAGCTCAGATAAGGCTGCGTAAAACCTGAGCCACTCATCTGTAGGCTGCAGGTGCGCCACACTATCTCTTCCACCCTGCACTGCTGTAATATTTCCTATCAAGGACCTTACTCAAGGGTGGAACTGTACTATTGAATGGCCTACTTAGAGAGGGTCAATCGTTGTAGTTTAGTGATGAAAGAGCAGCGCGTGGACTTAGCCTCCAACCACCTACTTATGTTTACATTTCATCATCTTTTCTTTTAATTTAGACAGCTACATTAATCAGAAAAACAGTTAATGCGTATGAGCACATTTAATTGGGCAGGTTCAGGGCCTTTTAGCTGCCTCCTCACAGCCTCTTTTCTTTGGATTGCTTATAGTAAGTGCTAATTAGCTTGCATTACTGTTATATAAACACAATTACAATCAAACGATCCGGAGCATGGAATGACTCTAAAAGTTTAATTTAAAAAACTTGCTTTGGTCCGACATGCATGATGGAGAATTTTCCTGGTCATTGGGATCCTTGCTGACTTATTGATCTCATGGCGCCCAGAGCCACAGTGCGGAAAAGCCCCTCTACTCCCAGCTGTTCCATTATTCTAACCCACTTCACTTTAGCACATACTATTCTATTTCCCGCTTCTATGTGGTGCGTGCCGTCATCATTAGCAGTCTCCCGCACAATAGCTAATTTGCTTTCTCATCTACGTCTGCCTTCCCCATCCTGACGTGGCTCAGCTAAGCCCAGCAAATTACAAATACTACCACATTCCCTGCCAGATCAAGAGTTGCCTGTTTAAACCTGTGATGATAAAAATCCATTTATATTTGTTTGACGCCTCCTACTTTAATCTGTTTTGTTTTGAAACTGTTTTATATCTTTGTGGTTCTTCAATAAAAGCAGATAGATAGATAGATTGATAGATAGAATGCCATTTCAGTTTCGTGCTAACTTCACATGCTACTTCCTTACAATTTTATTACTTCAGGAACAAATCAATAATTAAAATGTATTTTTTGCTTTTTTTCACTAACTCATAACTTAAAACTGTTTAGTGTTCAGACATGGATTTAAATCATTAAATCAGTGTTTACTTCTGTAACCTGACCCCACAAAAAGAATTACAAAAGCTATTCCTTGGTTTTAAACTTATAAAAACTGCACATTGTGGATACATTCCTTTTCAATGGCCTGCTAAAACAATCACACTTTACACAATATGTTCTGATTTGTGGGGAATAGCCGATTGTTACTTCCAAATTATTGATAACTACTATTAAAATGTTTTTGTCTGACAATGCGTGCATGATTATTTATTTAATTTATTTGTGTTCTAACACTTTAATGCGACTGAGGTTAATGTAAACAGAGCCTTGGGTGGTTTTGCTGTCAAACTGCTTGTTAGAAGGATGGCACTGAGCCTCCTCTAATCACTGCACAAGCCAAAAGCAAAGGAATACCGCAGCAACGCCATGTACAACCGTCGGCAAGACATGAATTTGCTGAAAAGTCGCTGCCATAACACAATAGTGGTATTATTTCATGGGTCCCAGTCGTGGTGTTAAACTCCGCACTGCCGCAGAGCCTCTTTGTGAGTCTTTGGCGTCTGTGTAATCAGGCTGACATAAGAATTTCTCAATTTTTGTGTTTGAATTTCTATCACAGGGAAGTTTAACTCCCATAGGATATAGAGAACCAATCCATCTTCCCTGCATAATGGTGGTTGTAGCTCCTGAAAGACCGACTGACTGCAAGCTGGAAATAATAATGTGTGGAAATGTGGTTAGTGCAAGTTAATTTGTGATGGCCATATGTCATGACCTGAATGTACAGTGGTCCCTTACAATAAAGCAAGTCACCTTTCACGGCCAATCTTGTGTACCACGAGTGTAACATTACCCTTTATTCAAAGTCAGACAAAAACATAAGTGTCTGCACGGCTATGGACAGCTGCAGCAAATCCAATCCTTTTCAAATCCATTCTATTTGTATCACCCCAAAATCACAACAACAGTCGTCTCGCGGGTTGTCACAGAACCGGCAAATCCCAAAGGCAGGCTGGGAACTAGTCCAAGGAGTTCAGGGTTTTGAGAGTTAACAGCAATGCACAGACCACATTTAAGCATCAAGTCAAAATGGCCAGGAAGACGCTTGATATCTCGGCGATCGCACTTCAGCAGTCGTGTGTTCCGGTTGTTAGCAAAGTGTATGAAGGATATAGTGAGTGATCATTAAAGACCCCTAATCTGTGATCATTAAAGAGCCCTAATCTGTCGTCAATAAAGGGCCCTAATCTGTCATCATTAAAGAGACCTAATCTGTCATTATAATAAACTGCTCTTTTCCAATACTTCTTTAACTGATAACAGTAGTTCAGAGATATTTACATTTCTAAATTAGTTTTACAGCCCTTAAATCTTGTTATTGTTTTCATTTCGATGTCCCGCCCTCCACCGTTATACCAATCAGAAAGTCTGTGATCCGGGTTGCAGAACTCACTGCGTCGAGCTAATCTCACTGGTAAAGTACCATGTGCCCGGAGTTTTCCAGCCTTAAAACATACAGCTGCTACTTCACAGATTTCGACTATTGTGCGTTATTTTTAGGGCCACTGTAGTACTGCATTGAAACAACAAATTTACTTCTTTATCCAAAACACAAATCCATTTGCATTAAGAAAGTACCACTCCCTATTCTTCATTCTCTCTCCTGTGATCTAACATTGCTTAACAAGAGCCCACCCTTGTAAAGCTTTTGGGTTTATGGAGAAACCAAAGTGCTCTAGATTCTCAAAGAGGGGGATGGGATATTCTTATTTAAATTAGATACCTGTATATTTTTTGCAGTGCCCTTTGTTCTTGCTGGAAAATTTTAGTATATATAGCAGATTTAACATGGCTCAAAATGCTGGTCCTGACTACACACTTTTTGTTTTTGTTCTCCCAGTGCTGGAGCGGCGGGGAGCTTACATGCCGCTGTTCAATGGGGACTCGTTCCTGGAGCTGAAGGGGTTGCATCTCTATGGGCACGATCTGCGGTGAGTCTCGGCTGGAAGCTAACACTCAGATGATGGTGTTTTCACAAGCCTAAGGCAGCACTTCGACTTTACACTGCAGCTGAATCGACAATGAGGGTTACACAAATAACACCGAGCCCTCAGGATGCAAAATAGCTGTGGCTATTCTCCGGAACAAAAAAAAAACTAAAACTATATTCTGTTGTGTTTGCAGGCAAAAGGTCAGCATGACAGTGGTGCTCATGGCCAACGACTCCAATGGTGTGATCTTCTACAACGGCCAGAAATCCGAAGGCAAAGGAGACTTCATCTCTCTGGCTCTGAACAATGGCATTCTGGAGTTTCGCTATGATCTGGGCAAAGGGCCTGCAACCATCAGGTCAGTGTACCAAGGGCCTACCACACTAATTGATCATCACCAAACTGAACCATTGAGTGGGATCGTGAAATATATTGAGTGAAAAATGTATGTACGTATTTTGGTGGCGGGACAAAGGGTGCTTTCTGTACAGCAACTTGGCTCCCTGCATTTTTCTTCCATCTTTTTCTTTTTATCTATTTCTGTTATTGATTTTGAAAGTCTTCTAGCTCTTATAATGTTTCAGAAGTCCACCTTTCATCTGCTTCACATCAAGTTTCTGAAAAAACTCTTTTGAAGATGGGTTGATATGAAATATACCGTTATATATTTCTTCTATTTCTGTTGCCGCCCCCAAAACTGTGGAATAGTCTACCTCTGTTCATTATAGCAGCTCCTTCATTGGAAGTTTTTTAATCAAGTCTATTTTTACGCCTTGGCTTTTATCACCAATTGAGGTTTACCATTTTACTTTTAAATGTATGTGTATTGTATGCTGTTTCCTTGTATTTTTTTCTTTTGTGCCCGTGGAGCACTTTGGGCAGCTGGTGTTGTTGTAAAAGTGCTATACAGAATAAAGCTGACATTGACATTAGCTGTGGTAGCTGCACTTCTTCAATAGTCCATTATAAGCACACAGAATGTACTTGTATCCTATAAAATATTAGCCTTTAGATTTCTTATTCACTGTTCAATTTCATATACTATTCTGAAGCCTGGAATATAAACTGGTGTAAGGGCTCGCTTCAAATATTTAAGAAAACATATTCAATAACGTTACAAAACAACTGAGATTTTATCCAAGAGGCCAATAAACTCATAAATACATAATGTGCCTCATCCTTATTCATTCAAAATGTATTAGACTGAGGCAAACAAAACACATCTTATCCGTTACTAACAATTGTGACTATATGTGATGCAGGAGTAAGCAGCCCATCCAGCTGAATGTTTGGAACACTGTCAACCTGGAGCGCTCCAACCGAAAAGGAGAAATTATGGTCAACAAGAAGGACCCGGTCCGAGGGGAGGCACCGGTGAGCTGCTGCGAACTTCCATCCTGCTAATGCCTACCGTGTATATAGTGGATTTAGCATGAGGGGATAGCCAACCTGTGCTATGCTGCGCCTTGCTCGCTTCATAAACCGCATTTGTCTCTTGCTTTTTTTCATTTCCTCGCTGTTACCTCTGAGTCTGACCTTATCCAGCCCAGAGCTTCAACTTTACCACAGTTGATTTAGCAAACTTTCCTCATCGCTTGAGTTTTTGTTCCCTCCGCTTCACAACACTTGGCTTGATTTGCTGAGAATACCCCACTATCTCTCGACATCTGTCAAGGTACGAGGGATGCAGTGGGTTGGTCTGACAAGCTGCCTTAATTTTTCGAAGTCCGCTTTCTGACACACCCCAGATTAGAGTTAGTGCTGAATAAAATAAAAAAGTTTTTATAATGCATTTGAAGGCTGGGAGATAAAGTCCGATGGAAGGATCTCCTCAGCCATTAGGTACATACTTATTTTCCATAAGAGGCATATAATCGCTTGATAAGTCGTCCAATTATATGAAAAGGCGTCATTTGCAAACACGTACATGCACTCAGTCAACTCTTCTTCGCATTTTTAAAATATTTTTATCTCACTACTTCAACCCTCCGCCACCGCCCCATCATCTTTATGTAAATTGTGCTTCGCTGTAGCAAGAGAAGCAGAAAATCTTATTAAGAGAGCAGAGCAAAGAGAGGCGAGTGCGTTGGAGGGTCTGGAGGGACAGGGAAGCGCCAGCTAATGCTCCCCACTTCACTCGGCTATAAGAAGAAGTTTGAAGGAGCATACCCTGGACAGAATCCCATCAAAGAGGGTCACATCTACAGACGCTGGGGAAAATCAAAGACACCGGCATGATGGAACAGCATGCAAAGATGAAGCTTGGATATGAAAGTGGTTGTAGTGGTGGTTATTTTTGCAGAGAAGTAGTTTGGTAGGGTTTCATGAGGACAGCAATTGAACGCTATATTTACGTGCCAAAAAGAATAACCTTACAGCATGTGGTAAATAATTGGATAGATAACAGTGGTGGTGAAAGTACAAGTCTCAGGTATAGATAAAAGTAAAAATAAATGTATCGCAGAACAAGCTTTTGTATTTACAGTCCAAACAATGCTTTTGAAAGACTTGCACAACAGACAGAGAACAGGATTGCTGATTCCGCTTAGCAGCTTTCAACGGTTGGTTGTGATTTTGGCGAAAATAGAAGTATTGCAGTATCGCTAAGATGATGTGAAAGACAGAAGAGGACAGGCGTAACACAAGGCAAAAGACAGGAGAAGATGAAAAGAAAAATGTGGAAAATGTTCAATAAATTCTCCCTAAATACATTTTTTTTAAAAGACATAGTTACTTTCCACCTCTAGTAGACCCATACACAGTGCTACACAAACAGAAGTCTTTGGATGATCAGAATATACACAAGATTAGATTGAAAACACCACTGTGCCAAAGCGTGCACTAGCTCACTAGCTGTTCTGATGAAAAGCTGTTTTTGAGTTTGCTTGTCTCAGCCTTTGATTCACCAGTATCGTATCCCCGTGAGCGGTCAGTACACAGCTGGTGCTCAAGATGGTGACAGAAATTAGTTCCATGAGGCAGAAGTAAAGTTTAGCTATCTACAAGTCCAAACAACACAAGCTGGTCTTCGTAGTGAAAACACCAAGTTATCAAAAAATGATCCGCTTACACATCATGATATTCCGCCGATCCTCACACGTCAACGCAAGAAAATACAACAGTACGAATATCTCTTCCAAGCTTTTTTGGGTTGTACAAATCGGACTGCTATGTGTTCCGAATATGTCTACCATTAAGAAAGCTGCTGGAAATCTCCAAATGGGGTTGAGTTAAAAGCACTTTGCACAGCCTGTCACCAGCAATGGTTTCCTTCTTTTCTTTTAATGACACCATCTGCTTCATGCATGTTTTTAGTGCATCTGAAGTGTAGATGTTGTTTACTGTCTAGTTTAGTGCATAGCGCATGTGTCTTCTTTATTTAATGCACTCCTCCGCTGCCGCTGCTGTGTGCATAATGCCCTTTCTGAATGCGTTGAGTGCTTTTGCATGCCTCTCTGTGCACAACCACTCACTAGTCTTCCCCTAATAACTCTCTTCCTCCCTATTTTTCCCCAATCTATGATGCGCTGTCTGGAAAATAAGAAATCACGCAAGGTAATGAGACAGACCCAGTCACACCTTTCACCATATTTCACTTGTCCACTGAGCACTCACATCTCTACCAGCACATTAAAGAGGAAAAACTGGGTTAGCTTCATGGGACATTATCACAAGAAGACCAAGAGAGGGGAGATGGCGTCTTGGCTTTCACCTCGGTCCATCTGCTGCGTGGGCGGCAGGAGGTGGGAAGGTGGGAGGGAAGGAGAAGCCATCTTCACGGCAAGCATTGTTTTGTGCCACAATGAGATGTCTTCATGACTTTGGTGTAGGCGAGTGGATCCTGCCAATCAACACCCAAAGCACGACTGCACAGTACCCGGGGGCCCAGGCCCTGCACAGGACAGTAGGAGGTGCTAAGCCAAACTGAGATGTTCTTTTATCATTTTCCATCCCTGGTTACCAAAATAAATAGTCCTTGATATCACTGTCAAATCTTCAAAATTTAGACATATTAGTCCTAATGCATTACTTGTTTACCAGTGACAAGGACATGTATGTGTTTAGTATAATGTGATTCAAAAGCATAGCAGTTAGTTTAAAGAATACATTATTACACAATCATTACAAACATGTAATGAGACTGTTTACTAGTTTTAGAATGTAAACCAATATTTCGGGTAGTTATATATTTGGTGAAAGAAGTGTGAAGTGTATATGATGCCTGTATACACTTCACACTGCTCATATCAGAGGGAGGAGTTGAGGTTGTTTTTCTTTGATTTTGTAATTACCGGCTGCAAATACAGCCATGTGATTTCAAAGAACATTCTTATTACCTCATGCTATTAAAAGACTGTGACAGGAGCGACAGGAGGGAGGACAGATGAAGTTACATTAATTTGTGATATTTGCTTTGATGGATATAAAGACAGCTCCACGTTAAAGATGAGGGAACAATATCGTAACATGGGACAAACATGTTGCATAATACGTCTCCTTTAACATAACAATGCTGTGGTAAATCACGCTGGTAGAAGCCTCAGCAAGAGCCTGTAGCACTGATTGTTAGCAGACCGTTAGGAGACCTTGAGTGTGCGTTTGAAGGCTTCAGTCCATCTGGGTCCAGAGCCTTGACCCTGGTCTGCCCTGTCTCTGTTACACCACTGACAGCCTGAGGTCAGACCCCGACTATGCTGCCTTCTCTCCTAATCTGTGTGCAGAGCTTGTTTATTTCACCATTTCCACCATTTTCACGGCAATTAACTCCACGTAAGCCCTGTGGCATTAACTGCCCTACATAAATTTGATATGATTAATTTCTTTCCTCTTAAGGGGGCTTGCACTCTGAGGCAAAATGAGGAACCCAACGGCAATTGTCCCAAAGGTCTAGCAGAATAAATTGCAACTCCTCACCTTTCTCACGCAAATCAAATACTTCATGTGTTCACTGACAGACTAAAGGACACTGTTTATAATCAGACATTATTTAGAGTTTTTAAATGCGCTGTTATCCTGATTCCAGTCTGCCACTGCTTTTTAGTGACTTATCATTACCAACATAAAATCTATTATTTTACCACAATTCTATAATTTCCAAAAGCCAAGGGAAGATGCCGGTTAACAATTATAAACACAGCTGTTCTTTAATCAGTGTTATAATTAAAAATGGCTCTAGAATTTAGATGAATGAAAAACAATTTGCCTGTTCCCTGTGACTAATCCAAACTTCAAAAATAAATCATTTAGATGTGTATTATTGAATGTTGACTTGAGTTGAGGGTGTATTTATTTCGAGTTCAATGTACATCAAATCATCCATTTACAATTACTTATTATAACACTGAACATCATTCAAACTCGAAAAGGAGTGGGAAAAAAACATATAAATTCCCACGTACGTCCGTGTGTCTTTTTTTACAATTAAATATATAGTGTGTGTTCCTATGAAACAGTGGTGATGTTGTTTGTATGTTACTGTCTGCCAGAACCTCCACGTGGACCTGAACCTGAAGGAGTCTCTGTTTGTGGGCGGAGCTCCGGACTACAGCCGTCTGGCCCGAGGAGCAGCTCTCACCGTGGGCTTCAAGGGAACCATCCAACAGGTAAGCACTACTGCACTTACACAGGGCAAAGACACACTGCTTTTTCTTATTTAGTCCGCAATAAATTAACTTTTGCTTTATATAGAAGTTGAAAAAAGCAGGGAGAAAAACGAGCAGTAGAGAATAAAACAAGAAATACTGAAGTGAAAGATGTAGCCGAAAGAATATGAATGATACAAACAATGATATTAGTAGGATGACTAGGATGAAGCTACTTTTATTGTTCTTCAATTTGTTTTTATTTGTGTACTTTGTATTACTGTTGTTATTTACAAGTTGCTTTGGGGGAGTGTCCTTTTGCCGGTGTAAGAAAATATTTAAAAATATGGAGGTTAGATGGTCCAGGTCGTCAGTTGAATATCATCTCCCACAAGCAGTGCCTTTGTGTCTTTGGGCATCATATTTTTACACAGAAAATAACGTGCAATAATTTGTAGAATGTGTAAAGCAATGGCAAGACAAGGCTAGTTTATTTGTACTGCACAGATTCATACACAAGGAAACTCTAAGTGCTTAACAAAACAAGATAGAAAGAATCATAATAATCATGCTACATAAAAGGGATGATTGTTTATAAAGCGCTTTAACTGCCCTGTACAGAAATAAAACCTCTTTGATACTTTTTGAATACATTTTGACAAGTTCAATTCCCCCTCTTGAAGTTGCATTGATGAGGTAGCCCCAGAGTCTTGACAAGTGGTTATAATGGTTTTCAAAATGTTAAAGCAAAATTCAAGTCCTCGAAATGTATTAATGGATTAAATTTGAAGGTTTTCTGCAGATGACTTATTCTGAAGTCCAAAAAGTTTGCCAATAATTACTTTTGCATGGGTGAAAAACACATTTTCTATTTCTTGAACTATTACTGTCCATGTCGGTACCTGAACAGAAAACGGGAGGTTCTGAAAAAACTCAGCAAAAACTCAAAAAACCTATTAGAACAAGAATATCCACTTCAAAGGTTTTTGAAAAGTTGGAAGAATTTATAAGATTTTTAGGGTCAAAAGGTAAGATAAATGTAATGTTGGGGCTGTCTTAAAGAGCTGTATGTAACAATCTGGCCAAAAGTGGTGCTGCAAGCTCTCCCACTCTCCTTGACTCAGGTTGCCAGATATGCATATGAATCCAGCTGGGACCATAATAACTGCAACAACAAATCTATAACCAACACTTTTTTTCACAAAGGCTCCATGTTTTGTTGTTATTGATGTGAGAATCATAACGAGGCCTTTTAAGTACAGCTGCCACATGATCCCTTAGCTCGACACGGTGAGTGCTGGCAAACCAGATCACGAAACTTTCTGATTGTTAAAACGGTGGAGGGCAGGACATCAAAATGAAAACAATAACAAGATTTAGGGGCTGTAAAACTAATTTGAAACTCAAAAATCTCGGCTGAACTCTTGTTATTAGTTAGAGAAGAATTGGAAATGGTTTATAAATGCCTTTTGACAGATTTTTGCTGCTCACTTATTTGTTGTCCCATGTATATGCTTAGTCAGAAGGTTGACTTTAAAATGTGTCCCAAAAAAAGAGTTAATGCATTTCCTCCGACCTATGTCCAAAACATATTGCAGACAGATGCAGAATACTGTCTTGTTTTGTACCGCTGTCAGTATGTTGACCAGTGCCACAGCTTTGGATTACTGTTCACTATTTATAGAACATATATTTGAAGCCCAACCGTTTCACCGCGCTCACATCTCCCAACAACAGCTTTCCAGGTTTTTTCTCCCCTTTTCTTTCCAGCAAAAAAAAAAACGACATCTCCTTGTGCCAAAAATAACCCAAAAGAAGAAAGACGGGATGTTGGTGTTTGCACAAAGTTGTCATTAGTCCTCTCCTACAAAGTTTCCCCTGACAGCGGAGAGTAAACCAAAAGCAAAAGTGTGGCATTTGTCTGCGTCTGTGCACAGGGACCAGTTAATTATGAGAGTGGTTTGAAGTTGTGTTTAACGCTTGCTGTTTATTTTTCACGCCGCATATTTAGAATTCTTTTTCTTGCGAGCTGACATATTTACATAAAGAAGAATACGGAAGTGTGCGCTAAATCTACAGAATTACCCTGCCAGTGTTTTTAGATAATTACCCTCTGAAAGAAGCAAACAGATTGCAAAACCACCTCTATTAACTTGGAAATCTTAAGTGTTTTTGTTCCAGGGTAAGAAATCAGATAACAAAACAAAGCATGGGAAGATAAAAGTCGGGTGGAAAGGTTAACAAAAAAATAGCTTTACATAATCAATGCTCAGAGAAAAGGGGATTTAAAGAGAGATGGCATTATAGTTAGTAAACGCTTCAATCAAGGTGGGTTCAAAGCATAATTAGAATTTGGAATGAGGCGGTGTAATTATTTTTACTATGGATTATGAAGGATTATGGAAATCCAAGTGAAGTAATATATATTGTACGTGCAGTTTGTTAAATGCTCAAGGTCACTGCTGACGTGCTGAGACTCGTACATAGTTTTGCAAATTAACTTGGACATTTCATATATTTTAGTTTGGTTTGGAGACCTGTAGAAATGTTGCAGGATAGGGTGGGATTGAGCATAACATTTGACCCATAACTCGACCAATATGGTTTTATTGCATATCCATATTGCATTTCCTGACCATTTTCAAATTAAATTGTCGGTTAACGCTTTTTTCAGCATTTATCCATTCCCACATCTTGTTTAAAAATAAATGTGTGTTTGTCCCTTTGGCCAATCTTGTTTCAAGATAAAATCAAGATAAATTAGTTCTAATTCAACTTAATTTTAATTTCTTGCGTTGAGCTAGAGTAGGTATTGAAACACTAACCTTGAGATTGTTTTTTGAAACTTTTTGTTACGGTTCTATCGTATTTTAAAGAATAATAAGTGATCTTGACCCTGTGTCTTTGTGCAGATGACACTAATGGGGACTCCGATACTTCGTGAGGAGAACGCCCTCCGCTCCAGTAACGTGGCCATGTTCCAGGATCATCCGTGTTCCCAGGAGCCCTGCCACAACGGCGGCCGTTGTAACCCCCAGCTCGAGGTGTACGAGTGCGTCTGTCTCAGCGGCTTCTCCGGGGCGCGCTGCCAAAACAGTGAGTGCACATCTTGTTTATTTTTTATTTTCTAAAAACGACCTCGACTTGCATGCATACAGACTGAACAGAAATAGAGGCTTATGTGTGAGATGGGGGTGGAAAATCATTTCTTTATAGACTCTAAAATGGGTTCCCCTGGTTTATTGTTATGTTGTGTGTTTTTCCATGCTGGAATGGTCACATGAGGAGGTTCAGCAGCAAACCTTTTCACATTTTTTTCAAATAACAGACAAGAAAACATACACAAAAAACATCCAGGACATGAAAATATCAATGGATATGACACTCCAAACAACGTATTATTACTTGTTGAAGCCACAGCACTGAACCAGAGGTTGATGGTAGCCTCTTTGGTGATCTGGATACATACTCTGTGGACAACTTTAACTAAGCAATGCTAAAGTCATGACGGCGAGACAGCCAGTGAGGGGGCTTCCACTGCTGATATCAACTCGTGAAACTTTTTAGCGATACCATCTTTTTTTTAAGGATGAAGAATGAAAACCAACCCAGAAGTCAACACAAGAATACAGTACATAGCCTCGTCCTTCCCCAATATTTTGAAACCATTTATGCATTTTATTTACTATACTTTGCTAAAGACTTCTTGGCTGATGCCCAGTTCTGCAATTCATGTTTGGGTATTAAATATTGTGAAAAGTTAAGCTCTGGATAAAGACTTGCTTCTCTATTTGTCCTTAAAAAACAGGAACAGTCACATCCACAGCCAGTTTGAGTTGGATTGCTTTTAATATGATAATATGCTTGGCTTGTTCAGAATAAAGTGGGACAGGAGTCAGCAGCGCTTTATGTAAGTCTAGTTCTTGGCTTGCCTTCCCAGTGGAATGAAAAACGATTCTTTGTGTGAATACTGTACAGACCTGCTGGGCTCTCTCTCACTCTCTCAAGATACAAGTAGTGGACGGATGCTGTCTCTGCTGAGCCTGAGCCAGATTTTTTAAGGCTGTAGTGAAAATGACGAAATATGTGATTTACATATTCATCAAATGTTCCTTCTAAAGTAGAGTTGGCTGCCTTTTTCATCATCTGCGGGCATCTAGAGTCTCAGGTCCACATCACTCATCCTTGCACCATTGCTGCCTCCCACATTAACCTTGTGCGTGACGGCCCAACCCCTCTCATGTTAATTAAAACTACAAACCTCTGGCCCATTTGCTCGCCGGGCCGTTTCCACTCAAGCTCCGCTATCTCAAGCCTCTTTTATTGATTGGTATGATCTCATTCCCTGAAAAATTTCCCTCTCTTCCAGCAATCTACGAGAAATCAGCCGGGGAGACGGAGGCCATTGCCTTTGACGGGCGGACATTTATTGAGTACCACAACGCGGTTACAAAGAGGTAAAGGAGAGGACACACCCACATCGTTGTTGTAAATCTAGCTTTATTAGGCCAGTGCACTGTACCTCAAACATGCAAAACTTTCGGTGGCATTTAAGCAAGAGGGCAGCGTGAACTGGCCTTTCTCTTTGTCACACTCGTTATGGCATGGTTTCACTAATAAGGGGTCTGCAATCTTCTGACACTAAAAAAGTATAATTTCAATGTAAGACAAATGAAAAAATAGAATGCAAAGTGTATTCGAATGGGACAGTGCATGCAATGAACAGACATACAGTATTAGAAACATGAATGTACACAACGGCTAATTTCCATCTGTATTCCCATAAGGTTGAGGTCGCAAGGAACAACAAACCAAAAAACACACATTAACATAACTTGTATTCCCGCACAGGCCACAGTCCACACATTCATAATCCGCCAAGAGTCCTCAATTAGTATCAATTACATGTATTTAACGTTGGAGTGCCTTAGTGTCCTCCTCCTAGACATCATTTCTTATTATCTGGTACATACGCCACCATGATAGATAGATAGAAAGATAGATAGATGGATATGATAGTTTCTCTGTTGACATAGATAAGACTTTACTAAGTGCAAAGACAGTGTTTGCAGACCCCTGAGAATCCTCATTCCTCTGACACTGGACAGATACATCAACCAAAAAGTTTAAAATCAAGTTATTTTCTGACACCTACTTTCCAATGAGTAAAAGGCACCCAGGCAAAAATAAAGTCCAATCTGGGCCTCTTTAGCTACACTGTAAACACGGCCAACATAGCTCCTTCTGAAGACGAGCCACCTGCAATCTGAGAGGAAACATAGATGATGCCAGTGTCTCTGGAGTGTGTGAAAACAACTCCAAAAGAAAGAGCGCGATGGCTTTAGGCTGCTGATGAGACGACTCTGCCATCCATCAATGCGTTTGGATCAGTGCCTCCAGGTTTGGCATGAGCGGAATGTTTATGTGGCTCACCTGAAAAAAAAAAAATCAGACATATGGTTCTATATACGCTCTCCACACAAGCACTCCACTCTCAAAAGCACCCTCACGACTCTCAAGAGGAGCAACACTACGTCTGTGTCTGTCTTGTCCTGTGTGTTTCCTGGCTGTCCACGTTTTGTTCTGTCTCACGTCAATGTCCTTCACTGTTTCCCTCAAGCCAACTGAACAATGAGATCCCAGAGTAAGTAATCCCAGCCAATAAGCTTCAAGCCCGACTAACACTTTAGAAAAAACCAGCCATCGTTTCCAGTTAACACTTTTATATGAGATTATGGCACATCTCGTTTCCCACCATAATTTCATTGGTATCTTTTTTCTCAGATCATTTTGAGTACGACTTTACACCAGAGTTCCATATCCGTAATTTAATTTGGCAGATCTCATTCTCTCCCCCAGTCATTAGACGTTCTGTTGATTCCGGTGTGAATGGGAAGCATGAATGTGTGCATGATAAGCATTGTGCTGCAGCCCCAGAGGAAAGCTCTTCTACAAAATGTGTCATATTTTATGCATGTCTGTAACCGTTTGTAAACAAAACAGGCTGCGTTTGAGAATAGCCCCCTTTGGGTCGGAAAGGTATTAACTGCAATTAAAAGATCGGCTCTTATCATGTCAAATTAAAGACTGTTGAACGATTTATGAGTGTGTTAAAGTTGTATTCAGTTTACGGCTGTAATACTGAAGTGTCGTTGATAATTAATCGAATAGTAGGCCATCCATTTTTCTTGAGATGAATCAATTATTTGTTTAGATCCTGAAAGCACAGTGAATATGAGATTTTTAAAATAGAAAATAAAGCTCAATTGATGCCCCTAACATCTCATAGAGTTTACTTGTTTGTAAAAATATTTTCAATTCCCCTTTAGTCCTTATTGAATGATCGTAGACAAAAAAAACTCTTTTCAACAGGTTTAAGTCCAAAAATAAGTATTTCGACTACTTCAATACATTTTATAATCTGTTGTCAGACTAATATCATCCATACACTCTCGGGTAAATTGTTTCCCTATGTCTGTTAATCTACTATAATTCTGCCTGAGACATTGTGTAAAGGATGTTTGTGTCTCTTAAACCGCCTTTACCTGTTGGTAATGCCCTCAGCCTGACAGAGCTTTTCTTCCTGGCTGTTAGTTCGATTAGTTAACTCTGCTTAAAATCAGAACAGAGCTCAAATGAAGGCCAGAGTTTTCCTCTGCTTTTCGGCCGGTGTTAGTCTACCCGAGCTCTCACTGTAATCGTGAATAATTACAGAGCCGTCCGTAGCGCGCCGCTCTGACATGTTAATCACACATTGGTCTCCCTGTGTAGATTAGACCTCCGATCGAGATCTGGACGCTGTGTGAAGCCAAGGGCATCAATCTCACTTAGCAGGGGGGGTAGTGGGCCTTGGAGCCAGACTGTCAAAAGTTTAATAGATGTCACATTTAGTACGAGTCCCGATGAGCGGGAAGCTAAGCAAAAGCAAGAACTGGCCGACCCCTGACTGCTCGATCGATCCTCTCTGTTGTGATTTAGTTAAAGGGATGAATACATTTCTCCAGAGGCCATTAAGGGCCCTGTTGAGGCCAATGACTGGCTAGCACTCACCTTGGGTTAATGTTTGCGCCACTATTTGATCACCTCCTGTTCGCGTGGATGAAAGCCCAGGTCGATGCGCTCACAGACCATTATTTTTGCCACAAATCAGATCTGGCCCTGGCACTGAACCAATGTGGAGCTTGACCCCATTTTTTGACAATTGACCAATTTTTCTTTCTCACCACAAGAAGGTAATTGAGGCTGTACTCCGCGGTCCGCCACCTTAATACACAGAGAGGCCTATAATTGCACATTGACTTGTAGCAGCCCTTGTAGCATTATGGACATGCAGTGTAAATCCAGTTGATTGTGTGGCTCTTGTTTAAGGAGAGATCATAGGAAGGGAGGCAGTTCCTATTGATAGATGTGGAAGTTTATGCTCAAGAAGTGTCATGTACATATGTCTAAAAGTATGGACAGCAGTGTGATAACATGAAATGGGAATTGTGTCTGATTTCTGTCTGCTGCCAATGGCGTTATGCAATCACATGAGCTAATCACAAATGAAAAAGTGGAGAAATAGCTAATACCTGGGGGATTTCTAGAATGAAAAAATATATATAGATTTTAATCTACAAAAGTGGGGGTTTACCACAAGCGGCACGGTGGCTGAGTGGATAGCACTCTCGCCTCTCAGCAAGAAGGTCCTGGGTTCGAATCCCGGTCGGTCCAGGGCCTTTCTGAGTGGAGTTTGCATGTTCTCCCCGTGTCTGCGTAGGTTTCCTCCGGGTACTCCGGTTTCCCCTACCACTAAAAATATGTCCAATAGGCATGTCTGGCGTGAGAGATAAAATGCCCAAAAATAATAACAATTGTAAACCGCTTTGAGACTCAGATCTGCAGTGAAAAGGCGGTATATAAATAAAGATTACTTACTTAAAGATTACTTACAAGCCTATGGGGATGTTCTACAATATTATAATTACATCTCAATGTACATTAGCCCATAAAAGTAATCATTTGGGGCTGTCTGCCAAAGGTGGCAAGTAACCGTTTTCTGGTATGTTTTAATTACAGTATACTCCTTACTTTTAAACGCTACTATTTGTACTTCCTACTCCTTACATGTTTTAAAATAGTTGCATTATTTTGCAGATGACAACAAAACATTAAAACAGAAATGTGGTGTGAACCGCAAAGCTGCTCTGCACAATGTTTGTCCAATGCTACAAGGACTGATACAAGTTTGAAGTGGTTAGCTCTGCTTCTAATTAATTGGATGAATTGTGGCTTGCCATTTTTCTAAGTTTAGTATAATATACCAGTTGCATTTGACTACACACTTTGTTCATAGTCATATTTTGTGTATTTCGTGGGCAATGATTTAAGTCTCACATTGATATGATAGATGTCTGTCTGTTATTTAATATATTTGAACAGACATGTGATTACAAAGAACATAATTGTTTTATAATCCAGAGCACTCTGAGGGTGATGTCATGGTGGTACAAATGCTTTATGATATTATAGGACTGAGGCAGGAGCTTTTAGACAGCAGAGGCGGAGTTAAATATCAGATTCCAAGTTCCACATATTAGCAGTGATGGAGCTAAAGACAACTCCAAGTCAGTAAAGAACTGTAATCCTTTTTGTGCAGTTCTTTACTTTGACTAGTACTAAGACTAGTTACTTTTTCCACCTCTACCACATGATAGAAAGAATTGTAGGGACGAGGTGTGACTTACATCATCTACAGTGTTCACAATCATCATATTTCTTTTACTTCCCAAAGAGAATAGACAGATGCGTTTTGAATTGTTGATGTGCTGAATACTGAAGCCCCTCCCTCACTCCCCCTGTCCTCTGTGCTCTTGCATGTCGTTGACTCCTTCCCTGCTTCCTCCCCTAAGCCCTGAATCTCTGGAGAACCCCTCCGACCAGAGGTAAGTCTGTCAGTGCTCTTCATCCTTCCCTCCTCACCTCATCCTCTCCTGGCAGCTCAGCCCTGGCTCTCACAGGGCCCATAGACTCCAGTGGGAACACATCGTGGCCATTATGGAGACACACATCCCATAATCCAAATAGCCTCTGCTCCTGTTCCTCTTATTATTAAGCAGGGACTCGTGTGACACTAAATATGAGCGCTACTGCCCCCTAGAGTTGAAGATAAACACAACTGTATTAATCTAAGCTAGATTGCAAAATCCGTCATGATTAAACCATTTCTTATGTTTCTCCAGGCCAGCCACAGTTCATGAAATAAAGATATTTTCAATACTGAAGGACTATTTTCTTGCATATGTAGTTTACAGCATACTGCACAGCTTTTATTGGGAGAAACGACGGCTGGGCAATATGGCAAAAAAATGTAATCTTGATTTTAAATCACATTTATCATTAAGATTTGTTTTTTTCATCATGGTCACAGATGTTAGTGCAGTCTTTCAAATGGAATTAGCTCATTAAAACCTCATTTTATTAATTTCAAGATAAAATAAAGGTTAAATTTAAACCACACTTTCATAATTTTGTAATGTTCCACTATATAGGTTTTTATAAACACTGATTAATTTCAGTAATTTGATTAATTTCTCAGCCTCAGGTGAAAGCTAGTGCTGCGCATAAGTGTGTTTTTTCATTAACAAGCTTTTTCAGATCTTTGTGCCTGAGAGAAACAGAGGTAATCTCTGGCTTCACTTGTGTTCCATGATTTGGAACGCGCTGCTCCGGTGTTGTTGTATTCATAACACATTTGGAACTTTTAATAACCCTGACCTTATCAGTGACAGACTGCTCACTCTGAGATTTATTGGTCCTGTGTAAGCTCTGCAATGATTTTCCACAAGAGGAGTCACTCTACTTTCTTCATATATCTCTACTTTCCTACTGTTCTGTACTGATGGCCACATTTAGAGGGGACCAAGATTCCAGCCAAAGCACGTTTTAGAAAATCAAATTTGATTATGGAATTGAGGCGATGTTATTGTTGTCCAAGAGTCATCCCCCCTGCGGCCAGAACCAAATCAACTTAGATTTCCTTTCATTGATTCACTTTAAATCCACTGGGAAGGCCACAGACTAGTCCTAACAGTCCCTCCCTGTAGCCCCGAATTCTGTCCCACTTGTCCCCCCATGATGCTCTCTGTTTGTTCTCCTTTGTCCTTTGTCTCGTGTCCTTGTCTCGTCTTGTGTGTCTCTGTCTGTGTTAAAGTAAACGTCTGAAGTGCTATCAGATACAATAATGCGCACTGCACGCACTAACAATGCCACCTCATACTAATATGTTGCCACGGTAACAGTGGCGGTGTTCCAGATGTCATCTAGAGTAGGATTTCACGTCTTGACAAAATGTGTGGTTTTTTGGGAGAAGTTTGACATCGGAGCAATGTGTTTTATTGGGTTGCCTGATTTATAAAACCACCAAAAAATTAACGATATAATCAAACCCATGTACCTAGTTTCTGGCTCTAACGAGTTGCCGCTTGCATATGTTTGTTACATCTTTTATATAGGCTTTTTTAAACAGGAAAGGGAAAAAGAGAGGACCAGCCTCAGCTCTGAGCTCAAAACATGAAAAAGTCACTCACAAGTATGCAAAAGAAAACATGTTTTTTACTAACATGAAGATGAAGCATGTTGTGGTCTGGTTTCTTCAGAATATTTTACTTTTCTAGACTGTCGGGACAAATAACATGGGTTATTTTTGAGGGGGATGAAAGTTAGCTTTAAAAACACTTGCGGTCATATTTTTTGCTATTATCTTCACAATTATCTGATTCTTATTTTTATTTGTGATTTTTGTTAAGCATCTTTGAGTTTCCAAAAAGAGCGCTATATCATGTATTATTATTATTATTATTATTATTATTGGACTACGTTTTCAACTAAATGCATTATATATTCCAGCTAAACTGTATCGAGTCAGCAGAAAAAAATGAAGTCAGCGGCACACACTTTTATGATTTTAGCGGTGAAATGAAATCTTCATTATCCACCTATGAGGAGAAGCATCACACTCCACTATAAATGAATAATTCTCTCTGACCGTATAAATGTGCCATAAATAAGAGATGCTCAGATGCAGTCTGCGAGCCACATAAACTCTGACCTTGTGAAGTGAGATGCTTCAGGCACATTTTGAGACCACGTCAATGATAAAAGCCTCCCTCATATACAGTATGATAAAATTTGATCTAAAAGGTGCTCATTTCTTTCGATGCAGTTTTACTTATGTTGAAATCCACCACATTGAAATGCATTCATTTATTGTTTTGAATCACCTACAAATTACAAAAAATATAAGTTCAACCCAAGGACGTCTGACACATAGCCCTGAAGCCAAACTTCTCCTAGTGCCTTGACTGACGTTGCCTACTTGACTTATTAAAAAGTCAAACTGTGCTATGAAACTTTGCTAATCCCCAGAGGTACACGGAGGTGAGATGTGTCTGTTGCGAGTTTGCCTACTTACTGTATCTCTCCGGGGACTTCGCATTCACAGACACAGCAAAGTGCCACTAACCTCGCCTTTTCCTGGGCTTAAACTCTCAAAAATCTCCCCTCTTTGCAGACATCCAGATGGGGAGATCAAACAGCAGCCCAAAGATATGTAGAGGAGGCAGCCAAGCGGTTTAGCATCAGCAGGACTAATATCATACCCCCGCTATTACTGTGCTCCCCCAACATCCAGATTCAGCCCAAATGACTGCAATTCTATCACTGACTTGTGCCACAGCTCAAAACGCCAGTGGCAAAATACAGTCATTAAAGGGATGATGCACTTGCCAGCATCTTTCCAATCAAATTATCCATCGCAACAGTTTGTGATTTCTGTACATATTAAGACACATTGAATCTTTCTCACAAAGTCTCTCCATTCTTTTGTTTGCACTCCTTCTGCTTGGATTCATAGTACTGTCGAGATTACTATAGCATATATGCAAGCAAGTCCAGAATACATTGCCTAAAGCTGCACCGTGTATAATTCCCACCAGAACAAGGCCCCGGGTTCTCATCTCTGGAAAGCGAGTTGTACGAAATGGCTGTAGCTCTAAACTATGTGCTTCTGTTCTGCTGTGTAGTGAGAAAGCCCTGCTGGTGAACAAGTTTGAGCTCAGCCTGCGGACCGAGGCCACCCAGGGGTTGGTTCTGTGGAGCGGGAAAGGCGTGGAGCGCTCGGACTACATCGCTCTGGCCATAGTGGACGGACATGTGCAGATGACCTACGACTTGGGTTCCAAGCCGGTGGTGCTGCGCTCCTCTATCCGCGTGAACACCAACCGCTGGATACGCATCAAGGCCAGCAGGTGAGGTTTGATACATGCAGGATGACAGCCAGATTTCATTGAATTTCATCATCGCACACGGAAAATAAACTGTGTGGATCTTAATGTTGTATGTTGCTGGGCTGAGGGGAGGTTGACGACACATCAGCGCAGACAGTATAAACCATGGGTGTCAAATTCAAGGCGCGGGAGCCAGATCCGGCCCACAAATGAATTAACCTGCGGCCCCAGGGATGATTTTTGATTATTATTATATCCAGCCGCACCGAGCCATAAGAAAAGATTGGATTATTAATTTAATCACTACATAAAATACAGTACACTGTGTTCCCTTTAATAGGTTTTAATAAACATTGAACAAGTCCAGCCCTCGGCTTGTAGCAATTTTTTTTTCCGCCTCTGATGTATTGACTTTGACATCCCTGGTATAAACGCTGATATTTACACTACGGCCTTGGAAGGATAATCTCTGGATTGGGAAAACGCTCCAGAGTTTGGACAATTGAACTCCGGGTATAGCTGCATGTTTGATGATACAGATAGATACATTTGTTGTACAGTATTTTAGCCAAAGGAATACAGGATTTTGAAAAAGGTTTGGGCTTCAAATAGAGCTACACACAAAAAAATTGGTTGGTGCGTTATGACAAATCCTTACAATAATACAAGTCATGAGCTGAGGTGTTTTATGCTTCTGAATTAGTTTTGGGAATTTCTCAAAACTGAGTGCCCTCGAAAAGACTGCACCATGTTGAAAATATAGTAGAATGCAATGTCTTCTTCCACTAGATAGCAGTGTTGGCACACTCTAACAACGTTGACCATCAGACATTTTTAATGTTTTTTACTGGTACTTCTGAACATGAATAGCCAGAATTATTCTGAAGACCTTGTTTTAAATCAACACAAATATTACATACAAATTCTCTATGGAAGAAACAGCCAAACAGAAATGCACATATACCGCTACTTTTCAACTTTATTCACATTAAGTTGTGATGACAAATCACCTTTCATTTTATGTCTGTTTCAGTTTTAGGATGTGAGACCAGACACAGCTTTGAAGATCAAAACCTCTGCAATATGACATTTCACAGAGCTTTCCTTTCATGAAATTCTCAGCTTCACCTTAAAACTATAGGCTCATTGTTGCGATGTTGTGTAAACATAATGTGATCTTGAATGCGAATGGGCCGCCGGTGTTCACCACGCTCCCAGATGGTGATTAGTTTCACATAAAGGTTATTTTTTATGGGTGCTCATGCATGACCATGACACACAGCACGTCGGATTGCTTAGATGCATTAATAAATGTTCAAAAGAAGGAACATGTCGGAGCGCCTTAGCATTAAATGACACATTAGGAAAGCAGGGCACACGGCGGATATAAATAAAACAGTAATGGTACTACTTCCAGCATGTATTCAGGATTTACATCTGTGGAATATGTAAGAGCCAAGGCATGATAATCTATAATCCAGGAATATTAAAGAGGCACATTCAAGGTGTTTTTCTAAGCGCACATTCACATGATTTTAACATGAGATCCCATTAGGCCTCTTCAGACTGTTCAATTAAGGTGCACACAAATAGGACAGCAAGATTAAAGCTGGGGTACCTAATTTTTAAGCCACAAAACATCGGCCTGTACAGCATGTCGGTTCTATCCCTAGTTTTCCCAAGTATGTATTTTTTTTCCTTCTGCCTTCTGAAAGTTGAAAATAATGGTCCACCCTCTTTCAGCTCTTAGCCCAAAGGGTCAAATAGTGACTCCTATGGCTCTTTCTTATATGTATATTAAAGATGATATATTTTACATATTATTGTAGAAAGCATGTGTTTGTCTAATTTCTTCACAATATCTTACTTTTACACCACCTTTTTGGGCAGACAAACAATTCAAATAGTCAAGCTCCCTCAAGAAAGCCTCAAAGTGTGAGAGAAATAACATGTCCATCCCATTTCTCATGTTTTTTTTCTCACTGGTTTTAAGGTCTATTACCGCTCCTGTCGATGTTTAACATGTGCATCTCAACTATAATTGCAATTTCAGTTGGATATGATCAATAGTTCAGAAAAGGCTATATTGATTGTTTTTTTTTTTTTTCTTTGGACATATTTGGCGAGGAGTGTAGGTGAGTCCAATATGTTTTCCTTTCCATTGAATATGTCGAGGAAAACAATCCCTGAGGCAAAATCAAATCACTGTCTGCAGAGATTTTTTCAGTTGTGTGCAAGACAAAATTCCATTCGGGACAATAAAGCTTTCATTCATTCATTCAATAAGTAAGTAATAATAATAAGTAAGTAAGTAAGTTAAACCTATGCGGACACGGGGAGAGCATGCAAACTCCACTAAGAAAGGCCCGGGATTCAAACCCTATGACAAACTTTTTTTCTTTTTTTTTTTTGAAAACTGTTTATGCTCATTGACAACCTGCCAGCTTCAAATAAAAACAGCCAACTTCACATAAAGTAGCTGTCAATGTTGCACATGGGAAAACTCTATACTGAACACTAACTATGTGCTGTAAGTATTTATGAAAGCCTTAGGAAGTGAATGAATGAACAAATACAACTCTTTATCCACTTGTTGCCTATTGAACTGGAGCATTATCTAAGCTTTATTGATGTCACAGTAATGGATCTCCTCATTAGGCCTGAAATTCACCGCTGAACTTTTGCTAAACGACCCATTTACCTCCTCGTGCGTCACCTCAGCCTTATCGCCAGCGCGCACTGGTGTCAGCGCTGCGTGAACGAGCGTGCGGGGGATAATTAGATTAGGTTCCATTACGTAAGGGAGGATAATCGATCCACGAGGAGCATCTGCAGCGCACGGGTTAACTGATGAAGGTGTAAATACTAAATTGCGCTCTCTTTGCCTTTTTACGCCACTATCCGCTTGATCCTGCCCCTGTCACTTTGTCACTATTCCTGGCTAATGATGAGTGTAGAAATCTGTAAGAACGGTGCAGTTAGGGAAGCATTTGGCTAAGGCGGTTATAGGAGCAGTTGCCATGTCTCGGATTAACTCAAAAGAGCCATTTCAAGGCTTTGACTGTGAGAATGCATCACAAGGTGTCAAAACTACAGTATTCATTCTGTTTTCTCATTTCACAGAGCACTTAGAGATGGTTCGCTACAAGTGGGAAATGAAGCACCGGTAACAGGGTCGTCACCGCTGGCTGCAACTCAGCTGGACACAGACGGAGCACTCTGGCTAGGTATGTGTATATTTTATTTATATATTCATTTATGTCATATAGATGATGATTGGGATGAGTCTATTCATGAGTCTATCCTACAGAGGCAAAAATCCAGTGTTATTTTTTTTTTTAGTTACACAAACATGTAACTTATCATAAATTGTCATTGTAATTGTGAAGCTAATACCTAATGTTAAGACAAATGCATCCATGTAGTTCCTTGCCCTCAAAACAGGAGCCTGTCCTCTCTCAATGTGGGTCTCCCCAGAGTTTCTTACTTCTTTCCCACTGGTTTCCCACTGAGTTGTTCCTGGCCAATGCAGGAGGGTGTAAGGACATGTATTGGTATCGGTCAAGAAGTGACTTATAGGGCTATTTCTCATATATGCATGCAAAAAGTGAAATGATAATATATGTTCTAAAATCAGGGCAGAATGTTGTGATCTGATTTGTTCTCAATGTTTTTCTTTTACAAGACTCTTTCTGTTGGGGTAAACTGATATTTATGATATAAATATAATCACATTAGGTTCCCCAGTTTTAAGGGATATCTGTTTTTCAGACTTATCCTGATAATTTTGTAACTTTCTTTCTTTGCAGAGGTTAACGGAAATAGTTAACCTCTCTGTCAAGTTGAATACGCAGTACAATGCAGGCAGGTCTACAGTGCTGGAATAGTGAAAGCACAGCAGAAAGCAGCACTGTAAACGCCAAACAAAGCAAAGTTTTGTGTAAGGAAAAAGTTTGAAAAGAGCAAATGTGAGTCCCCAAGTGTAATGCAGAGGATAAGGAAAGTCACAGCACTGCAGAAGGTTCGGGAAAAGTCTCTGGGCTCATTCAGGTATTTTGTGGAGGAGAGAAAGCCTATCTGACATAATGCACTCGTCTGCTCTCCATATGACCAGCATCTGCCCCTTATCTACTTCCACTTCAATTTAGCTCAGAGGAACACACACGCAGCTCCACGGAACCCAACTTTGTCAGGACAGAAGCCTGCTCTGTGCTTTACTGAGGAAAAAAAGAAAGATACAGGTGGATTTTTAACAGTTATATAGAACAGTTATTTGACTCTGTAATAAAATCCATGTGTCTAGTTCCTGGCTGTAAAACGCTTTGGTTCTCAATCTAATCTGATGCACTTTATTTAATAAAAACAAGTTTCCAAAGTGTTGCGCGGAGACAAAAGTATTGTCTTGAAATATACAAATCTATGTACAAAAAATAGAAGTAAGATAAGTAAAACATTAAAGTAGCAGTATGTAAGATTTGTATTTCAAGTCATCATTAAATGGCCCTAATCTGTCAAAAGGCATTAATAAAAGATTGCTATTATTAAAAACTTCTTTAACTGATAACAGTAGTTCAGCTAAGAGATTTTAATATCAAAATTTGTTTTACAGTCCCCTAAATATTATTGTTTTAATTTCGGTGTCCCGCTCTCTCCCGTTTTTCCAATCAGCTAATCTCACTGGTAAAGTACCATGTGGCCAAAGAACTAAAAAAAAAGGTCTTGTTATGATTCTGAAATTATTCATGAAAAAACAAGGAATACAAAAAAGGATTTCTGTTGGGGTCTTGTGAAAAAGGTGTTGGTTATGGATTTGTTGTTGACAAAACTGTCCCAGGTGGATTTGTCTGCATATCTGGCAACCTTCGTCAGGGAGAGTGCAGTACCACCTTTGGCCAGATTTGTACACACTGCTCCTTTAATATGCAATACAAAATATAAAGTAAATGAATAAAACAATAAACATACTAGTTATTTGTATAAAATGAATAAGACAGAGGACAAGAGTGGGGGGGGGGGGGGGGGGGGCAGAGCCTTTCATAGCCACAGAAAGCAGACTGTCCCCTGGATTTTAAGTCTGGTGCTAGGCGCTATGGGTTGGAGCTGCGTCACTTTGTATCCTCTGTCACATGAATAAAGAGAACCACCTTCACTCATCCAAACAGCTCATAGCCCAAAGTGTCAAATATTGACTCTAACCCTAACTCACGTAAAACACGTTATACAAAATTTAACATGTTTTCTATGAAGATGAACACAGTATGTTGTGGTTTGATTTGTTCAGATTACTTTTAAACACTTTCTGTTAAAGAAAAAGAGTAAAAGCCAGTTACTTTTCAAATTGTGAAGAGAGAAATTGTTTAAGCACCAATCAAACCCACTCATTTCACACAAATCTGTAACCAACACCTTTTTCACAAAGTCTTCCCCGATAGAAATCCTGGTTTTATTCCTTGTTTTGTCAGACTTTTTGTTTGTTCTTCAGTCACAGCCCGGATCACAGACTTTTTGATTGGTAAAAGGGTGGAGGGCCTACATCGAAATGAAAACGATAACAAGATTTAGGGGCTGTAAAAGTCATTTTGAAATCCAAATATCTCTGAGCTACTGTTGTCAGTTAAAGAAGTATTGGAAAAGAGCATGTTTTATTAATGCCTTTTGACAAATTAGGACCATTTAATGATGACTTCACATGAAAATCGTACATTTTGCTACTTTAAAACACAATTTGTCTATGAGCTTTCAGTGGTATAAGAGGTCCTTCGGTAACTTAAAGATCCACTGAAAAAGAATAACCTTTCCTATACCAATATTGACCTTTGCACAGACATCACCAGCTTTTTGTATCTATGGGGATGGAGATGCGTTGCCCGGATTGTTCCGCATTTATCTAACTCCGTGGAGACAAACCAGTGACGTCACCGGCCGGCCATCTGTGAGGAGAGAGACTGCATGTATTCACCTTGTTATCTCAGCAATAACTTTTTTTTAACGACTAACTGCAAATTAGATATGTTTATTGCTGTAATTGGGGCGACAGTAGCTCAGTTGGTAGAGCATTGGCCTTTGAGCCTGAAGGTCGTGGGTTCAAGCCCACCTCAAGACCTACTTCACGACTCCCACTGATGACTGCTGTCGTTGTGTCCTTGGGCAAGACACCTAACCCCACTTTGCCTGAAGCCCCCACTGAAAGATCTCAGCTCCTGTGGACTCACCACCTGCAGGAGGATCAGTGAGGGGCTGGTGCTCTGACTGCCACCCCCCCGACCCAGAAATGGATTAAGGGGAAGAGGATGGATGGATGGATTGATGGATATTGCTGTAATTGGAAAATTATAAAGAGAGAGATGGAGGCAAATGACATAATTGGAGATACAAGGAAGGATTTTGATCATAACGGTGACTAAAAGCAGAGTTTGAACAGTGCTATATTGTATAGTGGAGTAATACATTTCAGTATTCAGTATTTCAAGTTGTCAGATGTTATTTTGTAGTTCCTGTAAGCTTATCCATGCTCAAGTAAAACCAAATTGAAAACAAAACTATTCAGCTCAAGCTTTCCCAAAAAATGTGTTTGAATAGAACTTTCAAAATGACACATTAAGAAAGACACTAACGATGAGTCGGGCTGGGAAAATTCAAGCACAAAACATCAAAAGGAGGCAGAAGACGGCAATTAGGTCAAAAGAAAATGAAGCAACAAAGAGAAAAGAGTAGCAACAAAGTCAAAGAGACAAACGGAGAGACAAGTTTGTAACTTTTGTCTTTGAAGTCCAAAGAGGAGTCCACACAGGCTCTTAATAAGTGGAGTCACTTATCAGGGCGCAAAAAACAAGAGCCTTTTAATTTTTTAAGACTAAACCTTTCTCCGTGCCCTGACTGCACAGGGTTTTTAAGGCCTGGGTCTGGCTCTGAAGTGTCTCATGCAGTCTTTCTTCTTGCCAAACTGGTGGCACTTTGGCTATTTCAGGTTCAATATTTTGATGTACAGTAGATTGGGTCATTATTTAACTTATTTCAGATGTAAATAGCCACAAAACAGAACACAAACACACAGAATACAGGACTAAAACACTCTCTGACCATACAGATCCATCCCATTTCTCATTTTGTGCACAAAAGAGCAGTCCTGTTTTAGACCGGACAAACTCTTTAGATCTAGTTTATCATAAATATTTCTCTCCCACTGGGTTTTTGAGTTTTTCTAGCTGATGTAGAAGGGACTATGAACAGGGGAGATTCAGGACTTCTGTGAATATTGGTTAAACCATTATCCCATGGACCAGTGACCGTTCGGAGATATTACACATACAAAATACAACAATACAGCTAGTTTTGTGATTATAGAATCGGTTGACAAATTGAGAATTCTGTGATGCCCTGCCATGTGACATTAGTAGTATCTTTTTACATTTTGTTACTAGTTTGAGAACCAGTGGTCAACTCTATTCTTGAAATATAGAATATGTGAGCAAAGTCATCAGTTGCTTCTTTATAGCAATTTCAGTGTTTGCATTTGTCGTAGGAGGAGTGAGTAGACTCCCTGTTCATTTATCTTTCTTCTCTGTTTGTGAATTTTACTTCCTGTCCGTCTCGTTGATTGTTTGCCCCGCCCTTTTGTGCTACACCTGTGTCTACCTGTGTGTATTTTGACCCTGTCCTCCTCGTCTGGTTCCTGGTTATTCAATCATACCATTTTTGCAGTTCTGCTTTTTGATCTTTACTTGCTTATCCACGACCGTACGTGTTGATATTTCTGGCAGAATAAACAAATATAAACAAAAAGTTTAAAGTAGGTAATGTTTATATGTATCTTTGACGGTTAGTGACAGCCACCAGCTCCTAGCCTGGAAAAAAATAAATAATCTAATGAGCATGTGTTGTATTAATCACCACGCACACTATACCAGCTTGTCAAATCAAAAGCTGCTATTTTTCTTGGCCGTCTGTTTAGTTTTGCCTCTTTTGACGATGAGCGATAAAGCTGGGTGTCGTCATGTCCGTCAGCTGTCATCAAGGATACGGCTGAGTTGACAAAGCCCATCTCAAGTCGCCGTTTATAGTGGAATGAGCTGAGAAACTATTCCTGGCTTTTTGAAGCTCAATGTAATTCAGTGGTTCTTTTTAAGTCGTGAGGAGGAGAGCGGCTGCGTGTAAATGTTTAGTGTGGATCCATACGCGCCTGGGCTTTCATGTTGACAGTGGTGCAGCCAGCTCTCTGCGCCAGCCTCAGCGTGATACCGGCAACAGCTCCCGCACTAATTATAACTAAACTAAAATAGTCAAATAAAAGGAGCTAGGTGCTCTGTGGGTACGGTGCAAGTCTTGTGAAGCTGAGAGCGTTTTTTTTCTGAGTGTTAAAAGTACACAATTAGAACAAAGGTGCGGCAAACTTTTTTTTTACAGTCTATTTTCAGTTTTTTGTTTGTTACCGCTTCTGTGTCGGAAGCGGAAATAATTGCACTAAGATTAAGTAGGTTAACTGTTGTTTTTGAAGAACATTTCCGCACAGAATTTATTCAGACAAAGCTTTTAACAAGTACAAAGGCACAAAGACTAAAAGAGTATTGAATATGCAAATAGGCACGGGACAATATTTGGCTTTAAAGTGAATTAGATAAACTTCCTCCTACTCTGCCTTTAAGTGTCATAGCAAGACCATGCTTATTTTCCTGCTTATCTTTTTAACCACATTTAAATATACAATGAATCAAATGAACATTTCAATAAACATGTGAACAACTCGCAACAATTTTAGTGACAGTTTCAGACATCTGTTATAGATTTTTAAGTCAGCTGTGAATTGAATGTCCTGTGTTTAAAAAAATGCTCACAAAGATAATAACTAATAAAGGTAATACACGTTTCTATGACGACAGCCCTGATCATAGAAGGACTGTACATACACTATTGATGTGGCAAATTTATGATCATAAACTTCTGAGCAGTTCACACTTTGGAGAGACGTATTGTGATTAGGAGTTTCATTTCAACTAATTGAGTTGTTTCAATAATCATCTCCTATTTTAGCCAGTCTCCAACAGTTCCTGTGAGACGTGGATCATGAAGCGCTTTGTGACTCTGTTCTTTGAAAGGCGTTACCTAAATGAAGATTACTTACTTAGAAATAACTTTTTTTTTTACTAACAGAAAGAGTCTTGTCATAGTAAACCTTTGTGAACTAATCAGACCACAACATGCTTTCTTATTTCTATTATAAAACACATTCTGCTCATCGTACTCTGAGTCACGTTTTGATGCTTTGGGCTGAGAGCTGATTGGCTGTGTGAGGGTTGTCCTTCCCTTTTTATATTTTCTGTCCGGAAAATCTTACCTAAAGATACATTCATGCAAAACTAGTGATAGAACCAACTGTTTGACCCAGGAACTTATTAGATGGATTCAATTACCTTTATTATGTGTTTTGAAAGTTAGGTACCTCAGCTTTAAATCTTGCTCTCAGTCTTCTAACCAGTGCCTGTGTGTGTGTTTGTGTGTGTGTGCCTTGCAGGAGGACTGGAGGAGCTGTCCGTGGCCCGCCGTCTGCCCAAAGCCTACAGCACTGGTTTTGTGGGCTGCATCAAGGACGTGGTGGTGGACGGAATAGAGCTCCATCTGGTGGAGGACGCCCTGAACAGCCCCCAAATACTACACTGTTCTGTCGCCAAATAAGCCCCAGCACAGACAAAACAATGAGAGAATCAAGTGACAAATTCAAGCTCCCACTCTCCCCTGCTCCCTCCATAGCGCCCGGTCTCCTGCTGTAATTATTTCTATTTTTGTATACTTTTCATTGCTTTTTATATGGGAAGATTTTTTTTTTTTTTTGGTATATATTTTTTTCCATTATCAGTCTTTTTTTTCAAACCGAAAGCAGGCATCTGTTCTAAAACCCCAACATCTTTTTCTCTCCCTAGCCTGCTTTTTATTTTTTATGTGTTTTTTTTGCTGGTTACTTGAACACTGGTGGACAGCGCTGACTATTCCCGCCTGGTCTTGGTGCCATATTTATCGTCCACATTCCCTCCAAGCATGGCCTTCGACGAGTATAGCCAGGCAACGTACATTCCCCTTCTCCTCCTCCTCCTCCTCCTCCTCTTCCTCCTCGATCCGGACTCAGACTCTACCAAACCCTGCGTTTGGAATATATCTGCGGGACTGTCAAGCTGCTATTGAGAGAAAAGCACCTGACGACATCATCGCCACATTGTCAAAAGATAATAATTCCAGCTCCTATCAAGAGGATTTAGTTTTGAAATATGACTAACACAGAGGGAGCGCCCCATTGTCATCACGTCATAAATAAATGTCTAAATATAGAGTATATTATAATACCAGGAACTGTGAATATGTCCAATGGCTTCTTCTCCTGTACTATTGTGTGTTCTGTTTTACAATCAGCAGGTGATGACCACTATAGATGCATGCACTTCTCCAATTTGGGTTATTTGATTTTTTGTTTTTTTGTTTTTTGGGGGGTAAAAAAATATATATATAAAAAAATGTCACTGTGTAATTTTCTAAAAACCTCTTCTATATAATTTGTGTGATTCAACAAATGTTTTTAGTATTCGGGAAAGGTCTGCAGGACGAGAGTGTTTCCACGTGTGACCTTAAGGAGGTGCTGAAGGCGGGAGGAAAAGCTCAAAAGGGACTATATAAGCGCTCCTTCGACATTGGACCGTCCTGTTTGCGTTCCAACTTCTCGGGCTGTTGTCAAATTCTAGAGAGACTGGTGTTTGTAAGCCATAACAGCCTGTTATAACGGAGCGAGTATCCCTTCAGTACAGTCGACTAACCCACTACTTACCTACCTACCTACCTACCGCATGGGTTTGTATCGTCTCAATCCGCTGGACCGATGCAAGCCGCCTCCGCAATAAGCTCTGACGGCTCAAAGACTTTGATTTTGATATGAAATACTTGGCAATATTCAAAATCATGATTGTTTTGTGGTTATTTTCCTTCTTTTTTCTTACATCCTTCTCACATTCTTTTTTCATGTACAGCCCTGCAATTTTTTTATTTTTTTTGTATGTAAATTTAGCAAAATGTGTGGTCTGTGGAGGTTTATGTTTTGTTTATTTTAGTAAGATACACTGGAACATGTCTGTCTTCTCACAGTGATGTGTAATCGGGGGAAGGGATAGCGCTAATGCTATAACAATATTGTGTGTTCTCAAAACTAGGGTTAAAATCAAAACACATGAAAACACCCTCTCTCTTAGAAATGATAATTTTCCCATTTCAGGTGGTATAAAAAACATACTATAAATAATAAACAGTAGAAATTAAGGGTGAAACCTTTTAATTGCCTTAACCCAGTCGCCTTAACTAAACAGGTGACTATGATCATATCTTTTCCTATAGCCAGCATTTAGCCTGATTCCTTCCACGTTATCTAATGAATTTGTAGTTGCAAACATACACAAAAAGTACAGGAGACAATGCAGATGTTGCACCTGGTTTTCTACAAAAAGAATCCTGTATTTACTCTTTTTGGGAGTCTGTTGTGTTATTTATGTCTCATGTGGATTATACCTCCATCTGTAAACTACTGTCCACAGCGCTGCCTCCTCATTGGCCGGCGCTCCAGTACCAGTGGCATGACCTGAACATTACTAACTTTATGACCTTTGTCTTGTGTTCCTACCACCATGAAATAAAATGTCGACCAAATGGACCGCATTGTAGTCTGCCGTCTTCATTCTGTATGTGTTCTATTCTGTGTGAATTTGGTAATGCTATAGTTTTTCTGGCGACAGTAGCTCAGTTGCCGACAGTAGCTCAGTTGGTAGAGCACTGGCCTTTGAGCCTGAAGGTCGTGGGTTCAAGCCCACCATGGGACCTTCTCCACCGACTCCCACTGATCACTGCTGTCGTTGTGTCCTTGGGCAAGACACTTAACCCTGCATTGCCTGAAGCCCCCGCTGAAAAATCAAGGCCGTATTGTCACTGACAGAGCAGCCGTCCTCCTGTGGACTCACCACCTGCAGAGGATCAGTGAGGGGCTGGTGCTAAGTGAATTGGGTGCAGCTCTGACTGCCACCCCCCTGACCCAGAAATGGATGAAGGGGAAGAAGATGGATGGATGGATGTTTTTCTGGTTCAATGTAATGTTTCCTGCAGCCCATGTTCCATTTAAATACTGCTTTATTTTTATTCTATCTTTTAAAAACTGTTCTACCCTCTACCTACCTCTGTATTCAGCAAGTGAATGCAGTCATAGAGTGTACTCCTTCTGGTCTAAGATCTTTTCCATCAAAAAATTATCTTTCCGAGTAAAAGCAACAAAAAACAAATGGAGAATGCTTACAAGGACAAAAAGAACTTGGTTAATTTCTTGACTCAAAAGTCCTTTTTACAACTAATTATTAAACGTATTTCTAAGAACACAATGAGAGTCTTTTCAAGCATCAGTAATTTAACACGTTTACGCAGAAAAATAGCTTTTCTGCTCGAAAAGGATAATTGAACAGTTTTTTTTTTTTTTTTTTTTTTTTTTACAAATTACAATATTGACCATGCAGCACCCTTCAGTATTTTATTCATTAAACTTCAGTTCTGTCTTTGTAGAACTGGAGTTAATGATTTCTTTCATAATTGAGTAGATAGATACTGTAGATAGACATTGTATTGATCCCCGTAGAAGAAATGTAGGTTTCTGTTAGCAGCAGAAGCACATCCATCCGAGAACAAATAAATAGATAATTCTAAGAGTAGCTAACAATAGTATTAAAATGCAGCAGAACTTCAGGTCACAGCAGCAGAGGGGGAGCAGCTGGTTCGGACCATTTTCTCTGCTCTGGTCCAGAGTAAAATGCTGTATCCTTTGTTATCATTTTTCAAAGAATTAGTATTCCTCCAGTGGATTCCTGCTTGGTCCGCTTTGTTCGGTCCGTGAATCTCTGCTCTGGTCTTGATCAGTGTAAAACCCTGAACACTGTACTGTTGTAACATTTACAGGTAAAAAAGAAGGGGAAAAAAACATTTTTAAAGCACAAAACAACAACTGTTTCAGAGCTACTTGGGACTTTCTGCCGTTTCAAGTACATTCAAAAGTATTATTATTATTTTGATTTATTGATTAGATATTTAGTCCCTGAAAGGTCAAGGAATGTGGGATTATTTCATAAAGTGATGCCCCTGGAGAACATACAGTACATTTATGTGTAACACCAAATACTTTGTAAACATATTTTAATTTTATTCTGCAGACATTAAATATTTATCAGAGTCAAAAAACCTCTCCTCAGTAAGTTTTAGTCTTACATAATTAGTTGTGTTGTGTCCTTGAGGAAGAGGCAAAATAGGATCGTTGAATAAAACTACAGTTATAGAAAGAGCCATAGAAATTCCCCAGTGTGTGACTTCTTGTTTCTCACATGGCAAGAAGATCATTCTGATTCTGATAAAAACTGACTTCACAGGCTCAAGCATTTGTGTCAAAAAAGTGCAACAGATTGTATTATTAGCTAAAACTGAAGGTGGATTGTGGGAGTACAGGGACAGGGCAGTGGAGGCAGCAGGGGTCTCGAGGAGCAGGGGGCTGTGCAGGAGAGAGGTAAGTATCAACAGGTGAAGGACGAATGACAAAAAAAAAAATATGATACAAAAAATAAGAAGTGAAAGGTTTGTTACACACACGATCAACTGACGGTGCGGTGACGAGTGGAGGAAGAGGCTACACTGAAAAAAGTGCAGCAGACCAGACTTTAATGTCAATTATTTTAAGTAATAACTATATACTTCATTTTTCATTATTTTATATTTTTCTTTGACAATTAAGTCACTAAAAAACATTATCATAGTGCCAATTTTATTGCTTTCAATTAAAATACTTTTGACCCATAAAAATGGTGCAATCCAAGGTCCTGGGTTTGTATCTTTGTCGGACAGGGCCTTTCAAAGTGGAGTTTGCATGTTCTTCCTGTGTGTCTGTGTAGATTTCCTCTGGGTGGAAGTTAAAATGTTGCTTTTAATGAACACAGAAGTGAAAAGCAAATTGATCACCGCTAAGTTATAGTTACAGTTATAGTGTTGCTTTCAAGGGACACAAAAATGTCCCTAAATCAATCACTTCAAAGTACTAGTTTTACATTTTGATAAGTTTTATTGCCTGATCCATCCATTTTCTTCCCCTTAATCCATTTCTGGGTCGGGGGGGTGGCCAGAGATGCCACCCAGTACACAGAGCACCAGCCCCTCACTGATCCTCCTGCAGGTGGTGAGTCCACAGGAGCTGAGATCTTTCAGCGGGGTCTTCAGTCAAAGTGGAGTTAAGTGTCTTGCCCAAGGACACAACGACAGCAGTCATCAGTGGGAGTCGTGAAGTAGGTCTTACGGTGGGCTCGAACCCACAACCTTCAGGCTCAAAGGCCAATACTCTACCAACTGAGCTACTGTCGCCCGATAATTGCCTGATAAAGAATTGATATTGACAGTACACACAAAGGTCAATGGAACCTTAATTTCTGATTTTTACAGTGTTAGCTGCTGCTGTTGATGATAAGCAGTGGAGCACCAGGTGTACAAGCAGGACCATCTCTGTCCAGCCCCACACAAACAGGAACAGGGAAAAGAGGGAGGAGGCACCAAACTCATGACATTTGTAACTTTCTTTAGTGCATTATGAAATTTGGGTTCCTCACCTACTTTCTCTATAACGCTGCATAGTTTGGTTTGAAATGTATCAATCAATTACAAGTTTTAGCATTGTTCAAAAATGTCTTGTTTTTTTCTTACTGAGAGCAGGCTTGCCTTTCCGAAGACTCTCCAGCAGAAAAGTTACGTCGCGCACCTTTAATTAGGGACAAGGTTGCTGCACGTATTATTTTGTTAATTTCAAACGCTTGCAAATAATTACATCCCAGTGAGGATTCGATCAAAACACAGCAGCATTTAGGCCTAATAAGGCTAACGAGAGAGATTAAAGCCTTCTTAACACAGCGTGCATACAGAGGGCCGTAATGAACCGCACACAAGGGACATCCATAGAAGCACCATCCAGACAGTGAGGAGCAGAGCAGTGTGAGGACGTGGTGATTACACACTGACTTTGGGAAAGGGACGGAGGAAATGAATTCTGGAGAAATGTTCAACTGCAGAGTTTCTCAAAGGTTAAAATCGGTTCTTAAATGATATAATGACATAAAAATTCATTATCATCTACAGTCCGGGTACAGGGGGGTGCTTTAGGGATGGGAGGAGTTGGAAGAATGCTTTACAACAGGCGTGTCCAAACCAATGTCTGTGGGCTAATTGTGACCCACCGTGTCGGGTTATGGGGCCCTCTGTCTTGTTATTACAGAGGATAGGTATTGAGGCGTTTCACAGGAATAAATTAACTGACATCATAAGAATTAGCAAACAGTTGTATTATAAACAAAAGATTTATGAAAATACAAACAATATAAGGGGAACATGGGCTACACTGAACAGTTTGATTAAACAGGGATCGTCAAAGGTGTCATATCCTGATTACTTTACTGACAAAAATGGAGACAACAACAATATGAATGACATAGTTAATACATTTAATACTTGTTTTGTTAATGTAGGGCATGGGTTCCCAAACTAAGGCCCGCGGGCCGGATACGGCCCGCCACGCCTCTTTGACCGGCCCTCCACCTCTGAGCAGCTAGTTGCAAAAAAAAAAAAAAAATAAAAAAAATAATGTATTTTATATATTTTATTTGGTTTTAGATAACACTAAAATATTTGTATTAACCATTTATATTTATATAATTGCATGTGTCTGTATTATTTTTATGATTTATCGTTATGACCGAATTTCTGCCACCTCACTGATCGACAGTGATGGGAATAACTTACTAACGCCGTTACTTTTTTCAGTAACGAGTAATCTAACTAATTACTTTGAGTGTAACTATAACGCCGTTATCATTTCCGACATCCCGTTACTGCGCGTTACTAAAGACGCACAATGAACTTATCTTTTTACTTCATGATAGGACTCGTGCGCGTGTTGTCATGAGAGAAGGGAGGATGAGAAAACCTCTCAGCAATTATTGGCTGATGTAAAACATATTTCCTTTACAATCCACATGTCTACAGTTGAGAGGATGGTCATAAATTGTGTTTTTTAAATAAATATGGGTCTTAGTCGCGCTCAACCACAGCTAAAGTCAGTTAGTGCAGCTTTAAGTTGCAGACATCACATTTAAGACTGGGCCTTTCAGTAACACAACTATTTATTGGCTGATATTCACCCAGAATGTCAGAGAGTTTGTTCTTTTTTCTTGCAGAAATGTAGTTAAAAAACATAATTGGACCCGTTTTGTACCAACAAATTGTGATTTGGGCCTTTTCTCCAGGTCCTTCTCTGGCATTTGTTCATATCAAGTCTCCGCATAAATCCATAGTATCAAGATCCGTATCTGACATAAAAACCTGGATCAGAACATTCCTACATAGGATAGAATGCAGTCTAACCCTACCTGCACTCATTTTAACTGACTGTCACTTGCATAGTTGTGTGACCTGCCTCGGGACTACGGATGTAAATTAGCAGTTTTGCTACAATCTGGCACATATACAATTTGTGCACAAGTTGAATATGATTGTTCATTGATGTGTGTTGTCCAAATCAAATAAATAAATAAATAAAACAATTGAGTTGCTCTCAATAAAGAGTAGATGCAAATAAATTATGGAAAGTTCATGTTTCTAATCGGAGGGAGAGGGTTCCTCCAGGCGCAAACAGGTCACAGATGTCAGCTGGCGGTCAGATTATTCTCTTATTTCTAATCCTGCGTAGATTCATATGGAAAAACAATAACAGAGGAGGAAATGTGCCTTATGTCACAAGTCCACATCTAATCCATCATCACAGAAATACTTTGCTTCACAGACATTTTTTTTTATTGACACCAAATCTTTAAAAGAATCATTCTCAAAATAATATTAATGAAGTAGTTCTGTAGTTAGTTAGTTTATTTATCCAATTGTAGTTAAACACAATATTGGACCAGCTGTGTCAGGCACTCAACACAAAGACACATTGAAAATACACAATACAAATACATATAGACGCAACAATTACACAACAACACACAGTACATAGTATCTTGTTTTCTATGATTGTGTGCAGTTTGCTTACTGCAGACTGTCACTTCAAATCAAGCATCAAATCAATCTAGCGCTAAAATCAGTTTTATAATGCATGGCTTAACAAGCATTATTACTATGGACTACTGGCATCTGTCAGATGTGTGGAAGCACCGCAGCCAGATGTAGAGCAAGAAAAATTATATTGCACATAATAAAACAATCAGTGACATCACAGACCATGGTGAAAACATTATTATTTGTATGACAATGTTTTCTTTTTGGTGCAGGGGAAGTCACCAACATTCTGTTTATGCCACTCCTCTATTGCCTTTTGCAGAAGGAACATTTGACTATATTTACCCTTTAAGGAGAAAATAAAGGTTTACATGAATGCGATTTTTTTTTTTTTTTTTGCCACCCCTAATTATGAGCAAAAGTGCAAATAAAAAGTCTGCCTGCTTAAAACATAAAGAAACGATATGGTTCTGTGTGAAGGAAACAGTTGGCAGTTGAACAGGGGATGATGCTCCAGGCAGATAGCATGTAGCACATAAACAGTTCAGTTCAGTTCACATTTCGCATTTCTGTAAATCACCACATGTAACTGATTTTGGTTTAAAAAAGTCAATTTATTAAAAAAGTGTATTATAGAAGTTCCAGAAGTTTTATTCCTGTATTCCTGCAATTTCAAGTCCAAAACTAGGGTTCAAAAAGACACTTATGAACACAAAGGTTGAATGGCGGTGTCCCTACCTCACCATTGTGGTGGCAGCCCTCACCCACAGCACCTCAGTAATCCTGTCTGCTCCACAAGTGAAAGAGGAGTGTGTGTTACTGGGTTAGAGCGAGAGCAGCGGCAGCGGGGGGGCGGGGGCCTTTAATCTGGGATTTGGGCGAGTGTGAGCCGGCCTGATACTGCGCTATCAGCCTCCTTCCCTTCCTTCTATTTGAACTTGAACTAGTCTTTAGAATGTGCTTCTTCAATCATCCAGCAGCTCAACAGGGATCTGGCTGATCAGCTCCAAAACCTGGCTCTCCGTGCATGCCTGGGCCACCCTGTGATGTGGGGCTGGATGTGACAGCTGTGTTGCCTGTGACTGCAGATTACACCTAATCGTGCATGTCGTAGTTACACCAGATCATAGTTATACTGAGCATAAGCCCCAATCCAGCCAATTCAGCGGCGCACCGGGAGCCTGCTGATTTTAGACACAAACCCTGAGAGTGGCGTGGAAGAGACGACAGATGACAGCTCTTCTTCTAGCACTTCATGACCAACCAGTGACCCCGAGATTTAACGAGAGGAAGAGATAGTATTCCCCTGAAGCCTCAAACAAGAGCTTTTGAAGTAGGTTTAATGAAAAAGTCCTGGAGTCACAACATGCTTGTACAAATCCGAACGTTTCGCAAAGATTGGTAAACTATCGTCACAACTAATAACATTAATTTCTATTTGGTCTTTGGTCTTTTCTGGTTCTAAAACACATGTCAAAAACCTTAAACTGGAAGAATATATATCAAACAATCAATAATGCAATTCTTATTTTTTTCCTTACTCCAATTTCAGTGTGTTTGCAAATCCAAATGTCCTGAAAGAATGTTAAAAAAAAATAATAATCACTTCTTCTATAAGAGCGTAAACAAAGCAACACAAATACTTAATGGTCTGTGGTTGGTATTAATGTGATCTCTTAAATTATTTTAGTTCAGGGAAGCCTGAACTTGCCTCAACAAGTCTGTAACGGTCTTAATGATTAACTAGTCTGACGACACATAACACCAGAGGTCTAATGTATAACTGTCATGTGTTTCCCAACCAGGGGTACTGAGCCAATTACTCACAAATATTCAAGTTCAAAAGAAATGTGGAATTTAATTGTAATGTTGTTGTTGTTGTTGATGTATATATCAAATAACATAACACAAAGATTTGGCAATATATAAATACATGTTGGGGGACACTGTTTATGGGAGACGCAAGACAAAAAGCTGTTTTTAACCCAGAAAAGTAGCTTCCAAAAGGGCAAACATTTTGAGATCCCTGTTCTGAAACTACTACCGGATATATCATATTAAGTGCAACCCCCATATTTTGGTTTACGTAAAATGTTTCTCTCCAAATATAACGGTTTTGTTATTAAAGGATGGCTCTAATTGTGTTTTTAACCTATGTTTGTGCAGTGACTGAGAGAAACAACTTGGCCATGATTAAAAGTTTAAACTTCTCTCCTAATATGGGCAGTAATTAGTATATTATAGAAATAGAGCATCGTCAAAAATAAAGGCCAAATCTCAATATTGTCTAAAACTGCCACTATTCATTAGAAGAAACAAGAAGTCTGACTAACACATTACAGTATGACATCTGCCTGTTCTGTCACAGACACCTTGACTCTAGATTAATGATGCACAGAGCAGGTTTTCAATGACAATACAGTGACAAAGTACCTGCTGAAATCAGAATCAGAATCATTTTTATTGCCACGTAAGTAACAGGAGGTCACAGACTTGGAAATTGCTTTGGCTCAGTGCAACAGTCAGAAAGAGATAATAAAAATAAGAATAAAAAACACTTCTAAAGAATACATTTAAATTTAAATTTCATCCAATGCCAGTGAAGGGATACAAATTGCATTTATAATAACTCAAAGTTGAACGACATTATATTTCCTTATTAATTTGGAAATGCTCAACCAGGATTTTGGCTTCCAGGACAATAGAGATCACTCTGACAAGCATGAATCGCTCCGTTGCAAAAACATTTATGAGAAAACTCTAAATACAGCTCTTCAAATATAACACATATGCCCATTATTGTCCCATTGTTATTTCAGTATTTGCATCAGGAGCAGTCGGTTGCCATCATAACTTCATTTTGCTTGAGGCGCACGGCCCACAGTGTATCGAATGATGTCATAGAACAGGTCTCCCCCTCCTCTCCCTTTTCCCTTTTTCCTCGCATAAAGAACAGTGACTCAGGCTTTTCCACAGCACTATTCTGACACACTAACCCACACACTGGGTCATACCGGCAACCAGAGGACGCAGAGATCGGGCTAAGGGTCCCCTGTCATTTCCTGTTATACATTCTTCAGATGATTTATTTATTTGTTGCATTCTTGAGAACTTAAAGGTGTATACACTCATCAAAAAACAACTCTGGGTAAAGTAAAACCATTCCCCTACTTGAGTAAAAGTAAACAAGTCCATGCTTTTATGTACTTAGAGCCAGGGGTATAAAGCTGGCCTATCATAAACTGCAAAAACTGGAGCCGTGTAATGAAATCCTTGCTCTTAAAACACTTTGGGTTGATCAGGTTTTTCGGAGATACATTTTAACAGAGATGACCCTCACTCAGCCAATCCGCTCTGTGCCCAAAGATTGACCCAGAAGACACATTTCCCAATGGAGATGAATAAAATATATTTTAACCTTAACCATTGTCTCTTTCTGTTGTTAGAAACAATGTTTATTATTCATTAGAAACAAGTTCTCCAAGCTTTCAGTAAATAAATAAATAAATGCATCTTGCAGGTAAAAGGTTACTATTTTAGAAGTATTTCATTCACACACAGAATGTACAAATCAAAACTGCAAAACGCATACTGTTATTATAATAATGAACTTTGAAGCATGGCTAACCACTTGTGTTAATGCGACTAGGAGTGTGACAAATCGATACTTTCTCCCGCGATCGATTATCAATATGCATTTGCCAAGTATCGTTTTTGAAAAAAAAATCGTCATATCGTGATATAATTGTTATCGTGATATAATCGTTATCGTGATATAATCGTTATCGTGAGCTTTGTATCGCGTATCGTATCATGAGGTACTCTTAGGTTCCCACCCCTAAATGTGACATTGAACTAACTTTGTGGTTCGTACTTCTCTGTTTGGTGTCTTATGTTGTGTTAGCAGAGGTTTTTAAAGTAACTTACCTATTACTGAGTAAAAGTACAGATATTCGTTGAGAAAGTAAAATTCACTCAAACTCAATAGATATGATGAAGAAATACTTACTTTAGCTGCGGTATCTAACTAATGGAAGCTTTTTATGTGCACTGGTGGTTAAGGTAAATACAGAACCACTCGCCAAGTTAGAAATGACAGACAAACAGCCCTCATTTCAGATCTATCTACCGCAAAACTGTCAAACCAAAGTTGCAACAGGCCGTTCCTCTGCTATCCCACAAACTTCCAAGTCTCCGATGAAACCAACACTTCCAAGTCTTGGCAAAAAACTCCACTGCACCTCATCAAGGAATATTGCCCCCGAAAGATTTGACCTTCATTATTTGGTAAACTTGCCACTTTTGATTTGATAAAAATGTGGTAGAAATACTGGAGATGGTCAGAGTTTTGTTGTAAATAACGTACTTTTAGCCAATTGTGGCCATGTAAAATCAAAAATTTCACTTTGCGGCAATATAAACATGAATAGGTTAGAGATAGCAATTGTTTAGCACAAACTGAATTCAATAATAAAGGCACAGTCCATGGCACGGCATAACTCCAGTGAAGCACTTGTACAAGGTTTTATGGTACTATTTAGTTGAGCACATATTCAAATGAGAGCATGTCCTGGGACAGCTTTAGCAGTGATCTCGGAGGACGTTTGAGCACATGAAGGCAGCACAAAGGCCACTACAGGGATCGTGAGCTGGGATTAGACCGTGGTGAGACTAGTTTTATCCTACTGATGATGTGTTGTTGCGATAGTAATTTCAAAAGTATAATGAGTCTAACGAATTTCTTGCTCTTGCTTTATCACTAGTTTTCACATGTTTCTTTTTGCCACAGTCAGCACTCAGTCCCAGGCATCGAATAGTGCCCGCAGGGTTCATTCTTATAAGTAAACCAAAAATTCAGGTCTGATGTGTTCACAATGTTTTACTTTCACAAGATTTTTGTGAAAGTGAAATTGTGTTGGGTCAAACAAATGTTTTAAATGAAAAATCAAAAGTTAGGAACCCCAGCTGTCAGCAGTAATACTTCTATACGTGGGATCTGGGCACACTGGCTAAACCTACGCTCCAGAGCCTCTTACGTAACGTCTGGTGGTGAATTTAGCACAGCAGGACTATTTAAAACTCTGTCTAGGCACGTCGACAAAAAGGTGGTATACTTAGAAGCAGCGGTGAAGGGTGAAAGCAGCTATACTGGGACAGACACAGGCTGGGTGTGGACTCAAGAAGTGTGGCAGATATTTTGGGTCCAGTATGAAGAGCAAAGATCACATATGGCTGCTGCAGGTCTGCCATGCACACTGACACACTTACATGATCTATTCACAGATCCCTCAGATCCATCCAAAAGGCACTCTATACTCTCAAGGACAGAATTGGGCAATACATAACTTCAGCGCAAAGTTGTTAGTCTGAATAGAAACATGTGTTTAGATAAAATGTACGTACACTTAAAAAGACGTTGCAGAGAGTACTTTGTTGGGAAGATGGAATCAATGTTAGTTAATATTTAACTGGCTGAGTGCTCTTTCTAGTCAACATGCAGCAGGAGTGTGAAAGAAATGGATACCAACATTTTCAAATAAAGAAAGTCCAATCTAAAGTCAATACAAAACAATATGCTCATACAACACAAAACATACACAGATTTTTTTTTTTTTCACTAGATACAGTTGTTTGTGTTGTGTTTTTATTGTAATAATCATAAAGACTGGGTATTTTGTCAGAGATGTTATTTTCACATGCCACAATCCATACAATATATTTATACATAATGTTATCTGATTCAGTTAAAGAATTGACAAAATCAAAATAATATTTTCAGATTTTCCGAAAATCAATATTGGATCAAATTTCAAAATATCAATACTTATCTAAAAATAGCATCTGTTAATTGTGTTCTTTTCAATGGCAAAACGTGTGTGATTGGATCTGCATTGTGCAATTCAACACAAAAATAATAGAATACAGGGCTCTGATTAGTTTCAACTCCATTTTTTATTATGTCTCATTAGATCTTGGGTCGCGTTTTATCCAGGCCTCCATCTGAGGACTACATTGATCTATTTTAACAGAATGTTTTTGTCATACAAGTCATAAGTCACATTTCTAATCTTAAAGAGTGAACACAGGCCTAATCTCATTTTTACAATATTTTTTTTAAATAACAGATTTAAATTAATCCTTTTAATTTTAATGGTTTTTCTTAATTTTTTAGGATACAATACTAATTTAGGGTATTTTTCTTCTCTAACCACTGTGACGTGTAATTTTAACCTGAGGGTATACACAAGGGAGCTATCGAGCAGCCCTTAGCTCATATTCACAAAATGCAGATATAGGCTCCTCCCACATCCATGTAAATTTGATAAAAACAGGCGTGGGAATTCATTAATCATTATTATTAAGTTATTCTTCCTCCAACATTACATAACTACTGTATGTATTGTAATTACATACAGTATTATAGATGCACATGTATCTAAGAATGTATGTTAAAGCATGTTGTATAATCTACAACCTGAAGTTAAATCAATAAATCTATCAACCAAACTTCATTTTGCTCATATTTTTTGTTCCTAGATACTGCTAAATGGTTTGTGTGCGCTGCAGCAGACAGCCTTTAGGAGCGGCAGTATCTGATTGCTCCACATGCTGCTGCTTTCCTGTCTGCTTATCGACTGCACCATTATCCTGACTGATACGGCGGAGTGGAAACAAGGCAAGTCATAAAAGATGGCAATAATATTATACAAATAGTCCCTTTGACTCACCACTGTTTGTCATTACAGTGAAGGTAAACCGTTTTATAACTGTGACCGCCAAGGAAACTCAGCTCTGTCACTTCCTGTTTGGTTCTGCTATCACCGGGAAAAACCAGGAGAACCATGGCAGGCACTTGGCACCATTGTTCACATGTTGTTATACTTTTGTTCAGGATTTTGATGTTAAACAGACAGACAGAGCCAAGCAACTGTATAAAAGATAGAGGACGACCAAAATCAAAAATAGAACTGAAAAATATTTTAAAACGATGTGAGAAAAAGGTGGAACTTCTATAACAGGCGACCTTTTCCAACCTTTTTCCCCCAGAGAGCTAATTTCCCAGGACGATAAAGGCAGAGAGCTACTTTCCCAAGACGATAAAGGCAGAGAGCTATACTTTCCCGGGACGATAAAGGCAGAGAGCTATACTTTCCCGGGGCGATAAAGGCGGAGAGCTATACTTTCCCGGGACGATAAAGGCAGAGAGCTATACTTTCCCGGGACGATAAAGGCAGAGAGCTATACTTTCCCGGGGCGATAAAGGCGGAGAGCTATACTTTCCCGGGACGATAAAGGCAGAGAGCTATACTTTCCCAGGACAATAAAGGCAGAAAGCTATACTTTCCTGGGACAATAAAGGCAGAGAGCTACTTTCCTGGGACGATAAGGGCAGAGAGCTACCTTCCCGGGATGGTACAATTTTTATGAAATATTGGTGTGAACAAGTCTGATATTCGGTACAGTCAGTGATTATCATTGCATATTTATTACTAGTGTCAAAGTAGTGCATTTACAATAATAACTATAATGAACAATACAATATGAAATACATATAGGTATAATATCTGATTTTTTTTTTTCATTTCTAAATCCTTTAGCGAGCTACCTGGAATGCGTTGGTGAGCTACTGGTAGCTCCCGAGCTACAGGTTGGAAATGCTGCTCTATAGAAAGACATAGATAAATCGTCCTTATTGCAAGAACTCATGTAGGAATGCTTTTTAGAGTTAATAAAGGCAAAAAAGTAGTGGTTAAGTCTCACATCCTAGACATGTATGCTACAGTCTGAGAAATAATAATAATTTAAAATATGTCACTAATAGGCAACTAAAGTCACCTTTTTGATATTATGTGGAGAAGGTTACTTAACTTTATGTACAAAATCCAATTTCTCAGAGTGTATAATTTTTTCCATGATCAAGTAATGGAAAAAATATGATTCACAATGTTCATTATCCTGTATTCAAGACCCTGATGGAGAAAAGAATGCACTCAAGTACTGTATGTCTGGGGCTACGAGCTTAACCGGCTTACGTCAATAGTGTCACTGGTGTCAGTAGTGTCACAAGTTATAATCTCTCATCACTGAAGCGAAGGCAGACTTGGACGGACTAAGTTTGATCCGAGTGGACCACAGCGATCACAATTTATACAGGATTCCTCTCCCTGAGCTGTGTTTGGATACTGAATAAACCACTTCTGCACATCTCCGTTTGAATTCCAGTTTCCTGCCTCTCAGCCCCATCAGTTTATACAACGTCATTCAGTTTCACCAGTGCACACTCTGATATACTCTGTACTTGATATACACTGAATTATTCAGGTCGAGAAGGGCCGTCAACTTCAGCGAAGCGGTTTTGACTTCTTTCTCTAAAATATGGAGAAAAACGACAAAACCTTAAAGTCTGGATGATCATTGGTTGAAATATAAATGAACTTTTGCAACCATCACCAATTGTGGCTTTGGTTGGGGATTTTGAGAGTAAAAGTCCCCAGAACTAAATTTAGCCCTGGTCACTGTGATAGCGGGGGAACTTTTTTTGTGTGTGTCTGGCCTCATTTATACGGCAAAAGCAAACTTCAAAAGGCCTCTTGTTTAGTATAAGGACAGAAACATATAGCAAAACAGCACATCTGCTCTCTTTCCACCCATACACAAACCAGCATTGTTTCCACTACAAACGCTCTACAGATCTGCCGACAACGCACATTTGGACACTTCTGAGGCCGAGACGAAAGCGGCTGCTGCTGGAGTTGACATCGTGAGGTGACTTTGGGAGAACTAAGTACATTAAAGTTATAAAAGATTTCTTATTTCTCTCAGTGTTCCGCATACACACGTACCCTGATATGTACACTGACACTTATCCATGCCCATACAAACATACATACATACACACAAATACATACACACAAACACATACACACATGTACGCATACACACGCTGTCACACACACACATACAAGTACGCCTACGCTCATACACACACTTATACATACACATACTCACACACAAACATACACACATACACAAATAAACATGCACGCAACATTTTCCCACTGTGGGACGAATAAAAGATCTCCAAATCTAAATATACATACACAGTCACACACACCTATACAAACACATACACACCTACAGAAACAAACATACACACAGTCACACACACACATACACATACAGTACAGTCACAAATACACATACACTATATCGAGTCTCAAACAGTATCAATGATTACAAGAGCAATTTTTCCAGATATTTAAATTCACAAATTGAAATATATCAATATGTGGTTCTTAAGTTGCTTTTGACATTCAGCATTGTCGTTATAACAGCAACACAAGCTGAAAGAAATCACATTTACTTCTGAGGTGTTCTGTTATCTGACATGACCAGGTGCTTACTTTTTAAAAACACTGTTCGACACGGAACAAAAATAAATGATTAATGTTCAAATGGGTTCAAGGTAAACAAACATGTGTCAAATGTGTCGAAGCACTGGTCTCCTCCAAAACGAGTGTTTTAAATGTGTCAACTTTTTTCCAATCATTTAAAAAAGACATAGTGTATGTTGTAATTGGGTATTAGACGCTTTTTAATATTGTCATAAAATGTTTTGGTCTTTGGAATGTATTTGGCTATAGGCTACTTGCACTCAATGCATTAGGCCCTGTGGCTTAAGCAAACATTGAGATTTATGTCCTGATTTTCACTGTCAGTGGGGGTCTCAGAAGCCTGGCAGTTATTTTGGACTTGATATAAAAATGTAAATTAAATAAATTGTCAATACACTTTATCATAATAATAATACTAATTAAAATTTGACTGCAAACATTGTATTAAAAAGCAAAACAAGCAGATTCTGTAACTTATCTTACTAAGCTCACAATTATACATATACACAACAGTAGAAAAATATACTTTTCCCAATAACTGTTGCTACTATGAATGTTTTATATTCAGTTATAATTAGAATGTATAACAATCAGACATGTGCTAGTGTGCTGGAAGTGTCTTCATGCACTGTACAGAGACTAGAATAAAAGTATCCCTCCAATAAAGTTTGTTGTTACACTGGCAAAACCCACGCATTTCTTTCTATTGCACTTTATTCTGCATTCCTACAAAGTTGCATGCAAACAAATCACAGCGTGTATTTATTCTTATAGTTAGAAGAAGTTTTGAAATGATATAAGTCTCTGTAATCTCCTGACCGCTGCAGCGCCTCTAGTCCGGCTGCTTCTCTCCGAGTGCGCTCCATGCCCGGGTGCAGGAGTCACTCAAACCGTGTCTAAACTGCAGCCCAGAGACGTGACAGTGGACAAAAGAGAGACCACAGTACCTGCGCGATGTCATGTCAGTCCAGAGTACCGGGTCCCTCCGCAAAAGTGCGCTTTCTGTGTTTGCGGAGCCGCTTAGGAGAGTCCCAGACCAAGAGGTGCGTCAAGCCAGCGTGCGTCAGGGGCAGACCTGGGCGATCCGGAGAGCGCCTTCACAATAAGATAAGATAGACATTAGAGGAGAGAATGTGGGCTTAGTTTACGCCAGAATCAGACTGTGGACTTCTACTTTGAAAGGGGAATGTCATTGTATAAACTCATGAATAAGGACAAAAATTTACTTTGTGAAATGATTCGTAGGCTGGGATTATATGTGGTTCGTGCTCCTGCTAAATACACTACACAATACAATGGAATTCATTCTTGAATATCCCTAAATCGCAACAGAAGTCATCTCAGAGGACTTAACAAAACCATTGAAATCACCAACACAGATCGGAGAATCAACAGTTAAAACACAAAAAGTATATAGAACACATATTGAAAAATGTCCATTCATGTTGTAGAATGTTAAAGTGTCCTGGATCATCACCACAGTCCTTCTAGTTGGACACTAACTGCCCAACAGACCCTCCTGCTTCGGAAAGGAAAAACCCAGTGGGAAAAAGTGAGAAACCTCGGGGAGACCCACAATTGAGATAGGGATCCGTTCCCATGGACGGACGGGCTAATGATCCAGGACCTGAGCTACAGAACGTGGACCAGCGGCCGCAGAACGTGGACAGGTCCGGTACAGGACTGAAGAACTCCCAGGCGGGTCGGGCAGGACAGTCCGCAGGTGTAGATGGAAGAGGCCAGGTCCAGAGGTCCCGTCATCGTACCATGGAACAGACAATGGGACAACGGGTGAATAGCAATGAACAAACTACAGTCAAAATCCTAATAATGCTAAACAGATAAAGTAGGAAGGAGGAGAGGATAGTGCTAAAGTTACCATACTTCTCCCGGCAAACTGACTCCCTACGCAGCTTGACTGACAGTCGAATAAGGCCTACTGGTGTGAGTCAAAGTTCTAGTGCCTGGACCATGGTTTTGATTTGATGAAACGACCTAATCAAGCATTTTTCAACAGCATATCTGCAAAGAGGCAACTCCCCTTCACTCTGTAAATCTATTGTATGTAATGTTGAATGCAGGGACGTGCGGTGAGGTTTGTGATTGGGGAGGCACTGACTTTAAAAGTCAGATTTACAATCATTATTCAAATAAAATAGCATTTAATCACCAATGCAATGACATCCACAAACTTTATATACTGTAAAGATAAGAGAACCAGCTTCTTTTAATAATCTCACAACAAATCTAGCTGCTGACTCTGCTCCGCATCAAACAACATCTTTAAGAAGCGCAGGTGCGAGAGACGCGAGGAGAGAGAGACGCGAGGAGAGAGAGACGCGAGGAGAGAGAGACAGAGAGGAGCAGAGAGACGGAGACGCGAGGAGAGAGAGACGCGAGGAGAGAGGAGCAGAGAGAGACAGAGAGGAGCAGAGAGAGACAGAGAGGAGCAGAGAGACGGAGACGCGAGGAGCAGAGAGAGACAGAGAGGAGCAGAGAGAGACAGAGAGGAGCAGAGAGACGGAGACGCGAGGAGCAGAGAGAGACGGAGACGCGAGGAGAGAGAGACGCGAGGAACATAAACAATAATTTAAACAAGTTGCAGAACTCTTGAGCAGTGTTTGAATCAGTGTTTTTCGGAAAAGCACTACTTTGCCGGTATCTGTCAATGTTCAACATAAAACACAGATTAACAAACTCCTCCCCCGCAGCCGGACTAACCTCGTAAGTCCAGTGGTGGTCTCCCAGTCTATATTAATTCTTTCTTTGTTTGAAAGTCCAATTGAGAAAAAAAATCTTCATTCAAATCATCCATTTTCCAGCAAAAGAAATAGCATTTTGGGCTGATTGTTTGTTAGCAACTCTGGTATGAACTTTATGCTCACTATCACCCCTAGCGGTGAGGCACAGATACCGCCTGCCTCACGCCAAGCTTTTTCCTTGTGTGTTCATCTACGATCAAAAGACTTAAACTAAATATAACTTGTACACACATACGTGCAATACACTACTAAACACTAAGAGGAGTTTAAAAAATGTTTTTAAAGCAGGATATTTGAAACAAACGGTGATATATCAACTGCACGAGCTGAGTGCACTCAGACACACACACACACACTGTGAGGGAGCGGTCTGGGGTGAGGCACGCAGGAGCGCTGCCTCACCTCGTCTCTTTGAATAGGAATAACGGGATTTCGGCGATTTTGACTTCAGAAATGATCAAAACTGATGGGAACCGTGCCGAATATACATTAAAAGCATAGGACAGTGGATATAAATTATATATTTAAACTAAAATAATTATTAGTTTCCAATAATGGCAGGTGAGGCTCTGCCTCCCCTGCCTCCCCTGACTGCACGTCCCTGGTTGAATGTGATGTATGTAATCTTTGTTCATAAACATTTTTTTTTGCATTTTATTGATTTCATGATTTGATTGCAGAGGGAGCAATGTACAATAAGAGGGAGGAGCGATTGTACACGGTTTTAATAGGGGACACAAAAGCACTTGGAGTAAATCACAAACATAGGGAGAACATGCAAACTCCACTCAGAATTGCCTTGGGTGGAGGTGGAATCAAAACCAGGACTTTCTTGCTAACCACTCAGCCACCATGCCTCCCACTTTTACTGTTGTTATATAGCTAAAAGTTTGGACTAGACTTGGACTGTTAAATCAGTTCCGTTTAGTCCACTCCTGCCCAGGACCACATCTCTGGCTTCTTCCCCAACCCGTGTCACTTCTTTGCACTGCACACAGTTCAAACATGCATCTCCAGTCACTAGTTTTCAAATACAGAAAACCCCCTCCACCTCCTTCTCCAGCCCAACACCATCATTGACTTCAACACCAGTGTTTGGACCCCAGGGGATATGAGATTTCAGATTTCATCTCATCATTCATCTCCCTCCAAGGACACCTCGTCCTTTTCAAGATTGGAGCAGCAAATAAATGATCTAAATTCATGACAACTCGTAGGTTTTTCTGTCCAGATTGGAGCGCCATGGCATCCCAGGTCATCTTGTGTTCTAACGGAAATTCCATCAATAGTTTTACAGTAAATGTTTACATGTGCAAATGTTCTCACTTGTTCCTGCTGAACACACGACCTATTTACATGTATCCACTGAAGCGTAAATGTCCATCTCTATATTTATGTTGTAAATATTCCCACTTTCATGTCCTTCCATATGCAGTTGTTTTGACGTCAGCGGCTGCAGTTATCAGCCGGGGTTAATCTACTGTTATGGACTTATGCAACCGTCTGTGTGCCCAGGGCTGTGCTGCACCACACATATAGATCTGCTCTTCACTCTGTGGCCCCGAAATGGAAGGTTACAAGAGGCTGGCTGCAGGCTGGAAACGATACTTATGTGGTGAGTTTGGAGAACAACATGGGAATACATTACATTTGAATCGATACAGAATGAGAAGCAGAAAACTGTAGAATTAAACATGCTGTCCCCTATAGTGCAAACTTAGTGTCAACAATGTCCTAATGTGAAAGTACTCTACACTGGGGAAGAATAAAGTCCCAAAGGCAAGAAAACGTGATTGTGCAGTGATTATATAGAATAGTGACACAACATAATGCAATGGGGTTTGTGGTTTGCAGGAGACAAACACTTTGTGACCAAGTTCTTCTCATTTGTAAATGAGAAACTATTTTTGGAAGTGTCTCTTCTTAAAATGTAGAGAAGGGATCCTGGTAGCAGATGATGTCCCCTGTTCAAAACACATTCATTTAACTGAGGAAGTCATCGAGTCAACAGGTCAAGGTGCTCGGAGTGCAACACACAGGCCGAGTATCAGAGGTCCAAGAAAGTATCTTTGTCCAAAAAATCGTAAAATAGTGACCGAAGTCCAATTCAAGTCTACACCTCTAACATCCGGCTGCTGATCATTACACATTAGTTTGCACAACATTGGTTTAACACTAGGACTCCCAGAGCTGTCATTTTGACTGCTCCCGTTCAAATCTATTGAATTCTGAAAAATGACCAAAAAGATGTTCAGTTTTCCACCAGATCTTTTACCTTTACTCACTTTTGCTAAAAACGTGTTAATATAACATGCATAAGCGAAAACAACATTTGGAAGCCTTTCAACAAACTCTGGAATTAAACAGTGTGTTACAATGGTAACTGATGGAAAACCAAGCTAACTCAGAACCAGAACCAGTCCAGCAGCAGCCTCTTGAAAAAATGCCACACTGCCATAGAATGTTGGCAACCAAGAATCTGATCTTTACATCTTAGTAACTGTAAAGGACGAAACACTCACATTATAAACATAAAATATGTGTTTTATTCAAAAATAATGATTGCATATACAGTACAGACCAAAAGTTTGGACACACCTTCTCATTCAAATCATTTTAAATGATTATGAAAATTGTAGATTCACACTGAAGGCATCAAAACTATGAATTCACTCATGTGGAATTATATACGAACAAAAAAAAAAGTATGAAACAACTGAAAACATGTGTCTAATATTCTGGGTTCTTCAAAGTAGCACCTTTTACTCTGATTACTGCTTCACACACTCGGCATTCTCTTGATGAGCTTCAGGAGGTAGTGACCTGAAATGGTCTCTAACAGTCTTGGTCTGTACTGTAAATAAAGTATATATATATAGGTATAGAAAATGTCACAAAGTTATGTATAACGAGTAATTACACTTCCAAAACTAAAGGCCGTCAAATTGACAGTTCTGGGAGTTTCAGTGTTAGGACTCCTACTTTCTGTCCCAATAGACACACAATCAGTCTGACCTGCAACACAAACATTTCGAAGTGCACCACTTCAAACACATGCGTTGACAGAGCCTTCAGCGCAGTGCATTGAGAGGTTTAGGAGCCGTGAACTTTGGCTCCAGGAGCTGCAGCCTGACGTCCTGTTGCGTCTGAGGAGCACAAAGCAGAAGCAGGAAGTCTGACGCTGACAAGACAGGACCCAGAAGAGGTCACTGATCCCATTCCCAACCCCTGTGATCTCTGAACACATGTAGCACACTTTCAACCCATGAGTGTTACCGTGTGTGACGTTAAGGACAGGAGACGTGGATGTGCTGAGGTGTGGATGGGGAGTGTGAGACAATCAAAGATGAGGCGGCATTTCAGATTCATGCAGCTAAAATCTGGACCGATTGATGAGGAAACTTCTCAAGATAGAGTTGGAAAAAAACTTAAAATTAAATTAGTTAGATTGATATTTTGTTGATAATAGGCTCATGTTACACCATTTACTAAACCTACAGCAATTACTATGTCCACTAGTTCAACCACTTCTAATCATCAAATCATGATTATATTCTATTCTTTCAATGGTTAATGAAGCCTGGTGGATTTAAAGCTGGGGTGCCTAACTTTTCCCCCAAGCTTTACTTTTGAATGTGCTGGAAACAGTCCCTTGGTAGTTCTGAAACAGTTGTTGTTTTGTGCTTTACAATTGCTATATAATTTTTTCTACCAGAGATGTTGCTGCAGTACAGTGCTCATGGTTTTACACTGGTCCAGACCGGAGCGGAGAAGGTTCATGATCCAAGCCAGGCGGATCCGGCGGAGGTCCACTGGAGGAATGCTAACCTTTTGAAAAATTCTAACAAAGCATTCAGTATCTCTCTCTCTCTCTCTCTCTCTCTCTCTCTCTCTCTCTCTCTCTCTCTCTCTCTCTCTCTCTCTCTCGAAACAGTCTTGTAAAAGTAAAATGTTGTGATCAAATCAGGACACGACATATGGTTTTGAGTGACATACGATGTTTAGCTTATCCGAGTACATGAGTGACTGAGTGGGGGTGGTCCCTTCTTTTTGACTTTGTGTCTTCAAATGTTGATCTAAAGATGTGGCAAAGATCAAACAAAACATACATCTGGAAACTAGTGATATGACCATAGACTGTTTATATTAACGGACAGAGTCACGCCTGTCTCCACCGTTCATAGGAGTTGGCCGTGAAAAGTGCTTTCATGGAGCAATCCAAGATGGCTGCGAGTGGTCCCGCCCACAAGAAAATTGTGAAAAAAGGCATCTGCGCATGCGTCAGCCGGCGCAGCTCCATTCATTTGAACGAGAGACTTCAAAAATTCACCGCGAATAAACTAGAGTGGACCAAAAAAATCCACCCCCCTCAGCATTGACACACATGTGGAACGGAGCTTTGGGCCAAGAGCCAACGTTTGGTCCATCCTGTAAAGACGTTTTTGAGAGGTCTGCCAACGCTATATGTTAGAATTGGCTAATTCTTATTCTGGGTCCACCCCCATCGGCCCGGGGTGGAATTGTAGCATGTCAGCACACGTCATTTTGGCCACTTTTGAGCTGGGACCCTCCCCCACTGGATATGACAAACAACACTGTTTTAGAGCCAGGAACTCAATGGACTGGTTGACATCATACTTTTTTCGAACGTTATGTACCCCTCGTTTCCCAAAGATCCTAAACTCTAACAGTTCTTGGAGCGGTTGTTATACAAGTATATGTTGTAAAAATATTGCTTGCCTCCAGAAAAATAGAAAGATGAAAATGAGAAAACAGAGATAGAAAGAAGTTTAATGCCATACTTTCTAGCAACAATATTTCCATGACGGTCACCAACCTCACCTTTACATTTGAGTTATTACAATATGATAATGTAGGAGCCGATGGTAAAAATACATTAATTTAAAGCTGTCAGCATGTGTAATATGAGTCTGACACTTGAAGCAGGACCTACATGAAAAGAATAATTGTTCCTCTGTGCTGATGTCATGTCTTTGGAGGAGTCCCAAGGCTGAAACAGGAGAGGACAGTAGAGATTGTATTATTTCATGGCGTTGAATAATCCTTATCCAACCAGTGAAATAGTACATTAAGCCAGGTCCACACACACACAGCTCCCCAGACGCTTCCAGCCTGCAGTTGGTCAAGCAGAGAAGAGAGTATTCTCATTCAGTCATTCACCGAGGGATCAATATTAGCAGAGCAAAATGTCACCAACCATATTACGTACCTGCTTGACAATGATCTCACAGACACACAACATTTTTTGAGTATTTGTTGTTCCATCCATCCATCCATTTTCTACCCTTTAATCCATTTCTGGGTCAGGGGGGTGGAAGTCTCATAGCACCAGCCCCTCACTGACCCTCTGCAGGTGGTGAGTCCACAGGAGGACGGCTGCTCTCTGAGTGTGAGCATAGCCTTGATCTTTCAGTGGGGGCTTTGGGCAAAGTGGGGTTAAGTGTCTTGCCCAAGGACACAACGACAGCAGTCATCAGTGGGAGTCGGTGGAGAAGGTGCAGAGGTGGGAATTGAACCCACGACCTTCTGGCCTTAAGGCCAGTGCTCTACCAACTGAGCTACTGTCGCCCCGGTATTTGTTGTTGTTGTTGTCAATTTTGTTATGTTTGTAAAGCAGGGGTGTCCAAACAGTTTAGTGGGAGTGGCACTAGTCAACCAGACTTGTCCAAGGCCAGAGAACATAGATTGTAGCTTTTCTGAAGTATGATTTGTCTATATTGATAATGTCATACATGGCATTTTGTGTCACAATCAAAAACCAAAATACATACACAAGTAGTATTAACGAGATGACACTGTTTGTTTGTTTATTTTTTCATTTCAGGCATTTCACATAAGACACAAGTCACCTCTTGTCCATCATAGTTTCCAACAAAAATAGATAAAGTATTGCTAACATGCATAAACCAAAATAGTTGCCTTAAAGGGAGTAGGAAGAAAAATCCTACCCCCATAAAACAATTAAAAATTAGCTTCTCTGTAACACAAGTCTATCAACAACTTTCGACTAATTTCATATAAAGTTCTGCACTATATAAACACAGAAAGTAATAGTTTGAGTATTCGCATTGTGAAGTTACCATAGTAACGCATCAGTTACATAGTAACAACAGTAATGAATTACTTCCAGCTCATTTGCAGCAGAGAAGAAAAATGACTGATGCTGTTTGATTGTTAAAACGCAACTCTCAGTTCTATAGTCTGGAATCCCAGCAGCTAACTGAAACAAAAGCTGCTGACACCACACCATGTAAAAAGACAAAAGAGCTCACATGATTAATAATGTGATGCAATCGTTGTTTTTTTTTATTATTACCGTTAATAGTGTTTGGTTTATGGATATTACAATGTACATTGTGGTAAATAAATCTCAGGTACGAAGTGAGATGGGCTTTCATGGGGTTGTTCTAATTTCATTTGTTGCCTTCGCCTTTAGGCTACGCTAATGCATATTCTCACGGAAGCATCGCTTCCGCCCCTGAGAGATCAACCGATCCCACCATCAAAATTTTTTTCCCCCACCCATTTTTCACGTCCTGCGTAGGCGCAGTCCCCCTATAAGAAGGGCCATGCCCACAGCTCTCTCTTTCTCTATCTGCTTGCTAAGAGAAGCTTCGAAGAGTTTGTTTTGCACAGTATTTGTTGCTTCTACTTACGTGGATTGTGCGCTGCGATCCCTGCTTGTCCTGCTTGAACTCACTCTGAAGTGTTTGTGTCCGTCCTTTTTAACACACCGGGTGGGTGCGGATTGCGCAGGTGAATAGTTCCACTCGCCATTTCCCTCCGGTGAGGAGGGGGAGTGGCAGTTCGCCAGCACAATCCTCTCAATTTGATAAAACATTAAATAGCTCCAAAAAATAATAATAGTAGGCTGAAAAAAAACATAAATGGGCCTTGCACCCAATTGTTTTGAAAGATGTGTTTGATTTTAAAAAACATTTTAGTGCAAGTTGATGTGAACCATGAGTGAGGAGTGTATCTCGATACAACAAATAAGTACTGGACAGTCGTAATTCAGAGGGCGACCATGCGCCCGCGCAACCTCAGACATGTCACTGTTAATTCAGTGAGGCTGAGGGACGCAGATAGAAACATATAGCGGAGGTGGGTAGTGATGGCAATATGAAGCCCCATGAAGCCTTGAGGGATAGCAGCCTATTACTCGGCCCATGAGTCGAAGGCTCGAGGTGAATCATGCTCCACTACGCCATCATGTGGACAAAGAAATACATAACACTCAAGTGCTTACAATGAATGGTGAGATCTAATGTTAAAATGTATATTTACAATCTATGGTCTAACGTGTTGTGTTTGAAATGATGCTTCATGAACTATGAACTATTTGAGTCTTTCAGTCAATTGTGTTGATACAACAAACACATCCAAAGTAATACAGTTCTACAGAAAGTGATTAATGGAGGAAAAACTACCAAGTGGTGGATTAATTAAACACAACAAACTATTTATTCCCAATAAATAAATACATTTACTTTGCAACACAAAATTTATTATGGGTAGACCGGGATTCGAACGCTATATCTTCTGCTTCGGAGTCCGTCATAGACCGACTGCGCCACACAGCTGTTGTGAAATATATCATCCAGCGTATTATTACTAATGACTTGAAGCCTTGATATATGAGGTTTTACTAAAGTGAAACGTTTTTAATTGTATTTCATATGAAGTAGTTTCTCTATACTTAGTACAGGACTGCTCCACATCACGCACACACACGTACGCACACACACACATACGCACACAGAGGCAGACGGGGACAGCCAATACAGTCTATGGTACAGCCGCGGATCACAAAGCACCTGTCAAAGCAATGCACTCTCCGAACTATATGAAGCACTATATGAACCGTCACGTGGTGCGGCCGCTACGCGAGGCTTCGAACGTCACCACACACGTGACCAATACACGCCTCGACCCACACTTCACAAGAAACGCCCCCAGATTACTCGGTCCACACTTCGAAGACTCGGTCCGCTCAGCACATCACTAGAGGTGGGCAATGTTTGGCGGGCCAACTGAAATGGTCTGGCGGGCCAACTTTGGCCCGCGGGCCCCACTTTGGGCACCCCTGCTCTAGACAAATGGTTCTTATGTGTTGGTTGATATTGCATTTTGATTTTCTGACCTGTGTTTGCGTGAGTCCTGGATCTATACAGTGTTGCCAACTCCTCAGTAAGGAAAGTAGCTATTGGCTGTCCCAAAAGTCGCTAGAAGTCGCTAAATGACGTCATCGCCTAATTTGCATAATTTGCCATTTGCAAATAACTGTAACGGACGCTGTAGGAGAGAGGAATAAGGTCGTGGGAGAGACAAAAGTGAGTAAAAACACCCTAAATATGTTTAGAACTACAAATGTACAAAAATAATTTCAACATTAACAACATTTAATGATTTTAATGCTTTGTCTAGATCCACATTACACACATCAGTTTTGTCCTGTTTTGTTAAATGTTATAACAGCAAATGTAATCAAAAGATTGTTATGTAGGGTGAAATTGCTAGCTCTACAACCAACCCTCCTCCTTTATCCGGGCTTGGGACCGGCAAAGTGACCCAAAAGACACACTCTGGCAGAGTTACTTAGGTTTATTTTTGTAAGTTTTTTTTTTTTTTTCATAGTTTGGCATAACAAATGATGTGACCCACTACTGAGAGAAAACAGAGTCACGGACAGAGCTGCCGCGGATGGAGTGGGGGGTAGTGGGGGGTGGCGGTGGTAGGAGTGGCCGGGGAGCTTTGGATGTGTGGTGGTGGTGGAGCTGAAGTTCAGTCTGCAGCAGCCTGAAAACTTCCTGTGCTTTTGAGACAGGGTCTCCTCTCTCTCTCTCTCTGCTCCGCCCATAGACTGTAGCTAGGACTGCTGCGCAAGGCTACTGTGAGACTGGCCGCCTGTAAGTGCTTTGGGACGGGGGAAGGGCTCACGTTGAGGACAGCAGAACAATACGTGCTTCACGAGTCTCCAAAACACCAGATAAGTCGCCAATAACACACCAGAAAAAGTCGCTAGATTTGTCGCTAGTCGCTTTTTTGAAAAAAAGTCGCTATAGGGGTCTGAAAAGTCGCTAAATCTAGCGACAAAGTCGCTAAGTTGGCAACACTGGATCTATAGCCCGTCCTGCCGTGGGAGCAGATCCATCTTTCAATGTAGGCCTCCCCTGAGGATTCTCACCTTTTCCCACTGGGTTTGAGAGTTTGTCCTTGCTGATGCAGAAGGGTCTGTTGCACCGTGGTCTGGGTCTAACTTAAAGGACAGTGGTGATAATCCGGGACACTCAACATTCAACAACATCCATGCACATTTATCAACGTTAGGGACACTTCTAGAATCCACTACAAAAAGGCAATAGTTACAAATAGAAACATTTTAGAATTGTTGCTGCTTTTATTGCACTGAAAGATGTGTATAGAGTCCTTACTATGAGTGACCTTGCATCTCAACAAACCTCCTCTTGCTGTTTTTCATGGAAATGATGTTTCTTTGGAAGTAAAACCTCTTTATGTACAGTAACACTTTTCAGATACATCTGAAAAGTATATCTTGCAGCTTCCACAGTACAGAGAAAGTTTGAATAATTATATTCTTTGCAGTCTCTCTAACCCCAGCCTGTTTCCTTCCGTGTAATATACACGGATTAACCCTGAGGCCACTGTAGTTAGGCAGGTTTAACCCAATGATCCCAGTTTACATGTGAGCTCTAATCCAGAACTGACGCGCAGCCAGTCACCACCATAGACTGTATATATTAACGGACAGAGTCACGCCTATCTCCGCCGTTCTAACTAATGGGCCAAAAAATGTGCATCTGCGCATGCGTCAGCCGGCGCAGCTCCATTCATTTGAACGAGAGACTTCAAAAATTCACAGCAAGTAAACTAGAGTGGTCCAAAAAAATTCACCCCCCTCAGCATTGACACACATGTGGAACGGAGCTTTGGGCCAAGAGCCAACTTTTGGACCATCCTGTAAAGACGTTTTTGAGAGGTCTGCCAATGCTATATGTTAGCATTGGCTAATTCTTATGCCGGGTCCACCCCCATTGACCCTGGGTGGTATTGCAAGCATGTCAGCGCACGTCATTTTGGCCACCCGCCCCCACTGGTCACCACACAGGCTTGCACTTTCAACATACACTGTATGACCATGGCAATATAGACATTCATGCTCTATGCTCAGAACGAGTGATTATGATGGTGTTGTTCTTGACATGAGACCATATATGGATAATATTGTACTTGTGAAAGAAACGTGTTTAAGATTCTACGACCAATCCTTACCCTTGTTATTTAGGCCCAGTTGTCATTCTATAGAGAGGAACCTTGGCTCGGTATTACAGCATTATACAGTGGATTGATCCATCTGACCTTGATGCACACTGCTCGTCTGTGGACAATCTAATTGTGGTGTGCTCATTAAAGTGAACCTCCAAAGCCTGCTTAAGTCAGTATTAGAGAAGCCCGTTCTCAGCAGGGAGCATGTTTGTTCAGTGCCACTTGCACCTGGGGCCCAATGCTCCTGCTGCAGATTATAAAGGTAGAACAACCATCTGCTTATTTGGTTGGAACATTGTTAGAGCAGTCATTTAGTCTATTGGTTGATGGCATCTTAGTCGACCAAAATGTGATTTAAAACACACAGCTTTTACATACAGCCACAGTGAGTCTACATCCCCTGCACAATTACGAACAAAGTCAGGTCATTGATTCCATTTTCAAGTCTTTCAGAAGGGTGTCTAAAAGATCCATCGGAACAGAAACTCTAGTCAGCTGACACAACACTGAAAAGACATGTTTCCCTACTCGGTTGTGAGGCAGGGTTGGAGCGTAGACATCCTGAGATCTCAAAGTGTGAAGTCTGTCAGTCCTGCACTTAAGATGAATGCTCAGGTGTGGACTGGAGGAGGAAGACCCACAAGTCCTTTTATAGATGTACCCGTACCCAGACATGCGTTTAAATGTCTGGGTGTTTAAATCCAGGTTAAAAATAGTTTTGTTTAGCAGTGCATACAACTGAGGGATTTTATGTATCTTTCTTTTTAATTTCAATTTAATTCATTATTTAAATTGTGTGACTGTTTCTTTCTTGTTTTGTTCAGCACTTTGAGTTGCCTTGTGTATGAATTGTGCTGTGCTCAGAGTGGTGGGCTCGCGGACCACAGTTTGGGAAAGAGAGGCATGAAAGTACTGTTGTGCATTCTATGGGAAAGCAGAAAATATGAAGCAAATTGGAAGACGTGTTTTGTATTTGCTTATAAATTCAATGCAGATCAAACTAATTTGTTTGTGATTTTAGGCTTACATACTTGTGGCATAACATTTTGACAACAATTTAGGTCAGATATCCGATAGTTTTTAATTATTTTTGTTCTATTACAGCCCTAGTGAGCCTACATCACATATATCTTCACAGTGATGCTCCAAATAAACACTAAGATAGATACTGTATTGATCCCCTGCAGGAGAAATTCATATGTCCATCAGCAGAAACACATTCATCCGTCTTGTTGGCAAATATAAAAACGGTCATTAAAACATTGCATTTGCACCAGGCTTCGTGCACAGCTGTTCTTAGCAGTCGATTTTTATAATTACAACCTGTGCTCTTCAAACGTACAGTACATACTAGGCCCTGTACAACGGCGACCACTGCTCCTGACGTAAGCCTTAGTGGCATCAGGATGGGTCAAATGCAGAGGGCAAATTTTCCTATGGGTACAATACAGTGCACATTTACACATACATTTACGTTTTACATGTACTGATGTATATATACTGCTGCTAACATGTACAGATGAAAACATACTGCTGCTAACATGTACAGATGTAAACATACTGCTGCTAACATGTACAGATGTAAACATACTGCTGCTAACATGTACAGATGTATATATACTGCTGCTAACATGTACAGATGTAAACATACTGCTGCTAACATGTACAGATGAAAACATACTGCTGCTAACATGTACAGATGTATATATACTGCTGCTAACATGTACAGATGCTAACATATAACTACATATTGCTTGCACTAGAATACACAGTACTTTATACTAGGGATGTAAATCGGTGACCGTTTAACCGGTGGTTGACCGTCACAGCGTTAACCGGTCAAAGCTGTCGGTTAAAAAAGAGAAAAGGGGGAGAGGGAGGTCTCTTCATAACGCTATTTTAAGCCCTATTTGCACGATGTGACGAGCGGGTCCCTATCTAGCTGTGTGCGCCAATGTAACAGTAAACTCTGGGCCGACCCTCACGCCGTACGCGCCACATATGCACGCACACATGTACACACACACACACACACACACACACACACACACACACACACACACACACACACACACATTTCCCCCCCCTCCATGCACGTAACATCCACACGCATCATCTCTCCCCTCTGTTACCGCCTGCTAGTTCTACGTCATGGTGCTACGTCCCTTAGGACTTCGCTAGTGGGATATCACTCGTGACCCCCAGGTCACACGCCAGAGAGATCAAAATAATTTGCTCCAATCACCAGCCACCTTCCTCTATAAATGCCCCTGCACAAGGCCGCACCCCCTCTTTCACTCTGGCGCCGATTGAGATCTACCACAGTACTCACTTTATTCCAGAGAAAAGATGTCTTCTGATGCTCGTCCGAGTTCCCCTTCGCCCTCCGGCGTCGGACGTCGTCGTTGCTCGACGTGTCGAGTCAGGCTCCAGCGCACGGACCAGCACTCCAGCTGCTTCATGTGCCTGGGCCCGGGCCATGCGGCGTTGAGCGCCACCTGCACCTCGTGTCTCGCTCTCCCCAGGGAGGAGAGCGAACGCAGGCGTGCGTACCTCGCCGCTGCAGCGCCCCGTCCGGACTCCTCTCAGGACGAGGAGTCTGAGACTGACTGGGCCCCACTCGACCTTCCACCCGTGCCCGCGGAGTGGGGTGACTGTGAGGACGGAGAGGTTTCGGAGGTCGGCTCTCTCCTCACGCTGGACGAGGTGGTGTCGAACCCGGAGCCGGACCGCTTCCCACTGGACCACATGCCTGGGCTCTACTCCTCTGCGGCGGCCATCATGGATGCCCCCCTGCCACCGCAGCCGACCCAGAGGGTGGAGGACTTCACCTCTGGTTACGCCACCACTCGAGGGAGGAGGAGGACACAGCCCACGTTGTGCCCGCGGATGGACCCGATCGTCCATTACGCGACACGTGAGTGGCCAAAGCCCCTAGCGGCCAAGAGGCCCGCTTTGGGCTACGGCATGTACTGCAGCGTGCAGGACTGGTCCTGGACCGGCGGGGTCCCGGACATCGAGGATTCGGTCCGCATGGCCCTGCACCCCTCCGCATCCGTGTGGCCCGGCACCTGACCTCTCCTTCCCTCCGAGCGGGACAGGATGTCTTTGGCTATGCACGACAGATGTTACGCCAATGCGGCACAGGTCGTCGCTGTGGCGAATAACATGGCCTTCATCACGGGGGCCCTGGATAGGTCGCTCTCTTCTGGCCAGGCGCTCAGTGGAGACACCTTATCTCAGGCGAGGACCACTTTAGCGGCAATCCTGCGCATGTGCCAGGCGCTAGCTGTCGATGGCGGCCGCTCCATGGCAGCAGCTCAAGTCGGGGCCAGGCACCTTTGGCTTGGGCTTGCTAACATCAGAGAGGCGGAGAAGAGGCAGCTGCTGGACCTGCCTGTTTCTCAGACGTCCCTTTTCGGTCCGGACATGCAGACCCTGGTGGCTAGACTGGAGACCGCAGCCAAGGACTCGGCTAGCCTAGCCCAGCACCTAGCGCCGAGGCGCGAGGCCCGCCCACCAGCGCGGAGCCGGGACAGAGGCAGGGAGCGTTCGCCCGGGAGGCGCCCTGACCCATATCTACGCTTCGTGGCCTATCGTCCCCCCTCGACGAGGCCCCCGGGTCCAGACAGACCCATGGGGAGGCTCGCGGGACCAACGCACCCACCGCCGACCTCCCTATGGCAGAGGAGGTCGGGGTGGGAAGAATTCTTTCAATAAAGGCCGACCGGCATTTCATCATTACTCGCTGTCTGAGTCTCATTTGGGGGTATGTAACATGTCAAATAATCTTGTGAATTCTGATTGTGTTACTTCTCGAGCACATAACGTTGCTTCGCTAGGCCTGCAGCCCCCAGAGCAGGGTGTGCAGTGCGCTACGCGAGCTACGAGCTCCGGTTCACTGGTTCAGGCTATGCCCTCCCAGAGAGAGGTCAGGCGGAGGGATCTGGTGAGTAGTGGTGTGTGTGCTTCGGCCGAACGCGTGTTAGCATCTCTGAGCTACAAGGCTAACACGGGGTTTCCCACTCCAGGGGCTCGCCCCCCCTCCATGAGGCAAGAGCCAGGGGGGGGCACAGCAGCCGAGTCACGTGTGATGAGCAGTCCCGTACTTATGACGTCGGGCCTGCAGGACACGTGACCGCCCCCGGCGCTCACGGTGTGATGCAGGGGGCCCCCCGGCCCTTTCGGCCACCCCCCCCTCCCCGTTCCGCCCCTCACAGACTTCTACGACATCTGGAGGGAGCAGGGTTTGCTGACAGATATATGGCTGGAGAAAACATTGCGCAGGGGTTACGCACTGCAATTCTTCCGAAAGCCACCACCATTCCGAGGCGTGCGGGCAGTACGCTCTCAGGTACGGGGATCATTAGAGGCACTGCAAGCGGAGGTCTCCTCTCTGCTGAGTCGAGGCGCGGCAGTAGAGGTAGACCCGCAGGACGCCACCAGGGGGCTGTACTCCCCTTACTTCTTAGTGCCAAAGAAGTCAGGTGGGGTGCGTCCCATTCTGGATCTGCGCGTGTTGAACGAGTGCATTTCCAAACGGCAGTTTCGGATGCTGTCCACAAAGCAGCTCCTCGAGTGTGTCAGGCAGGGAGATTGGATGTCCTCCATAGACCTGACAGATGCGTACTTCCACGTGCCCATAGTGGTGGAACACAGGAGGTTTCTGCGCCGCTTCGCGGTGGGAGAGAGGAATTACGAGTACTGCCGTCTCCCCTTCGGCTACGCACTCGCGCCTCAAACTTTTTCCAAATGCGTGGAGGCAACACTGGAGCCGCTCAGACGCGCAGGGGTAAGAATTTTAACCTACATAGACGACTGGTTAATTCTGGCCTCATCCAGGGAAGTGGCCGTGAGCCACACGCACTGGGTCCTGTCCCACATACAGCGTCTGGGCTTTGTGGTGAACAGGGAGAAGAGCAAGCTGCAGCCAGCTCAACGCATGATTTATCTCGGTCTGCAGTTAGACTCTGTGACATTCCGTGCATCATTGTCCGTGGACAGACGGATGAACATTTCCCGTCTGGCCCGGGAGGTTCTAGCGGGCCCCAGAGTCCCCGCTCGGCGCCTCAGGTCCCTGCTGGGAATGATGACGGCGGCTCATGCTGTGGTGCGGCTAGGCCTTCTCCACATGAGGAATTTTCAGAGGTGGTTCTCGCGCCTCAGGCTTCACCCCTCCCGGGACGGGGGGAGGCTGATCTGGGTTCCCCAAGTGGCAGCATCGGACATCAGGTTCTGGCTCACTCCGGGTCTATTGCGGGACGGAGTGACTCTGGCCTGCGCCGTGTCTCACGTGTAGGTGTTCACGGACGCGTCGCTCGAAGGATGGGGCGGGGTCCTCGGCCAGAGCTCTGTAGGAGGCTGCTGGTCGGACTCAGTCCGTCACATCAACCTGCTGGAGATGGAGGCAGTGCACAGGGTACTGCTGCACTTTGCTCCTCAGCTGCAGGGGAGACACGTGTTGGTGCGCTCGGACAACACCGCAGTGGTCTCCTATCTGAACAGGCAGGGGGGCACCAGGTCCCCCGCTCTCCATCGCATGGCGACGGTGACGCTGCTGTGGGCGGCGCTTCACCTCCTGTCTCTCAGGGCGCGCCACGTCCCGGGGGTCCGGAACGTGGGGGCCGACAGGATGTCCAGGGGGGGCCCACTCCAGGACGAGTGGGGCCTGGCCCCACGGGTAGCTGCGGATATCTGGCGGAGGTTCGGCCGTCCAGTGGTCGACCTTTTCGCCAGTGCAGAAAACGCACAGTGCCCGTCCTGGTTCGCCGGGCCGCGGACGAGCCGCCCTTAGGCGTGGACGCTCTGGCTCATTACCCCTGGCCAGGGGGCCTGCTGTACGCTTTCCCACCAGTGCGTCTCTTGCCGGTCCTGCTGCGGAGGATCGAACAGGAGAGGAGGTTGGTGATCCTGGTGACTCCGGACAGTCCGCATGCCCGGTGGTTCCCCTTCCTGAGGGGCATGGCGGTGATGGAGCCCTGGGCCCTCCCGGACGAGCCGGGGGCTCTAGTCCAGGGGGGAGGAGCCCTGTTTTCACGCCCGATAATCGGCCGCAGGCTCTGGGTTTGGAGGCTGAGAGGCGGAACCTCATAGACCTGGGTCTTCCCCCTGCGGTGGTGGAGACCATTTAGGGGGCGAGGGCGCCGTCCACTGTGAGGGCCTACGCCACGAGGTGGAGGCTCTTCAGCGTCTGGTGCGGTTCCCGTTCCTGGGATCCCAGGCGTTGCCCGCTGGAGGGGGGTCCTGGGATTCCTACAGGAGCTCTTTGACAAGGGGAGGGCTGTCGCCACCTTGGCGGTGTTCGCGGCAGCCATTACTTCGGGTCACGACGGATTCGGGGGGTTCACAGCCCGCTCTCATCCGTTGGTTAAACGTTTTCTGCGGGGGGCGCGCAGGAGGAGGCCCCCGCTCCAGAGAACGCCCCCGGTTTGGGACCTCAGGGTGGTCCTTAGGGGGCTGTCGGGTCCGCCTTTTGAACCGGCGGCGGAGGCGAGTCCCGAGTGTCTCGCTTTTAAGACGGCCCTCTTGTTGGCGTTGGCGTCTGCTAAGAGGGCGGGCGACTTGTGTGCGCTCTCTGTCCATGCGTCTTGCCTGTCCTTTGGAGAGGGCGACGGCATGGTGGAATTGTGAATCATCTCTCCCCTCTGTTACCGCCTGCTAGTTGCACACTGGTGCGGGTCAGAACTACATTGGAGCTTATATTTACACACACATACATACATGTATTGCACACACACACATACATATACACACACACACAGACATATACACACATACATACATGTATTGCACACACACACATACCGGTCTGTCACGCTCAGCTGCACTTATGAAAAGTACGCGGCTCGAAATGGCTGTTATTTCAAAGAACGTGGACTATTTTAAACTACGCGGTTAACCGGTTTCAACCGGTTAATGAGGCTCGGTGGTCGGTCATGAAAATTCATAGTTTTTTACATCCCTACTTTATACTTGCCTATTATTTTTCTCTACTTATTATAATTATGTTCAAGATAGAGATGTTATACTTGTACTTCTAATAAGTATAGCTATTGTTCACTTATCTTGTACTGTGTGCTCCTCATTCCGACTGTTCTATAACTTGTGATGCAAATTTAATTTCTGAAATTCCCCCACAGTGGGATGGATGAAGGATCTCTTAATCTTTATCTTAATCTCCCACACTTCCAGGAGCATTTACATCTGTGCTACTGAACTATTCCATCAATGACAGAACATATAGAGGTTCAAACAGGTTAAAAAAGTTGCTGCCTTTGCGCTTGCACCAACTCCTATCACAGAGATGATTGGATGGTGACATTGATCAGTTGAATAAAGACATGTCCATCCATATATCTCTAATCTTAGATCTTATTCTCTATCTTATTCAGTCTTTGTAATCCATGTTTGCAGGTGGTTTCACCCAAACATCACCGGACTGGAGGCTGAGCAGCTTCTGTTGACTCGGGGCGTCCACGGCAGTTTCCTGGCCCGGCCGAGTAAGAGCAACCCAGGAGACTTCACCCTCTCTGTCAGGTGGGTCCCTCAGCATCTTCATCATCATCATCATGTTCTGTACAGGTTTGACGTTATTGCTGCATTCTTATCCCTTTTCTGGATGTTCTGGTCGGTCCTTTGCAACTAAAGCTTTTTCAGTTAACTATTTACTCCTGATTATGTAGCCAAACTTCCCATATTTGAGAAAATAATGAATCACAATTTTGTTTCCCATATTGACCTATCTCAAATTCCGATCACATTTTTTTATTAAATACAGTAACTGGTATAACATGGATTAAGTATTTTTTCATCAAAATGAGTGTATGTACTCCTCTTCAGCCCCTCTCCCTGTTACTGTCACATGATTGGTGTCTTTTTGTTTTCATTTCAAGCATCAATTTGCAACAAAACATTATTTTCTTTTTTTGGCATCACTTTTGGCAATGACTTTCACAATTCAATTCAATTTATTCTTGTATAGCCCTAAATCTCAACACTAGTTATCTCGGAGGACATTCCAAACTCGTTTGCCAACACACATCAGAGAATCATACACAAGAAATCAAAAATAAATCACATTGGTATTGGTCCAACATAACATTCTTATTCATTTTAACTAATAATGTATATATGAATACAACTGTAAGAATCTGTGCCCTCTTCACAAAGTGTATCATTCCCAGTCTAGCAGATGTACAGTATATATGACCTTTCTCCAACAGCCAGACCTCAATGGAAGCTTCTATACTTTATTTTTTTCTCCTCAAAAGTCATTCTCTGGACTTATGCCATGCTTTTTAATGTTATGAAATGTTTGGCCAGGTCTGGACTTGGACTTGGACCTGTGGTTTGTGTGGTGAGTGTTGTAAATCACTCTCTCGGCACGAAGTGCCCGGCACGAAGGAGGGCAAAGGGCAGACGGATCAGCCTCTTTAGAAAACTCTGACAGAGAGAATGTGGACGGACTCATGTGAAGAACAAGCTCTCCTTCTGTGAGACCAAAAAAATACAGATGTGAAGAGACATAATACAGACAATCAGCTTTTCATTTGGATTAAAAGATGGTTTATTTGTCCACAGTCTCAGTGGGGGAATTCCATCACCAGTTTCAGAACAGTGGGAATCAGGAGCGCACAATATGAAAGAACAACTTTCTAAAATAAAATTAAATAAAATCTCAAAATTGAGCATAGTAAAGAAGCAAGTATAAAATGTCTAGCTTTAGCATTATGCTGAAGCAAGTATAGAATATCTAACTTTATCATGATAAAGAACCTAGGATAAAATCTCTAACTTTAGCATAATAAGTAAGCTAGTGTTTCAGGATCGATTTTAAGGTTCTTTTAATGGTTTTTAAATGTCTTAATGGTCTAGGTTCTTCTTTTCTTTCAGATTTGCTTTTATCCTATGAACCTTCCCGGCCCCTGCGCTCCTCCGGCAGCAGACTCCTAACCATCCCCAAAGTCAGGACACTCACGGCGAGGCATCTTTCCAGCACTACGGCCCCCGTCCCTGGAACAGTCTGCCGGAGGAGCTCAGGGCCGCAGAGAACATTCATATTTTTAAAAGTAGGCTCAAGACACACTTTTGTAGATTAGCTTTTGATTAGTTTTTATTATTCCATTCTATTTATCTTTTATTATTTATTATTTATTATATTGCTATTGCTATTATTCATGTATTGTGTGTTCCTTTTAGTCTCACATTTTAGTGTTTTACTTATTGTATTGTTTTTAGTGTGTTCCTCCAGAGGAAACACACTGGGTGTGTTTCCTCTGGAGGAGCCCTCTGCACTGGGAGCAGTGGTCGGTGTGGCTGTGGGGGTCGGACTCTTGGGCCTGGTGGGGGCCTGGGGCCTCGGTTTCATGTCTCCTCTGGGTCCTGTGTCGTCCCCTGTGGCTACGGGCGGCTCTCTGCTCCTGGTGCAGACGGCTCCTTGGATGACGCTTTTTCAGCTGGTTGCATCTGAACCCTGCCAAGTCTCTCATCATGGTTTTATTGTTTTACTGGTGTGTGTGTGTGTGTGTGTGTGTGTCAGAGAGTGTGCATGAGCGCGTGTGTGTGTTTGTCTGTGGTTTGGGGTGGGTCTGTTGGGTGGTCTGGGGGAGGGGTCTTGGGTCGGCGGGATTGTTTTTAACCAAACTATAAAGCACTTTGTGTTGCATCTTTTGTATGAAAAGCGCTTTATAAATAAAATTTGATTGATTGATTGATAGTATACAATTTCTAACATTAGAATAATAAATAAGCAAGTTTGGCAAGTTCTATAGTTTTGGCAAAATAAGGAAAATTCATTTCAAATCATTTCATATCATTTCCTGGGTTTTAGTCACGACCATACTTTTTTATTTTCCATCCATCCATCCATTTTCTACCCCTTTATCCATTTCTGGGTCGAGGCAGACAGTGATGCCACCCAAGTCACAGAGCACCAACTCCTACCATACTTTTTTTTTTTTTTTTTTTAAAGAATGTAATTATTATTTTAGTGGCCTATATGAATCACAAATTAGTGCACTATACAACAAGGTGGGAAATATTCAGTTCACAATAGCACACACATTAAAGCTGGAAGAGAACATTATAGACCTGCCTTAACTTATTTGAAATATTTTATCTTTTGCTCTGTGAGTCACTGTTCGATGCTTTGAGATGAGAGCGTGTTGGCTGAGCGGGGGTTGTCATCTCGATATCACTTTTCAGTCAGGAAAGGCTGAGATAAAAATGTATCAGATAGCCAAAAATACGTGTATGTGAAACTGTGTTGAGAACGAGGAACTACTAAGATAGACTTTATTACATGGTTTTATATTTTGTGGCTTGAACGGTAGGTCCCCAGCATAAAAAAACCCAGAATATACACATTTACATTTCATTGTGCACAATTATTGCCCAAACCACAATATTTATAGGGACGTAAGGCAAAAATCCCACCCTCCACCAGGAAGGTTGCAAATAGTGCACCGGGAACTCCCAATTTGACATGGGGATTGTGAGTTGAGGCCCAGCTCACAATTTCAGGAAGACTCGTACTGATTTGTGCACACACATTTCTAAAACTTGCATTACATTACACATGTACATTAAGGATTTCAACAAATGAAAGAAATGCAGATCTCTGGAACAAATATTGTCTCCACATTAACAGAGAGCATAATGTCCATTCCCTTGTTGGCATTAAGCCCAGAAATCAAACCACCAACGTTAATATGCTATTCTGAGCCTTTATATAACATATTGCCACCATAATTATCTCTTCCTACACATAGTTACCCAAATGGCATTAGTGGGTGAGCCTGAGTTTGTCAAATGTACAGCCTAGTCCCTCTAACACAAAAGTAGCAGCAGATGACAGGGATAAAATACTATTCACATTTAAAGGAACTCACAGGAGATGTCATTCTAATCTCTGTAAAAATGGAGGTGGTTGAAAAGGTTTGGTGACAAATCAAGTCATATTGTAATAAATGGCTGATAATTGCTTTTGGATTTTGCCATATCTTTCTTTCTGAGGGTATTCATACTTGAGCTTATCATGCCAATAAGTCATTGTGCACGGCTGCAAAGGGATACGCACATGTTCGGGCTTATCGGAGCAGAGGATGTTAATTACGCCAGTCATTAGCCAGGTTTCATCTTACTGAGGCCGTAATGGGAGCTATCAGCTGCGAGGAGCTAATGCATAGAGAGGCTGTAGGCTGCCACTTTATGTCTTATCTCCTTCTCCCTGGCATGGCTCCAGCCGGACAGCTTTGTCGGCCTTCTTCTTCTGCTCAGACTATTCAGAAAGTATTGGGTCTAACTTTGACTCAACTTTAAAAACTAAAGAGGGAAAACCTTATGAAAGGCTATGGGACGCAGTCATAATTTCAATTTGACATGAGGCTAAAAGGAAATCACAAATACTGCAGTTCTGACTAAATACTAAACTTAAAGTTGGAGTACCTAACTTTTTGCGTCATCAAAATATTTTTCCACAGAAAGAACCCACTAAACTTTGGGCTGAGAGTTGATTGGCTGCGCAAGGGCTGTTCTAAACATGTACTGTAAATGCCGAGACCAAAAGATGTGAAAATGAGTGATAGAATCAACTGTTTTGAGAGCCAGTTATAGACTTTAAAAGTATATAGAAGGATTATCTTCTCCTGGGTGGAGCGTCTAGACCAGTGGGGGCGGGTCCCGGCTCAAAAGTGGCCAAAATAACGTGCGCTGACATGCTGCAATTCCACCCCGGGCCGATGGGGGTGGACCCAGAAGAAGAATTAGCCAATGCTAACATATAGCGTTGGCAGACCTCTCAAAAACGTCTTTACAGGATAGCCCAAAAGTTGGCTCTTGGCCCAAAGCTCCGTTCCACATGTGTGTCAATGCTGAGGGGGGGTGAATTTTTTTGGACCACTCTAGTTTACTTGTTGTGAATTTTTGAAGTCTCTCGTTCAAATGAACGAGAACGAGTTCAAATGGGGCGACAGTAGCTCAGTTGGTAGAGCATTGGCCTTTGAGCCTGAGGGTCGTGGGTTTGAGCCCACCGTAAGACCTACTTCACGACTCCCACTGATGACTGCTGTTGTTGTGTCCTTGGGCAAGACACTTAACCCCACTTTGCCTGAAGCTCCCACTGAAAGATCTCAGCTCCTGTGGACTCACCACCTGCAGGAGGATCAGTGAGGGGCTGGTGCTCTGTTACTGGGTGGCATCTCTGGCCACCCTCCCGACCCAGAAATGGATTAAGGGGAAGAAAATGGATGGATGGATCGTTCAAATGAATGGAGCTGCGCCGGCTGACGCATGCGCAGATGCGTTTTTTCACAATTTTCTTGTGGGCGGGACCACTCGCAGCCATTTTGGATTGCTCCAGTTGGGCACTATAATTGGCCCATTAGTTAGAACGGCGGAGATAGGCTTGACTCTGTCCATTTTTACAGTCTATAGTCTAAACCAGGGGTGCCCAAAGTGGGGCCCGCGGGCCAAAGTTGGCCCGCCGGACCATTTCAGTTGGCCCGCCTAACATTGCCCACCTCCTCTGTAAGTTTCTAACTGCGTCCCTCAGCCTCGCTGAACTAACAGTGACATGTCTGCGATCGCACAGGCGCACCAACACCCTCTGAACCACGACTGTCCAGTACTTTACTGTTGTATCGAGATACACTCCTCACTCATGGTTCACATCTACTTGCACTAAAATGTTTTTTAAAATCAAACACATCTTTCAAAACAATTGGGTGCAAGGCACCTTTATGTTCTTTTTTTTCAGCCTACTATTATAATTTTTTTGAGCAATTTAATATTTTATCAAATTGAGAGGATTGTGCTGGCGAACTGCCACTCCCACTCCTCACCGGAGGGAAATGGCGAGTGGAACTATTCACCTGCGCAATCCGCACCCACCCGGTGTGTTAAAAAAGACGGACACAAACACTTCAGAGTGAGTTCAAGCAGGACAAGCAGGGATCGCAGCGCACGATCCACGTAAGTAGAAGCAACAAATACTGTGCAAAACAAACCCTTCTACAGCCCCATGAAAGAAGCCGGTAAGCGCCGTCCTCACTCGCGATCATTGAATGTCAGAACTTACGCTGAGTTTTATGATGCGTTCAAGAGCCCTTTGGAGGAGCGGAAACACGGACTCTTTAACAGTTACTTTGTTTTGATTGTTTATAAATGTTGTACTGTGTTAAGGCAAAACAAAACAAACTCAAGGAACATATCAGGGTTAACTAGTCTGATTTCGTTAGTTTAATATTCAGTTCACAACTAATTGAGAATACTTGCCCTATGTTAAAAATATTAAGTTAAAACAGAGTTAAAACCTGATCATGTTTAGAAAATGCAGTTAGCAATTATGTTCCCAAATTCATTACTTAATGTTTAAATGTATTGTTTAAAAGTGTGCTAAAACCAGATCTACTGATCAGTGATGTCTCCCCTTTTTGATAAAAGCTAAGATAAAGTAATATGATTCAAATGTAGTTAAAAACTTTTGTTCAAAATAAATATATGAAAATAGACTTTACTTTTGTAAAGTAAATGTCATTAGTACAATCTACCTATACATTATAAATCACTATATAGTAATGCAAAACTGTTTAGAAAAAGGTCTTCAACAAACAGTTTACTGACATGAGCAGGTTAAAAATATAGATTATTTAATTTGGGAGTATGATATTATTTAATATAAATTAGTACTTTCATTTACTAACAGGAACATTATTTGTTTACAAGTGGCGTTTAAAAAACAGTTTAGTTACATAGAAAATGTATGTTTCTGTTCTCTTTTAGAGGTTTTTTATATGATTTTAAGCTGTAAATAAGCCATGACAGAAAATCTCCCTCCTCTGGACCCTGATTACCCGGCCGGAATCTTTCCGTACTGTAGTCTCCTCAAACCTGCATATTTCCCTGGAGTCTCCACTTCACTAAGACTGTGTTGATTTCATTCATTCAGCTGTGATTTGCACTGATAGACAATAATTAATGCATTTAATAGAACTTGATCAAATCTACATTTTATTTGTGTTTCATGCGAAATATCAGTGTATTTGGCCCCCGGCCGACTGGCAAATTTTTACTTTGGCCCTTGGAAGCAAAAGGTTTGGGCACCCCTGGTCTAGACTCTAGACTATAGCTCCTCCTAATTGTCAATCATTCTGGTGATATGTTTTAGTAGGTGTTCCCTCCGGAACCATAACATTTGGGAACATCCTCCTATACCTTTATTATGCCTTTTTTAAGGTTTGAAAATTAGCCTACCCAGATGTAAGGCAAAAACTGCTTTATTTAGGCTGTAGGAGTTATACTTTATTCTTTTAATGTGTATTACTTATTATTTTATTATTTAAAATGTATTATCTATTATCTTAAATACTAGTTCCTGTTTAATGTGTGCAATCTGAGTGCTCTTATTTCCTCCTTTTATTCTGCTGTAATGTGCACAACAATGACACTGAAATGTCTCCACTGTGGGACGAATAAACGACTATCTCATTTTATCTTATCTTGTATTCATTCTGATTTGAGCGTATTTGTATAATCTAAAGAGTGCAGTCTAATATGTAAAACCTATTTATAGCCTATGGAAAAATTGAGCAAATAATCAATGTAATATCCTATGGTGCATATACCACGTAAAATTAGTGATATTCAACTACCACGTTTTTCTCAGTTAGATATACAGTATACATTTCAGACCTTCACACTCATACGCAGTTGTTTGCAGAGCTTTTGGAATAAGTTAGGCACTAATGAGCACATTTTGAGATGTGTAAAATCTACTCAGAGTTTCCCTTTCTGTGCGGAGTTGAAAGGCAGCAGGAGCAATCAGGTCAAGTTTATAATATCATTTCTCATGCCCTTTATTGCCCCTAAAGACTGGAGTTGGAGGAGGCTCATAAGCGAGAACTTTGCCGACCATATTAGCAGTCATACCTAATGGCTTTTATCCTGTTATATAAAACCTCTTCTGACTTTATTCTCCATTGTGCTGAACTATTTATAGATCATCAACACTCTCCCTATCAAGCACTAGAACTGGGAATGCTGCAAACGTACATGTGCCCAGAAGGAGCATTTGAGATCTTGTTAGAATTGCATTTATTATTCTAAACACAGGTCAGGTGTGTCAAATGTAGATTAAGCTCAAGCAAGGCAAGTTTATTTGTGTAGCGCAGTTCATACACAAGGCAACTCAAAGTGATTATCAAAACCAACCTTAAAATCATACGCATATAAGACATAAATGATCTCAGTACCTTGAAAAGAGTGAAGATGCAATCCTTCAGTTGTATGCGCAGCTAAACAGAACATGGATTTAACCTGGATTTTAACATTATACGAATAGAAGCCTGTCTCACATTTTCAGGAAGACTTTTGCAGATTTAAGCTGCATGGCCCTTTCTGGAACCGGTTTGAGACCAATACTAACTGAGCCACTGTCGCCTCTTGATAAAGATAAAGATAATAGATAATGATGGATAAATGTGATTATTTGGTTTTAACTTACAGTCCCACTCAAATGATATTATTATAATCCAAAGCCCTGTTTCACCATTAACTAGAGATGTGTATATAAGTGTACATTACATCTGCATATTCTTTAGGCAGCGGTTTCAGATAAGCGCATCCATTCATCAATTTTCTTTCGCTTCCTCCGTTGCCGGGTCGAGGGGGCAGCAGTCTAAGCAGAGACACCCAGACATTCCCTACACCTCCTGCAGCTCATCCAGGGGGGGACCCCAAGGCGTTCCCAGGTCAGCTGAGAAGTCCCCGGGGAAGACCAAGGACACGCATATTAGCTCAAACCTGATTAAAGTAGAAATCGTTTTAATTATTACTATGTTACTATACTATGTTTCCATGATTGGTCCATGATTGGTCCATGTGTTTTGTGGCCCGAAAGTGAATTCATAGATTTCACTTTGAGTAAAAACTTGCTTTGTAATGAAACTTTTACAGAAATGTGTCACGTTAAAAAAAACTAAAACATTGAATGAATAAATCAGTCTAAAAAGAACACTGCTTGATTACTGAGGTAATTGGAAACTAATTTAGCTATGATGGTTGAATGATTTTTGGGCGATGTTAAAACAAACTGATTGGGATTTTATAACTCAGACTTATAAAATGATATCAAAATTCTGTAAACCGAATATTAATACTTCATCTGGATGGTCAAGTGGAATCATTTAAGATTAATCCATTAAATATATAGTTTTAATCACCCACCTTTATGCAGTCTAGAAAACTGATCAATCAATCAAAACTGTAATGGCTCAAATGATAATGAAAATAATCACTCAATACAGCTCCGACATGAAGCTCATGCCTTTCCGTTCTATAAACCCACTTTCCAATTGCACTTTAACAGAAAGTGACCTCCTGTGCTCTGAAATATTAAGTAGCACACTTTAAACATCCCTATTCACGTCTCCTTTAATGACTGCATTAGCATGGTAATAGCCTCATTGTCTCGTGTTAGGCTTTATGTATCCTTCAGAACATTTTCATAAAAGTCTGAAAATGTCCATCTGAGAAAAGTGATAGCCATGAGTCATATGTTTAAAAGCATCTCCCCGCCGTAATAAATCTATAAAAGTTATGGAGGTCCGAGCCAGGCAGGGCGCAGGGAAGTGAATCAAAATCTAATTGGATGGATTCAGATAGTGGTGTTAAACGCTGAGTGGGGAGAGAGCGGACCTGAGGAACTCTGCCAACTCCGGCTAAAAGACACATAAAGCAATTAGCAGGAAGTCCAACGGGAGGGAGCAGAGGGGGACAGTGATGGAGCTTCTCGGGCCGAGGAGTAGTTCTAGAGAGGTGGTGTGGGTTTTGGAAGGGAAGAGCAGAGCAATAGAAAAGATTATAGTGAGAAAAAGAGAAAAAAACAAACAACATCATCCCCTTTTGTTGTAGCAGCTTGTCGTAGTTATTGTTTCATCAAAAGGTCTAGTTGGATTTCCCCACTGGGTTTGTGAGTTTTTCTTCGTCGAGGCAGGATTGTCTAAGGATAGGGGATGCTCCGGGACATTTAGGAACTTTGGTTAACCTGTGTCCCGTACGGTTTGATTTTCTAATCTTGTACGCGAATTGACGTCTCTGTGATGCCCTTTGAGTCCACTAGTGCTGTTGTAAATAATTATACTGAATGGAAATGGCATACTGTAGTTTTTAACCAATTTGTTTGAAATGAAAAAAATCTAATCTCAACATAACATTCATGGCAAGAGGAGAATCGTTTTATTTAGCTACAGGTAATTAAAAAGCTTGGACTTTTCTTTGGCATTGGGGGAAATAATAATATTACTTTTTTTTTAGGTCTATCAGTGTAGTCCTTAGAGGTATAATCTGGGATACATAACTCACAAACCACAACATTGAACTATGCAATTAGAATCCATGTAACTAAAGCAGTTTTGTTTCAAATTCTTACAATTATGCAAAATATAATAATAATTGGTTTATATAGCGCTTTTTTGGACACTCAAAGATGCTTCATTATTCATTCACTCCATTCACGGTGGTGATAAACTACTACTGTAGCCACAGCTGCCCTGGGGCACACTGACAGAAGCGAGGCAACCAGTATGCGCCATCTGCCCCTCCGACCACCACCAACCATTCACACACACACCAGTCTCATTCTAGGCAATGTGGGGAAGTGTCTTGGCTAATGCTCTACCAACTGAGCTACTGTCGCCCAAAATGAGATAAAGACAGCTTGTTGTGATCTGTGTTCTCAACATTTTACTTTTACAAGACTCTTTCTGTTGGGGCAAACTGCATGTCATTTGAAGGGTTAAAAAAGTTAAGTACTTGGGACATTGTGTGACTGGATACATACAATATTGTCAAAACAAAGTAATGTTTGTTTGAAATAGATAATGTAAAAAAACAACTTTTCTCTGCCTTAGATTAGATTAGAATAAAGTACATTTTGCCTTGATTTTCCTGTAGTTATTTTGCAAACCAAGCACATTGTGAAAACATTTAACTTCACCCAAATGCTCACAGTTTCGCTGTTGTATCTGTTCAACCAAAGCCTTTACAGAGGCCCCTGTGCAGAGAATGGGACTTTTTCCACTTTTTCTGCATTTATTTGCATTGACTCTTCACTTGGTCCATGTTTCTTAGATTGAAGTCTTGCAACAGTCTTATTCAGCTACCAAACCTCGTGTTTGTTAGAGAGATCCCTCGTGCACGGCCGTCTGTGCACGCCGCCATTGTGTGCGTCTTTTGAAAGCCGCCAGAGTACTTTGAATATGTAAAGTACTATCAAATGTTGGGCCTTATCTGTCTCCGTGCACGCACTCACTTTCTCTTCTGCAACAATCGCATCCCAGGCTGCATTGTCTCAGCATTTACATCGCTTTGTTTTACGGATTTATATACAAAAAATAGTGCGCCTGTGTGATAAAGTGGTTGTTTTTAATCCCAATATCTTTGCAGGCTTTTGGTGTGCGTTTGTAAAGCTTGTAATAACTTGTCTTTCCAGTGGAAAAGCTGAAAAGGTCAAAGCCAGTTCATCACAGAAATGAGTTTTTCACAGCGAGAATCGTGTTCACATTTGAAGTCACACTCGGAAAACATCAAAGCGAATTATGTACCAGTCTGAAAACTTTTTCTAGCAAAATTGTTCCTCCAGTGTATCAAGACATCTGTAACCACCAAACCCTTGACAAAAATAACGTCTTAAAGTTTCTTACTTCAGAAACTTTTTATCAAGCTTGCCATAATGAGAAAGAATGGGAGGAATAGAATTGCCTCCGAGTGAGAGTCTGGACCTGATACATAGAGATTATAATATTTCAAATGATCAGACAATGCAGGTTATGCTCAAACCGGTTCAAATAGAAAATGGCCATTCTGAGCCATAAGCACCCTCCTGTTCTGCTGTCATCCATTGTCTTAAAATATTTGTTTTACAATTGAAAAAATCCAAACGCAACTAATAACTAATGAGGAAAGATGATAATTTTTACAGTGTAGGTTTGTTCTAGATGTGAGCCTTACATCGCTTATGATCCATCAATACATGTTCTGAAGAAACAATCTCTTTATCTTAATCTCCTCAAACTCATAGTGGGGAAATGTCAGTGTTGCATTACCGGTTACAGAACAGTAGGAATGAGGAGCACACAGCACAAGATTAATGAACAAAAGCTATACTACATAAAAATAAAATAAAAGCTCTCACTCGTGCATCAAAATAAACAAGTATAAAATATCTATCTTCAACATATAAAGAAGTATTACATATCTACCTTTTTGCAAAATAAGAAAAAATAAGAAGCAAGTATAAAGTACTGTTTGTTGCAAAATATAGTAGTGTGTTTACATCTGTACATTAGCAGCAGTGTGTTTTAAGGATAATAGAGATATACATTATAATGGTATATGTGTTGCCTTCATTATCGCATAGACCAACTTATTGTTAGAGGGCCTCTTCAGTTCACCAGACTTGTCCAGGGGCCGACAACCTGGATGTGTGTGACTCAATCCAAAACAAATGTCAGTATATATACAAATAAAGTTTACAACAGTATTCCAAAGGCTCTGAGCTTTACTGTAGGGTGTATTATTATTATTATTATTATATTGGTGGGGTTGAAGTTGGTTGGACATGACCTGCATAGACTCTATTCTTTGAAATGGAAGTAGCTCTCTGCCATTTCTGTTTTGTAAAAGTCGCTCGAAAAAAGTTGGAGGCCCCTGAATTCAATGGTGAATGAGGTTTTATTGTTGAGATTTTACAATACATTGAGGCAGGAGAACCTTAATTCCAATCCACAAAACTGTTATAAATCACTATGTAAAAACTACCATTCGTTTTCATGCACATGTATTTTTGGGTATGTTTTCAGTCAACCAGCACAACGCATCAGATATTGACTTTTCTACTGGCTATTTGCTATTTCTTACCGTCTTGCAACATATTTGTTCACAACATTTTACTTTCACCAAACATTCTGTTACGACAAACAACATGGATTATTTTAGAAACCAAAAAAAGTGACGTATCCCAGTTATAATCTGACTTTACTGACTGCAGATCCTGAAAACAAGACCGGATGGATTTATGGAGAGGATTTGAGTAGAAGCAGAAAGTATAGCTTTAAACTGTCAATTAAATAGCTTTTATCATGATTTGTTTGATGCAATATTGTGAATTCTAGCAGAACTCAGGTTTGTGGAGAGGCAATCCCACTCACATGATTATATTCTATTTACAGTGTCTTGAATAACCATCTGTAACTTTAGGTAATTATATTGTTATTGCAAATGTCCGTGGCTGGCAGGTGAAATACATGTGCAGCCTCACACTTGTTCCACAGTAGTCACCCATGGGTTGTCTTGCTCGTGTGAGAGGCCATTTGCTTCGAGAGAACAGGAGATGCGCTTGTTCCGCAGGTAAATAAATGATTAGATTACCTTTGTGTGGGTGTGCTCAGGCGGGACGATGAGGTGACCCACATCAAGATCCAGAACTCAGGGGACTACTACGACCTGTACGGAGGCGAGAAGTTTGCCACGCTGGCCGAACTCGTGCAGTATTACACCGAGCAACAAGATCTGCTCCGGGAGAGGAACGGACATGTCATCGAGCTGAAGTACCCACTCAACTGTAAAGACCCCACTTCAGAGAGGTACATGAAGGTGTTAAAGGGGACATGATTATACTGGATACAATGGTATAGATGTGTTTCCTCGTGCTTCACTCTCTCATACTATGTTTTTAGAATGACTTTGAAAAATGTATATTCTCTTAAGCTTCTTCTGACCGTCGCCGCCAAGACACCCCACTGAGTTTACTCATTTTGTTCAGTGATTTTGACACGAGGAGTGTTAGAAAGTAATTTTCACTTGATGGAAAATGTTCCACTGTTCTTGAAAAAGCAGCGAAGCCTATGTTCCATGTGCCCACATGTTCGTATGTCACTGTCACTGAGTAAAGGAACAGAGCCCTTATTTGTTTGTCTATAGATAACAGTGTTTCAGGTTCTGTTTACATTGAGAAAAAAGGTAAAGCTCAGAAAAGAGTATGTAAGTAAGTAATCTTTATTTATATACCGCCTTTTCACTGCAGATCAGAGTCTCAAAGCGGTTTACAATTGTTAATTATGGGCATTTATCTCTCACTCCACACAGAGATGGGAGCGGGGTCGCCGGTACAGGAGGCGCATGCTAGAACTATTGGACATATTTTTAGTGGTAGGGGAAACCGGAGTACCCGGAGGAAACCTACGCAGACACGGGGAGAACATGCAAACTCCACTCAGAAAGGCCCTGGTCCGACCGGGATTCGAACCCAGGACCTTCTTGCTGAGAGGCAAGAGTGCTATCCACTCAGCCACCGTGCCGCCGGCAGTATGTAGAATCACAAGCTTCTCAGGGCCTACCCGGCCTCACTTCAGTTCACAGATGTTTTAAAACATGTGTTTCTAATTTCTTCTGCTGTACCATCACTATTTTGAAATGTATTTATTTTTATCTGGTTTGAACTTAATATTGAGCTAACACTAAATGATAAAAATAATAATAATAAAGAGAATCCAATGATAACAACTTTAGGTGCACTAAAAAACACTGGAGTGAACTTTCTCAGTTCGTCCTGATCACTGATCACTGTGGAACTTTTTAAAATGATTTTTAGCTGCAGCAAAAGACAGTTTGGAAAAGGCGTGAAGTGGAGTGCGGCAGAAGGACACATTTGTCTAAGATTTGTGTCTGACTCCGGCCCAGAGGGAGGTTAGCAAAGTCAAGGGCAGCCTCTGTGTGGAACGCAGAGAGAAGAGAAGTGGTGTTGGTTTTGGTGTAGATCAGACTCGCTGCTCTGAGCCTGTGGCTGCAGCTCGCTGCGTGTCTTGATGTAAATCCACAGATTGTATTCATGCCTCTACAACACTATGTTCTTCTGTGGCACACACTTGTAATCAACTCCTCGTTTTGCTTCATACTTTAAGAGCACTGAATATGCCAGGGGTCTGTCTGGTGCAAATGAGCAAATTTTATGCAAAATGTGGAAAATGTGGCAGGGATTTCAACCTAAAAGGTGGATTTGAGAGAAAATACAAGACAATCAGAGCTTCCCCGGGTTGCGCTGACAGCAATTTACGAGTGAGGGACAGGCTCTGTGGTCCATATACAAAATGGGATCCTGACCAGAGTCCATAGTTTGAGTAAGCTTTCTATAGTAGACAGAAGCATGTTATGTCTTCTTTAAGTCATTACGTAAACTCACTGCTGTTATTTTAAGCAGCAAAAAGTATAAATATTGGCCACCTTCAAAGATGGCCTGGAATATCATGCTGTTTCTACTCATTAGACACACACGCACGTGTATTTAATCCTTTTACACGTCTTAACATAATAATGTTCATTTTAGGTACAGCTAGTTCACTAAAATACCATCAGCCATATGTTTACATTCTCTCTAGGTTGAAAAACAACGGTGTATTGTTGGTGTGTGTGGTTTTTCCGTTCGATGTGTGGCTCGTGTCGCTGCCTCCTACACACTCTCCCTCAGCGAAAACAATATCAGACACATAAACAGCACATACAGGCCTGTTCCAGACACTCTGCACTGAGTGGGAGTTCCGGCTCAAAATATAAGTAACCACCAGGCACCTTATGTCAAGTTACACGCCTCAAAGTAGACCACAGATTTGTACTTACTTACATGATGGTGGTATGATTGTCCAAGCTGTGTGCTGACATTAAAAAGCCATTTGTGTTGATGTGTTTGTGCAGGTGGTATCATGGGCATCTGTCGGGCCGAGACGCAGAGAAACTCCTCATGGAAAAAGGCAAAGCTGGAAGTTTTCTGGTACGCGAGAGCCAGAGTAAACCAGGAGACTTTGTGCTGTCTGTGCTCACCAATGAAGAAAAGCACGACAACGATCGCAAGACCAAAGTTACACATGTGATGATACGCTACCAGGTGAGAATATGTGCCAACACTCATAAACACCGTGAGACAGAATTTAGAAGTTTGGCTGTCGTAAATGTGGAAAGGTATTTTTCTCTAGTTAATCATCTGAAAATCTCGCCACAGCAAATATGATACATTTCCTAAGATATCAATCAATGTTATTTTTTTACTGTGTGTTGTCCCTGATCCAATAAATAAGGTTAGATAAATATTTAATGTAAAGAGCATTTAAAACTGTGACATGTGAAAAAGGGCAACAAATTAGGAAAAAAGCACAGCCTTCAAAATACATTTTCAATTATTATCCATTTGTAAAGTCCTTTGAAATGGCATTAGCTGACTGGGTCGTGCTCATACCTCACTGCAAGAAGGTTGGGGGTTTCATTCCTGAGCCAGAGTTTCTCCCCGTTTCTTATGTAGTTCCGACCAAGCAGAGCATCAACATCTGGAGAGTAGTGGTATTGATGCAGACGGACATATTTACAGGAACTATAAAGTACACCTTACCTTTCCCTACTTTACATCTAACATCCATCCAGACATGAAACATAACCTAGAGTTATGGTGATGCAAGACACTGAGCTGAGAGATGATCCAAAGATAGAATTCTTAAAGCTTTTCTTTCTAATTTTCTAGAAAGACATCAACGACAAAATACACTGAATGAAATCCTGACTCTGTTTAAAAGTGTCTACAATCGCATAACCCGAAAACCTTTTATTAGTTTTTTTATCTTATTTTATTTTTATCCTGACAATTATTTGCTTATAAATCTTCCTAAATCCTTGCAGTGTAATATTTAATCTAGTTTGAGTTCAGCAGTCTCATGGCTGTTCAGTTTCCTATTTTTCTAAACATTTGACCTGTTAATTGTGAAATTGGGTATATAATAAGTTAATGAATGACTCAAATTAACAATTGCATTACAAAGGCATGTTTTAAAACTTATTATGGCTGTAAATTGTATTCAGCAGCGGCGATCAACGTTGATTTCAAGAATATTTTGGAGGCCCCTGTGTGAAAAGTCCAAGTACCCCTGCATATGTCTTTGCTCCTACAGTATGTGTGAATAACCTCTCTATATAGAATAATAACTGAAACAGAATCCACCTCCGGAACATATTTAGTCTGCATTATTATATCTACATCAAGTTTCTCCTCTATTCCTTTGTGCATTCACGTATGTATTTTTTGACACTACTTTTCCCACGACCTCCACTTTCTGTAACGAAGCCTCTCTGTTCTCAGCGTTCAGAAAAGTCTAATGCATTCCTGATAGAATTTTCTGCGAGCCATTTAACAGCTGGGTCAATAGGCCTTTCCAAAGCCTGTGCTAGACCTGCCTGAGCACAAACCTCTTCATCTACTGCAGACTTTTCTTTCTCAGGACGTTAAGTATGACGTGGGCGGCGGAGAGCGCTTCGACACGCTGGCGGACCTGGTGGATCACTACAGGAAGAACCCCATGGTGGAGAAGAGCGGCATTGTGGTCCACTTAAAGCAGGTGGATAAAGCGATTGCTGTACTTTGCATAAACTTTTTGAAATGTAATGAGTGTTTTGAATGACTGTTTTACGGCAGCCGTTTAACGCGACCAGAATTAACGCAGCCAGCATAGAGAATCGAGTGCGAGAACTTAACAAGGTGGCTGACAACTCGGAGAAGCCCAAGCAAGGATTCTGGGAGGAATTTGAGGTACTCCAGATAACCACTATTACTACTACTAATGCTATTATTACTACTACTGACACGTTTATCGCTCCTACACCTTGTACTAACCCTACTGCTGCTCCTGCTCTTACTTCTACTGTTTTGGGGCCCGTTTTTATCTTGTAAACGGACTCTCTTACGACTACACCCACTACTACTACCACTACTGTCCATTAACACTGCTGCTAGGCTATTACTATACGCCTACAGTGTGACAGTATTGATGAGCTCAGAAGGCTTGATAGAGGCTTCAGCAGTTATCAGGTCTGTGTTGGTTTGTATCTATTGAAAGCTGGTATTCAGCAGTCACAAAATACATTATAGTAATGTTTTATTAAGACACATTTTATGCACATTTATCATAACATTGTTTCCCTATTTTATCAAAGACATACAGTCGCTGGAGTTGCATCTTTCTCACTTTTCTCAAGTGAACTCATTAGGGCAAGAATACTTCACTTTTGGAGATATTAAACTAGCAAAATGACATAAATTACTACTGAAATGTGTTTGGTGGTTTCACATCTTGACAAATTAAATGGTTTTCTAACCCTAAGTGACTGTGGGTCCAGTTTTGGACTCAACTGTCCTTTGATATTAAAGACAGAGCCACATTATTAAAACAAATGTATCACCAACTATTCATTACAACTGCACATCTTCAATGAAACTGTGCCATCAATACTTACCACTAAATGAATAAAGAAATCATCATTAGTAGTGAAAAACCTCTCAATATATATGTTTGTTTACCCTTAATATTATAAGTAAAATAAATAATTTCACCGAAGTACATATCATGGCCTACATCAACACAAATAGAACAAGTTCTTTAAGTCTGGGCTGTATCTGTGAGAGATGATGTGGGCTCGACCTTATCTCCAGACCGCTGCACGTTTCTGTGTCTGTCACTTTGATCCAGTGCTGAAGTCATAAATGTCACTCATATCCGTTGTGTAAAGTCAATGAGTGTCTGCGCGGATGACAGATCTGCTGCTACACTATTTACGAGCTCAGCGACAACTCTCAGATCGTACTAAGTTGTCATGAGTCTTTTCTGACATAAATACATAAATAAGGAGCAGTGCGCAAAACCAGACTGAAGACAGAAGTGCGGACTCTTTTGTAACATTCTTTTACATCAAGCTTGAGTTATAGAATATACAAATATAACAGTGTGGTTTTGGAAATGATCCATCTTGGCATTGAATTCTAAAGAAGTTGTATACTTATTTATTACAGTTGCAGTATTGGGTGCTACAAGTATTCAATGAGTATTACAAGTATTCAAGGTTAAAAATATGCATAAGCAAAACTAGAATTTCCATAACTTTTACTAAAAAATTTGATTAATTTAACGGTTTAACTTGTTTTGAAAGTCTGAGGTGTAGTTATGCATTAGTCGTATCTTGATAGTCCATCCCTTTTCTTCTGATTTAGCTATAGCCAGGTCCATTTGTTTTGTTGTATAGTAAAGTATATTCTAGTTCATTCGGAGTGATATCTTACATTATCTATTTTTTATTTCGTTAAATCAGCATGATAATTTCTTAAATAATCTTAAATTGAGTTGATTTGACAATTTATCACCCACTCACCACTGCTCAGGAGAGTGGGTTTTAAAAGATATTCCTTTATGATTCCTTTTACAACCTGTTTTTGTCTTTTGTTGTGTCTTTGCTTCAGGTACTACAGCAGCAGGAGTGTAAACTTCTGTATCCCCGGAAAGAAGGCCAGAAGGCAGAGAACAAGAGTAAAAACCGCTACAAGAATATCCTACCCTGTGAGTCACTGCACTGCCACTTCCTGTCACTCCAGCTTCCTGTGGAAACTATCACCACGCTGCACTCACTGCACAATCGGAACACAAATACAAACCATTTGGTAGTGTCGATGTACTTTGTTTTACAGAAATATCTCATTGTTTATGTTTTGTGTGTTTCTAGTTGATACGACACGTGTTGAAATCAGAGAAAGCGATGCAAATGTTCTCGGGTCTGACTACATTAATGCCAACTACATCCAAGTAAGTGGAAAAATGTGGGATGTACAACTCAGATAATTAGAGTAATAATAACTTACAATGTGAAACAAAATATGATGTGGACTCATTATGAACAAAAAGGCACAAGCTTTTGTTTGTTATAATTTTGGTGATTATGGCTTGCAAGCTGAAATGTTTGGTTTTTGGGTTTTTACAGCTGTGAGCCAATGATCAACATTATAACAAATAAAAGCTTGCTTTATCTAATTTTGAATGCAATTAATCTGTCATATATTTGTTTCACATTGTAAGTTATAAGTTAACTTACAACAGTAAGTTACAGTAGCTCAGTTGGTAGAGCATTGGCCTTTGGGCCTGAAGGTCGTGGGTTCAAGCCCACCATAAGACCTACTTCACGACTCCCACTGATGACTGCTGTCGTTGTGTCCTTGGGCAAGACACTTAACCCCACTTTGCCTGAAGCTCCCACTGAAAGATCTCAGCTCCTGTGGACTCACCACCTGCAGGAGGATCAGTGAGGGGCTGGTGCTAAGTGGACTGGGTGCAGCTCTGACTGCCACCCCCCTGACCCAGAAATGGATTAAGGGGAAGAAAATGGATGGATGGATGGATGGAAGTTAAAAAATAGAAGTAAAAGGACTTTTGAACAACATTGTAATTTTCACCTGTACAAAATAGTGATGCATGACTTTATGAAAATAGTGATTCAAATATGTTGGCTTAACATATTAATTCTTTATATTTTTTTCTGGGGGCCCCTCTGTTCTGCAGAGTTTCCATGAAGAGGGAGATCCATCTAAAGTCTTCATTGCGACACAGGGCTGTCTGCAGGCCACCGTCGTGGACTTCTGGAAAATGGTCTATCAGGAAAACACACGGGTCATCGTCATGACGACCAAAGAGATGGAGAGAGGGCGGGTGAGGCCTTCATCTGTAGTCTGAGTAGTGTGTAATATGATATAACTGCACTGAAAATGGAGGATGTGGCTCCTCAAATAGAGACTTTGATTAGATAGTTATAGTCATGACAAATGAGGATAAATTATAAATGTAAATGTTGACTTAAAACTGACTTACATTGGAATGTGATTTGTTGTCAACAGTATCAAATTTCAGATTAGTATCTAGTTTTGTTACTAAAACTAGAAGCATGTACTGATACTAAATATAAGTTTGACATAAATGTGTTTAAACTATATCAGAAGAACTTGCATAAGACAATGTGGCCCTATTAAAAGTATTATAAATCAAAACGTCTATACAACTATTCATTTGAGTTATTAAAGATCATTTATAAAGAATTTCCACAATATCAAGTACTTTCTGATTCTTCAAAATGGAGTTTGAAATGTTGTATTGTGAATATATCGTATCCAACATTCCTCCTGAAGCCGGACCTGGACCCAGCCCAACACGTAATCTGACCCGTATCCAAATCTAACAGTAACAATGCTAAACAGTGTTGTACAAACCCAGTGTGAATCCTCCAGTGTTTACACATGATCCTTGACGCAGAGGTTATTGGAGAACATAAGCTCATTCAGACCGTCTCGCTCGCTCGTCTGGAGGCTGCAGAATACTACGACACATAAGCTGATTGGAAAACAGCTTGGTCGGGATGTGTTCTACTTTATCTAATTCATCCTCCTTCTCTGTGCCCCAATCCCCAACAGAACAAGTGTGTGCGATACTGGCCCGACCTCCAGGCCACTAAAGATTACGGCAGAATCCTGGTGAAGAATGTGGACGAGAGGCCGGCGCAGGACTACATTCTGAGGAAGCTGGAGGTGACCCGCGTGGACAGGGTCAGTGCAACTACGTCTGTGTGGAGTTTACTGTAACAGCACCAGACAAGAGATTAAGAGAGTGAAGTCCTCTCTTAACACCATAAACAAGTAATCTGTCTAAAGCAAAGTAAAGTGATGTATGCTGGGAAACTGCTGTCATTCATTCAAGATGGGGTTGTGGTGTATTGCGGAAGTTGCACATCAGTTAAAACAGATTGACACAAAAAATGTACTTGTTTCAGACAAAATGATCTGCCTGTAGATCATGATGTTTCCGCTTGTTAATATTTCTTAAAACAAGAGGAAAATATTAATTAAAGCAAGTCACATTATCTTTATAAAATGTATATAAAAGAGTTTAGTTTTGTATATATCATTAAAAATCCTAATCTTACATATATTTCCTCAGCCTGCTTCAGCCTGCATGAGTAAAAAAGTGAAAATACTGTTGTGATTAGACAAATACCCTTAAATCCAGTCGACTGCACTAGTCTACTGTATATTTTACTTTTTGCAGTGCACAATCAGAATATTTGCACACACAGATTTCAGAGTAACAATAGATTCACTGAACTCAGAGTCGGGAGTAACTAATTAGTAATGTTTGCTTTTTGGAAGCTGAAACAAAGATTACTCAGTGTGATATATTTCATTTTCAACTAATAGAATAAATACATTAAAATTTTGGAGTAACTTACCCAACACTGTCTTATCTAGAGGTCTCCAATCTATGTGTGTGTGCGCGCATTTGTATGTGTGTGTGATGTGGCATGTTTTTTTTTTTTTATTAGGTAGAAAAAAGTTATGTTTGATTTGTATGCCATATGACAGTCAATGTCCAGGTTAGAATACTATCATTGAATGTTGGGTGTATCTATCTGTGCAGAAGGAGCCGGTGCGGTACATTTGGCACTACCAGTACCTGACGTGGCCGGATCACGGGGTTCCGAACGAGCCAGGAGGGGTGCTGTGGTTCCTGGAGGAGGTCAACCGCACACAGAGCACTTTGCCCACTGCAGGACCCATTGTGGTGCACTGCAGGTATTGTGTGTGTGTGTGTGTGTGTGTGTGTGTGTGTGTGTGCCCCTGTACCATGTATGAATCTTGTTTTGTCTTGATCTGTGTTTTTGTTGTTGCTTGTATTCAGTATTTTCAAGTTCTTTACCATGTATGTTTGCAGTGCGGGCATTGGGCGGACAGGAACCATTATCGTCATCGACATTCTCATTGACATCATTAACCGCCAAGGTACGAGGTGCTAAGTGGATTGATGTTTCCATATGGGACATTTTGTACATCAAAATCACAATGTGTGTTCCTGTGTGTGTGTGTGTTCATGTTTGTATTTGTGTTTATGTGTGCTCCTGTGTATGTGTGCATGTGTATATGCGTGTGTGTGTGCGCGAGGGTATGTGTGTGGATGTGTCTACGTGTGTATTTATGTATTCCCGTATGTATGTGTGTGTGTGTGGGGGGGTTCCTGTGTGTGTGGTGTGTGCGTGTGTGTGTCCGTGTTTGTGTGTGTGTTTAGGGCTGGACTGTGACATCGACGTTCCAAAGACGATCCAGTGGGTGCGGCAGCAGAGGTCTGGCATGGTGCAAACCGAGGCCCAGTACAAGTTTATCTACATGGCCGTGCAGCAGTACATCGACACAGCACAGAAGAGGCTGGAGGAGGAGCAGGTGGGACCACAGCGGCGAGGGGGGGAGCCTGATCCAGATATTATAGCTACAGCTGTCCTGTACAACTTTTTTTCTTGTTAAATCCTTTGGTTTTCTATAAATCTACACTTTAATGCAACAAACTCTGCTCGTTTGGTTTCCGCACTAACTCCGCACTAAATCCGCTCTGATCAGCAGCACTGATTGGTCATAACGCGCCAAGCCCCTCTATGAGGGCCACACAGTTAGTTATCAGTAGTTAATGATAATAATACCTTGACTGAAGCGAGGGAGCAGTCTGTGTCACTGGCCCCTCCCACCATCATCACCGCTCATTCATCAGATTCACACTAGTGCATGTTTCAATGTTTTGTATGATGAGGGAGCGCCATCGAATCATTTGAAGTGGTTAGCCATGCTTCTAAGTTCAAATCATTCGGAACTTGTATTTGGTGCAAATATGAAACACCTGCAGAGTGATTTAACAGTTGTTTCTACAAGTGCATTATCAGTCTAAACATTTTACTTTTTACGTTTATACTTTAGTTCATTTAAAAGCTTATACAATCTTGTACTTTTACATAAGCAAAGGATTGATTTTGGGACATTTACTCGGATGAGTTTATCTCCATGCATCTATTAGACTTTATTCATAAGGCTCTTTTTTGTATATCAAGGCACTTCATACTTTATTTTTAAGTGTGAGATTATTTTCCCAAGCTCCTTTTGTTCAGAATGTTGCTTCCGCACATTCTCTTTTATTATACTTTATTTCACAATGATTCTTTTTATTTTCAACACATGATAAATGATTGTTGGAACATCTGCAAATGAGTACTTGCGATAAATGACGTCAAACTGGTCAGATAATCAAACAAATGCATATAAAACATACAAATAGAAAGACCAGATTTTCACTTCTTATGTTTCTTATTTGAATCTACAGAGGAATAAGATGAAGGAGAGGGAGTACTCCAACATCCAGTATGGTCACATGACAAACTCCAGGTCCAAGAGCAACATGGCCTCCTCTCGATCATCATCTGTGTAAGTCTTATTGGAAGTAACACCTACACTGCAAAAAGTGATGAAAAAGTCAAAATTGAGCACATTTAGACCGCAACCATTTAATAGATCATCCTTTTGAGTTTTAAGTCACTATTTTTATTTTTTTATTTAAGCTACAGTAGTTTGGAACTGAAATCTATCTCTTTTGGGGCATGTCATTTGGTTTTAGGCTCTTTTTCCATCAAACTGCATCCCAACCATTTGGTAAAGGCCTTTAATTTACCAAATCTAGGGATTAAAAAAGCATGAAAGGGTTAACACAAGATTTGCCAATGGGACAAGCATAATTCTTGTTTCAAAAAGATACATGAAAAGTCCCCCTTGCTTTGAGACAACAAAGCAAACGTTCTTGAAATAAGACTTTTGTCAGAATGTAATAAAATTAAGATGAAAAAAACCCCACTTGATTCAAGCAATTATTACCTCATATTTTACCTGTTTTTTGTTTTTTTTTTGCAGTGAGCCCTCTTTTCCTTCACTTCACTCTGTTTTCTCTCTTCTTTTTTTCAGATTGACAAATGATGACGCGTCCAGTGTTTATGAGAACATCAACTTCAAAACTCCTCAGGCGTCGTTCAGCAGTAACACCCGGAGGTAGAACATGGACAAACATGGTCACGTTGTACTTCTCTGTGAGTAATCTGAGGGTCGTAGGAGATCACTTTCATTTCTGTTTTTACGCTGTGAAAAAAAAATATTATTGACAAGTGGCGCTCAGAACAAGACAAAGATATAGATTGGTACTCAGATACAGCGGACTGATAACAGAGGTCTTCAATTGAGAGGGGTTTGAGTGGAGATGATCGATATACAGCTTCAGATTAAGAAAACTATTGATCCCCGAAGGCAATTCATTTGAAGTGATTATTACACATTTCTTTAGAAGTGACAGGTTTTATCGAGTTAAATGTAGCAGCAGACGCCAAAACATACAGACACACATTTCAAATTCCACAGTTCTTTGCAGTGAAATGTATTACTTCTATTTCTGGTGTATTGTAAAACTGTTATATGTGAAAGAGTAGCTGTCATAAACATGTTTGCTTGTAAAAAAACTAAAAAAAAACAATGATCTACTTTAGGAGTTTGGAACTTCATGTACTTTGTAAATGAAATGAACAGAAAAGGAAAGTCTGGTGGAGGACTGAAGGAGACGAGCGATTTTCTAAATGAGTCTAAAGCATAGAGCGGTTCATTGTTCAGATTAAAGTGCTCTATTGAGGGCTGAAATTACAGGTTGGACCAGGGTGGCAAAGCTTCTTCAAAATACAGCTCGGGCTCCTGTCACGCACAAAGGAAAATCTTTACATAATCAAACTGTTATGAATTTGAGATAATAATAAGTTCAGATGAGAATCGGATGAAAGGTGCTCGCATGGGGTTGTCACTAAAGAGCTTTTGTGTCACACATGATTACTTTTACTGACAGTATTTTTGTACTGTCTCATACTATACCATAAAAATAACATTACAATATACTTCCATTTCGATTCACTTCTATTTCTATAAACAGCTGCTATTTAAAACTACACTTCTGGGATCTTTGATGACAGTGACACAGCTTCAAAAACACCAGAAATAACTTTGTTCCAGAAATAACTGGAGTGAATATTCTATTTTTATATATACAGTATGTATCTGTATTTTTTACATTTACAGTGACAATCCATATCTAATACAAAACAACAAAAAGAAAATGAATAAGAAGTCATTTTTTAAAGATAAAGAGAATTGTTTTCATTTTTTGACCATGGGGCATTGTACTGTCCCTTTTCCACTCCATAAGTGTGACCATTAAGATCTGCTGGAGGAGAATAGTTAAACCAATGACGAGGTTCCTCAGGGATATGGAATAGTTTTGACCAATCAGGAAGCTGTGGGAGGGAGCATGGGCGGATCTAACCAGTGCTTGTCTGTAGAAAGTTTCACTCTCCTTCACTACATTGTTGTCCTCAGATATACAAAACTGTTTTAACCTGAATCTATAGCAGAAACTAGTGTCTTATTTTTTCAGGAAGACTTGATTTGTTGTGACCTTGCCCTTGTTGGTGTTTGTCGAGTTACATTCTTGTCCAATTCAGGCTAAAAAACTCATAGATTGAATGTTATGAATTGTAATCAAAGTGGAGATGATGTGCATTTATTCAGATCAGAGCCCATTGTCCACTAACTCTGATCAAACCATCGTCCTGTGTTATTATCAGAAGCATGTTTGTGAAGCTGTTCCCTTGTCCTTGTCTTCCAGAGCTGTTGCTGTGTGGTTCTGTTATTGGAGCCCGTGTCGGCCCTCCCGGTCTGGTCCGGGAGATGCAGGAATTGCCCCCACTCTTGCCGCTGCTGCTGATCTGCGGTGGACCGTGGACCGGGCCACCCAGCTCCTCCTCTGGCCTCTCTTCTGTCCCAAGAAGTGCCTTTTCCCAGAGCGTTCACTGTGAGGTCAGGCCTGCGCTCTCTGCACCTCCTCTCTGCACTTCTTAGACTTGAACCTTGGGCATTTGGATTTGTGTGTTGAGCTGTGGAGCGCAGTAGCTTGTGGATAACCTGCAGCAGACACCTCCAGGACTATAGCCATTCTCTCGCCAAACTGAAGCTAAATAGTCAGGCTGTATTCTGAGGGCATCTGAGCATTGCTTTCAGATGTTCTCATTAAAACTCATTATCTTGCCCTTTGTTATGTTTTGGTGGTTAAATTTGATGGTTTGTTTTATGTTTTTGAAAAGAGTTGTCACAGTTTATGTGACTATTGGACTGTTATATTGAATAGTATATAGGACAGAAAATAAACTCCCTCGGGAAAGATCTGTGCTCACCTTTGTGACCATAGTCATAAAACATGTGAACCAATGGAAACACAAAACCACATAAATTACATAACAAGTCATCCGGCAAAACATGACTGTTTCCCAGTGGCCTGTACAGTAAGACCTTGATACTTAAAACAGAGAGATGCTGTTTCTGTAATTCCTGAATGGGACAGTGTCAAGTGTCTCTGATAATAAGTCTGAAGCACGAGGACATCTGTCCGAGATGGTCAACGAAGACAAGGGACACAGTGCGATTACTGTGAGCCAGATGGCCATCTTTCCAGATTGAAGAATAGATTTGTCTCCAAAAAGTAATTTAGGAGTTGGCTATAATCCAGGCTCGATGATGCCGTGGAGGGTAGACAACGTCACTGAAGTGATAAGGCGCCTGGAGCTGAGCCACCAGCTCACACGGACTGTAAGCTATTTATAGTCGGCCTTGAAATATCCACAAATGTAAATGTGTTGGAAAACGCAGTGCATTCCTTCTCTTATCAACACTTTCAGTAGAAGTCTGCTGCTTCATATTTTGTATGCCTACAATCTGTTAAAAGAAAGCCCGATTAAAAAAACATCAGTAGCAACTGCACCAAAATAAAGTTAGTCTTTCCTTAGTGTCACTGAGAACATGTTTGTTCTTTAATACATGATAGTATTTCACACAAAAAAAACATTGAACTACATGAATTATTTGGAGGTTGTGCATAGATACTGCATCTCTCTGTATGAAAGCACATGAGCCTCTGTGCTTTGATGGAACATGAACACTCCCGCTGCTCTCGCGCTCATCAAAGTCTGTTATCTGTTTTTTTGACGTTTTCTGAGCAGGACTTTGCTGCTGTAAAGTCCTGAATCCTGCTGTTTCTCCTTTGACTGTGATTTGTGATATGAATGAGAACACGTTTATTGTTTTGGAGTGTATTGTATTTCTTTGTTATCTGTTGTGGTGAAACATCGATACTTGAAAACTATAGTCTCCTGGCCTCAGGTTGTGTGGATGTGGACTGACTGAGAATCTCGTAGTCGACTCAAAAGCTGTGTGTTTTTTATTTGTATTCAGAGTTTTGCTACGGTAAAAGGAAAATGCTGTGTTTTTTCTGCAACTTTTATTTGGTGAGCATTGTGACTTGCCAAACCCCAATAAAAGCCATTGAAACTTTGCCTATGTTCATTTTTTTCCATACATAATTTTAGAAACCTCTTTATCTTTAAATCCATCAATCTGCCCATGCCCGCCCTTTGGATAAGATGCTAGGGCTGTTAGGGGATTATCCGGACGCTGTCATGATCCTACAAAAACCAAAATGAGAGTGAAATAATATTTACTGACCACTAGAGGGCACCCTCGAATTATGGCTGAATTGTAATTGTCTATTCAAATATATTCTTATTATTATATCTTTATTTAAACAACAACCCCATTGTGTTGTGTCATTCAATTACTTATTATTTATTAGTTCTGATAAAGTTGTAATGTAAAGCCGAAAAGACTAGTTACTTCTAGCACCCATCTACGAGGCTAAACTTTTGTAAAATAAAGACTTTTTTCCTTATTCACTTTTCAATCTTTGAGGTTTCTTTGACAAACACACTTCACTGTGTAGTCTTGATTGTATTACTCTCCTGCACACAAACATTTTTTATGGACAAACATTGCGTCATTAGCCTCTAAATTCTGTTTACTGTCAGTTCCCGGCAGAGTGGGATGAGGAAGATGTTACTTTTCTGTTTTGCAATGATTGAGTCGAGCTTATCTCCTCTGCGTGGGTCCTTCCATGGACAGGGCAGTTTCAGATGTTGACTTTTTCTGGTGGACTGACACCTGTTTTAAATATAAATTATCCACGCCATTATAGAAGAAAATATTTATATTTATGAATGTATTTAAATGTACAGAAAGTACAACAGTTTTCTAGAAGATAACACAGGTCCTGGTCAAGTTTTGCTATTTTTTTTTACAAGAAATGCATTTAATCATTTACTCCACAAAATCAAAGCATTTTCTAATTTAGTTTATTGCAAAATCTGTTCACTGCACAGTGAGGAAAAACTCCTCCTGTGGTGTTATTATTTACAACCAGGAAGTACAATTCTAAATATAAAGCTGGGGTGTCGAGTGGTTAGCACTCTCGGTTCTCAGGAGGAAGGCCCTGCAAGTTCGAATCCCGGTCGGAACAGGGCCTTTATGAGTGGAGTTTGCATGTTCTCCCCATGTCTGCATGGGTTTCTTCTGGGTACTCTGGTTTCCCCTACCACTAAAAACATGTACAATAGGTCTGGCATGCGCCTCCTGTACTGGCCCCGCTCCCATCTCTGTGTGGAGTGAATTGTAAACTGCTTTGTGACTCTGGTCTGTGAAAGGCGGCATAGAGATAAAGATTACTTTCTTACTTAGACCACAACATGCTCTCATGATTAGAAAACATATTTTACACCTGGAAGAAAGATCCCAATATTTGATGCTTTGAGCTGAAAGTTTGGGCTGAGTGATGGCGGCCCTCTCTTTCTCACTTTTGTCTGAAAATGCTGATCTAATGCCAGAAGATGTTTGGTACAGTAAAGTTAAGTTTGGAACCTCAGCTTTATATTTAGTAATTTGGACAAACATGAGAAGGAAGTCTAACCTGTCGTATGCACATTAACTGTCATCATCACTGTCATTATAATCGCAAATACAATCATTAAACTTTAATATTCACTCCCTTGTTTTTATTTTTATTATAGGCCTTTACCAACTGGTTGAGATGCAGTTTGATGGTAAAAATACCCACAACAAGTGAGAGAGATTCCCCAAAGAGGTAGATTTCAGTTCCAAGCTTTAAATACGCTGCAAAAAATGTTAAAATATGAGGTAATAAATGGTTGAATCAAGGGTTTTATATCTTAATCTGAACACATTGAGACTTTTTTATAAAACAAGATTCTCCAATGGGACAAAGCCATTTAGTCTTCTTTCAAGAACTGTAGCTTTATCTTCTCATTCCAAGGGAGACATTTCTTTTGTCGTTTAAAAGAATTGCCCAATCTTGTTTTAAGGAAGTCAGAATGTGTTCAAATTAAGATACATTTAGCCAAACTTGAGCTTTTTTTTTAACTTAATTTCCATCACTTGTTGCAGTGACCAAATGGTTGAGGAAGCTATTAAAGGGTTAAACCAACACACAATCATTTGAACATTTATTCATGTTTTAACTTCTTTATTCTGTAAACAAGTATGTAAAAAAAAAAGGACATTATAAACAGTTGGCACATCACATTTGTCATTTCATTCTGACATATTTCCTGGCAGCAGCACAAGGTAAAGTTTACACGTAATCTGTAAATGTCAGTGTGAATGTCACGGCTGAGGACACTCCGGGAAAACGGTCTCTTTTCTGCTTGTGCGAGACGGCCGAGATCACAGCTGTTGATTAAAGTGCAAGAATCGGCTGTGATAGATGTGTGTGTGTGGATAATGGGGTGGATCAGTAGAGAGTGAGACCAAGCAGAGGTACCATGTGGACATCCTTTGTGCTCAATACATCAAACCAGTCCATTGATGGTTCTCCAATATGAACCAAAACGAGAAAATAAATATGCAGTATACATGAAAACATTGGACTGTAATTGTGTAGAAGTCCAGCGGCTGTGTCCTGGAGTCATCAGCTCATGTAAAGTGAGTTCCAAAGTTCCATTGGTGCAGAAAGAGTTAAGAAAATGAACGTTGAACTGTATGGCTGAAATTTGTATAGGTAAATATACAAGCAAATGGTGCATGCTTAACATATTTTCCAGTTAGTTTCAATTGTTGTATGAGAACATATTGGTCCGTCATGGTGCTTCCTCAATGTACAGCAAATAAATTATGATATTTGTTATAGTTTTCAGATTTGTTTTAAGAATATGAATTGTCAAAGAAAGATGTGCTTATTTGCTTGTATATAAGGGACAATGTATGGAACGCAGGTCATTATCGGAAAATAAGTACCAACAGAGCAAACCGGACTCGACGTACAGTTTCTATGACCGGTAGAACGTTTTGAAATTGCATTCAAATCAATGGATCGTTCTACTGTGAGGAGCTGTACAATGAGATAATGTATCGTATTGTAACTTCTATTTGTCAATGTATTTTAAAGCTGGGGTACCTGGGTATTAAAATCCATTTCTCCAGTGATAGAACCTTTTGACACATGTCATGTACATGTTTTTTTTGCTTATGGTGCATCATTTTCAAGTTTAAAAGAGAGGACCACCAACTTCCATCCAATCAGCTCTCAGCCCAACAAATCCAATAGTGACAGGCTCTTTCTCACAAGTAAGCAAAAATAATAAAGTGTTTTCAAAAGAGATTAAGATATGTTGTGGCATGATTTCTTCACAAAAATGTTACCTTTACAAGACTATTTCTGTTGGGAAAAACAAAATGACATATTCATGAAACAAAAAAGTGAGGAACCCTAGCTTAAACTGCATGTAACTGTTTAACAATGTGATCTTTGGTAGTGCTGAGACAACATCCTCCAGAGACAGGGGAGCTTCTACAGGGGAGGGGGCTCTCGCTCGCTCACTGGATCCCCCCCAGTCTTGTGAACGGGGTGGGTGTGGTGGTGGGTGTGGTGGTGTCATTGGGAACACAACGCATACTCCCTGTGCTGAAAACGCACTGCAGCGGCCATAGCACCACCGCCACGAGCAAAACTATCATCACTATGAACAAAACCATTCGCTTCCAGTCTGAAACCCTCTGCAAAAACCCCACACGACTGGTCTGCGTCTGCGTGGGGATGTCGACGGACTTACTCCCCCCAATGTCAATACATATGCAAAAGGCAGTGGGACTGTCCGGTTCGCCGTTTGTGGAGTCGCTTCTTCTGTAGCACAGTTTCTGCCCGTCCATCCACACGGACTCTTCTTGCTGGAGGTGCATGGGTAAGGTGTTGAGAACCTCGCGACTCGTGGCCAAAGCTGGGGGTCCAGCAGCAGAGAGCTGAGTGGGGTGGCGGCAAAACGGGCACGAAATACAGGTGTTGCCTCCATCGTCTCCCTGGTTCACCGACACAGCCATCAGACGGGACAAGCACTCCAAGCAAAACATGTGGGTGCAGTCCAGGAGCTTGGGTGTCTTGAAGACATTGTCATAGCTGTTGTAGCAGATGGAGCATTCCGGTTGGTTGGCCGTTGAAATCTTTTTCTCCAGGGGCCCAGCTTCATTCACAGAGCTGGGAGGGACGTGCCAGACATAAGGGGTTTGATCCATGTTGAAGGTCTTCTCACAATTTGCAGAATGACCTAGAGAAGCAAAACAACAAGTGTTTTAGTCAGTTTGACTTGGATTGTATCCAGTACACCCACAACAGTCACATCTGCACTTGTGACAACAAAGATGGTTCCGGTAAACTGGTGACTGCAAATAATGAGTGAGATTGAGCGTATTAGGAAAGAAAGTGTGGCATAGGTCAATAAGAAAATGTACGTGCACTTTTGAATAATGTAAGAGAGGAAAGTTGGAAAAAGAAAAAGTCAGACTCATGCTATGTTTTTAGTTCAATCAAACATTTCCATAAGTTTCTCTTTTACTTTTTTAATGAGGATGAAAAAATAAAAGAACTTGGCCGGTGAGTTGATCTATGTACCAGTGTGTACTGTAGGTGTAGAAAATTTGTATCTCGAAAAGTAGTAATGTGCCTGTTTGAAATCAGCTGCATTCTTGCATAATGCAGCTTTGAAATGGATCTCAGTGGGAATCGTTTGTAAAATTTCAACAACAAAAACTGCAGGGCGGTAAAAACATTCGTTAGGACCACCAGCAGTTCCTGGACTTTTGAGAAAACTATAAATATAAATATATCAAAATAGTTTAGCACAAGCTTGGAATTAAAGCTGGGATACCTAACTTTAGAACCACAAAAGAGTACTTTAATGTTTTCTGCAGTATTAAATATATTTAGATATAGCTCTCTGTGCGTCAGTTTTGCCCGACGCTGGATTAGAAAACACAAGATTATGCTGTCTAATATAGGTCCAGTATTCTGGCCCTGATGATCCCCCGCTGACCTATGGGGCTGGGGGTCAGTCCAGTGATACTATGTGAAGTATTCAGGTGATGGAATGGGCTTCAAATATCCTGAGCCACATGCCCCTGGCTCACTCCAGCATGACTTCAATAATAAGCACAAAGTGTGATGATATGTGGCTGCTTGTGTTATAATGTCCTTATTTGGGCTGTGAAGGACACATTGTGCCTATGGCAGGAGCACCTGTGCGCCTTTCCCCTGCCCTCAGGTCACTCTGGCCAGATTCTTGCTGTTGCACAAAGTGGCTGCTTGTTTGGTGCCTAATCGCTTCATCTACCCTTGAAATTCCTGCTGCGGTTCTAGCTGCTCCAGCCCTCTGCTCAATCCAACATGTGTTATTAGAACAAAGACAAATTCTTTATGATAATTACGGAGGTTTTATCTGCCCCCGTCTGTCCCTAACCACCGCTCTGCAGCACGAGTCAATGTGTTTACCTGTTGTCATTTAACCTGCACTGCTAAATGTCTATTGTGTGTACTTAGTGAACTTGTATATAGTGGTAATTTTAAGAAAGTTTTGTTTTAAATGCAGGCCTTATATCTATTTTTGCTTTTATACCTTAATTGCACCATGAGCCAGAGCAAATTCCTAGTTTGTGACTTCCTGTTACTTCCAATGGCAATACAAAGAATTCTGATATTATTACTTCTGTGCACTCATGAAGGGTGTGTATGTTGGGTTCCATAAAGTGGATTACGTTTCATGATTAATAAATAAACCATGGCCAGCTAATTAGTTTCAAGCAATTTCACCAAAGTTTCTGTCCTCTAGAACAACCAGTGATTTGTTTTACGTAATCAAGAGGGAAATGTGTTAAGATCTACTGCAATGTATATTCACTACATTTTCAAATATGAATAGATTGGAAAAAACGTACAAAATATCATCTCTGGTATTTTTGTTCGGTTTTCTAATTAATCATTATTTATGTTTTTATGTATATGTAATGTGAAAGTTTCCAGTTGTTTTGCTAAATCTCTCACTAATATCTTTATCTGATATTTGAACCTGATCTGTTCCAAACTAGACAGTCATTTGTAAAGCTGGTCTTAAGCTTGTTTTGTACCCAGTATATGAACATGTGCGCCATGCCACCATAATCTCTGTCCCTTCCATTACCTTAGAGATCAAAACAGTTATCTTGTCTTCAGCCACGACAGAACTCTCCTGTATTTACCGTGACATGTTTCAGTTGCTAACCGCCTCGTCCAGTGTCCTGAGGCTGTTTGCTCACTCAGCTGCCTCAAGATGGATCCACAGTCCCAGTCCAAATCACTCATCCACTTTACCCAAAGTGTCCGACTCTGTTCCCATGGAAACAGGCTACATGGACCCCCGACTTCTGCACTAACTTTTTGAAAATGCAAAGTTGCCGCATGTGTAACTAAAGGAATGAAAAATGTGTGAGCTAACTTTTTTTTTAATCCTCTTATTCACTTTGTCTAGATTAGGATTCCCATGCAGAGGATAGGGTGGAGCTCTTCTGTTCTGACCCCATCCCTCACAACATCTATACACAAAAGTCCACAGAGTCCATAGCAGGGGTCTCCAACCTGTAGCTCGGGAGTCACCAGTAGCTCACCATCCCCTTCCAGGTAGCTTGCCAAAGGATTTAGAAATGAATAAAATTAAATAATATACTTAATTTTAGATTGTATATTTCATGATCATTACATATGATTGTAAATGCACTTACTTTGTCACTAGCAACAAATATGCTCTGATAAACCAATATATCACGATTTTGATCCCAGGGCTGCTTAAAGGAGTAGCTCTCTGCCTTCATCATCCCGGGAAAGTAGCTCTCTGGGTGAAAAATGTTGGAGACACCTGGTCTATAGATGATATATGGTCTTATCCAGACACAAGCAGTTACACATTTTTTTTCTTCAGTTCATTGCACTTATTAATCAAATATTAACCCACAGTTAAACACACAATTATTTTATTACCATGGACTAGACCACTTGTGATTAGTTGCAGCCCGTATCCATATCAGATCTGTTGTTCTGCTGTGGCCCACTGACCTACCCCTACCCCTGCCATGGTCACAAGATAACCGTTCAGAAAGTGCATTCCGACATACCCTCCTTCACTCAGGCTTCTTTGTGTAGCATCAGCACATTTCACTTCAACTGTCATCCCACATGCTGCACGACCTGTTTCCAAAGCTCAATGCGAGATGAAACTTGATACGCTGGAGAGGAGTACTGTTTAGCGAAACACTAGTTTTGGCTGCTGTGCAAACAAGTGCAAGAAGCCTGACTGTTGAAAACAATAGTAAACATTTAACAATGGTGGAAGAACAGGTGCCATGTGTGCAGGATGTATTTAGAGTAGTTTGTAGTTAGAGTAGTAGTATGAACTTAGCTCTGTGCACGTGCTTCTGTCAACACTGCAAAGACAAAATCATGGTGTAGTACTGCACAGAATCTTCATCCTGGCATTTGCATACCGCGGTAAAGTGGGCCGCATCTTTCACCTCCGAAGTAAAACGGCCCGCATCGAGAGAAAAACAGTGCGCGTTTTGTTGACTACTTACGGTAATAGCGGAACCGCCTTTCGGAGTCACCTTTTCTCCTCGAACAGAAAGCGCGCTGGGGAGACTCGTTTTTGTGAATAAACCCATATTTGGAAAGCATTTAATTTGGTCAAAAAGTGAAATTTTCAGCAGCTGTCCATTTTTACAGTAAAGACTTGTGTGGCTTATTCCACTGGGTTCATCGATATAGCTGCCTTCAACGCTGTGCCTACAACCACACACCTTTACTGTGGAAATGTTGGGTAAAATTGAGACAAAGTACACTTTAGTGCAAAATACACAAAACTGTAAAAACATTCCCGCTTTTGATCTACTGTAACTTTTTACTGTAAAAAGGTGTGCGACTAATTTCACTGGATTCATGACCTCATGATTGCCCTCTACCACTGTACCAAAGACAAGAAACATTTACTGTAGAAATATTTATTTAAAGTAGCCATTTGGGTCCAAAATAGCCTAAAAATGGTCAAAAAATGTCACTTTTGATCTACTGTAACTTTTTACTGTAAAAAGGTGTGCGACTAATTTCACTGGATTCATGACCTCATGGTTGCCCTCTACCACTGTACCAAAGACAAGAAACATTTACTGTAGAAATATTGAGAAAATTTGATTTAAAGTAGCCATTTGGGTCCAAAATAGCCTAAAAATGGTCAAAAAATGTCACTTTTGATCTACTGTAACTTTTTACTGTAAAAAGGTGTGCGACTGATTTCACTGGATTCATGACCTCATGATTGCCCTCTACCACTGTACCAAAGACAAGAAACTTTTACTGTAGAAATATTGAGAAATATTGATTTAAAGTAGCCATTTTGGTCCAAAATACCTCCAAAATAGTCAAAAAATGTCACTTTTGATCTACTGTAACTTCTTACTGTAAAAAGGTGTGCGACTAATTTCACTGGATTCATGACTTCATTATTGTCCTCTACCAGAGCTGTATTTGCATTGCCGGCAGGTGCAGGCCCTTTTTCACCGCTTCTGTTTACTGTCATAATGGACAGAATTTGTAGGTGCAGCCAGGGGCCGGAGGGGGTCCGGTTCGGAGACCACAGGATTTCATCTCTGCTGTTTGCCGACGATGTTGTCCTGTTGGCTCCAAGGAACCAGGACCTGCAACATGCACTGTGACGGTTGCAGCCGAGTGTGAAGCGGCTGGGATGAGAATCAGCACCTCCAAATCCGAGGCCATGATGCCTGACCGGAAAAAGGTGCCTTGCCCTCTCGAGTAATGAGAAATGATTAATGAGTAATGATTATTTATATAGCGCATTTATATATATAAAAAAATATACATATAGCGGAAAAAAAAGCATCTGCGCATGCGTCAGCCGGCGCAAGCTCCATTCATTTGAACGAGAGACTTCAAAAATTCACAGCGAGTAAAGTAGAGTGGTCCAAAAAAATTCACCCCCCTCAGCATTGACACACATGTGGAACGGAGCTTTGGGCCAAGAGCCAACTTTTGGACCATCCTTTTCGAGAGGTCTGCCAATGCTTTACGTTAGCATTGGCTAATTCTTATTCCGGGTCCACCCCCATCGGCCCGGGGTGGTATTGCAAGCATGTCAGCGCATCATTTTGGCCACTTTCGAGCCGGGACCCGCCCCCACTGATCAGCCCCCAATCTTCACTATCCATTAATACCTATTAAGCATGTTTTTAGTGGTAAGGGAAACCGGAGCACCCGAAGGAAACCTATGCAGACACGGGGAACATGCAAACTCCACTCAGTAAGGCACTGTTCCGACTGGGATTCGAACCCAGGACCTTCTTGCTGCGAAGCGAGAGTGCTATCCACTCAGCCACCGTGCCGCCAAAGTGGAGAGGTCCTTCCTCACGTGGAGGAGTTCAAGAATCTCGGGGTCTTGTTCACGAGTGACGGAAGGATGGAGCGTGAGATTGACAGGTGGATTGGTGCAGCGTGCACAGTGATGCGGCCACTTTCGATTTACCGGTCAATTCTTGTTCCCTCCATCACCTCTGGTCATGAGCTTTGGATAATGACCGAAAGAACGAGATTGTAGATACAAGCGGTGGGAAAGAGTGGTTGGGCACTCCCTTAAGGTGTTTTCACCCCGGACTCAACTTAGACTTGAAAAGCGTCAGTTTTGCACTGAAAATGAATAGTGAAGCGTGTCAGGTGACGCTGAGAGGCCCGGCGTCACTTGAAGCACTTCAAAAGACGTGAGCATTATGCGCGTCACTTGAAGCTTTTGACACGCGTAATGCTTGCGTCTCTTTTGACGTAAAAAAGTCCCGTAACGCCGAAGTTGAGAAAAGCTTTTGGAGCTTGACGCCGGGCTTCAACCAATCTGGAGACGAGGAGAAGCAGCAGCAGCAGCAGCAGGGCTGTCATGTAGCTGCTACTGCTTTTTCATTGTCATTATTGTTATTTGTAATATTATTTGTATGAATAGTAACGTTCTTAAAAAGCAAGTAACACAATCAATGTACATATGCTGTGAAGTTAAAGTAATTTATTTAGTATAAGAACAAGCTAAAGCTGGCTCAGACACAGCAGACTGAAAGACAGGCGCTCCTCCGCAGGAATCAGTGCGAGCTCCAGGCGGGAGCGAGAGAAGCTCCTCCCACCCGGCGTCAGGAGCTTCAAGCACCAAGGGGCGTTCACACCGGACCCAGTGTCAAATATTGCGCGTCAAAAGCGTTTTGAAGCTATTGGTCTGAAAGCACCTTTAGAGATAGGTTGAGGAGCTCAGTCACATGGAAGGAGCTCGGAGCAGAGCCTCCGCTTGTCGACTTGTCGAGCCTCCGCTTGTCGACAAAAGGGGCCGTAGCCCCTTTTGTGTATTTTTTACCAAGGGGGGTACTTTGACTAATTATTTCTCAAAATTTCCACAATAAAAGTTACAGTAGACCAAAAGTTACATGTTTTGACCATTTTTAGGCTATTTTGGACCAAAATGGCTACTTTAAATCAATATTTCTCAATATTTCTACAGTAAAAGTTCCTGGTCTTTGGTACAGTGGTAGAGGGCAATCATGAGGTCGTGAATCCAGTGAAATTAGTCGCACACCTTTTTACAGTAAAAAGTTACAGTAGATCAAAAGTGACATGTTTTGACAATTTTTAGGCTATTTTGGACCAAAATGGCTACTTTAAATAAATATTTCTAAATATTTCTACAGTAAAAGTTCCTGGTCTTTGGTACAGCGGTAGAGGGCAAGAATAAGGTCATGAGTCAAGTGAAATTAGTCGCACACCTTAAATAGTTACAATACTTGAAAATTGCACTAGTGGACCAAATTGTGTACTTTATATATGTAAACAATAGAGTGGCTATCCTCCTGAGGACTCACAATCTGCCGGAGGAATCGTAGGGGGCTGGTGCTATGTGTACCGGGTGGCATCTCTATAAGGTTTTAATCACAAAAACGTGATCCCAGACCCCAGCGCGCTTTCTGTTCGATAAAAATGGGTGACTCCGAAAGGATGTTCCGCTGTTACCGTAAGTTCTCGAAGAAACGCGCACCGTATTTTCCCCGATGCGGGCCGCTTGTTCATAGAGCTGAAAGATGCGGGCCACTTTACCGCGGTATTTGCATGTAGAGTAACTAACGCAGCGTGGTAGTGTGTATCCAAATAAGACCTCCTGACCTACATATTGGAATGGATTTGATTTACCCCACATAAGAAGGCTCCTTGCAGCTTCTTGTTTACTATTGAAGGCAGTAGTTTAAGTGAGTATGTTTGAATACATATGATTTAATATGTGTAGGCGACCCGGCTATGGATGAAGCGGAAGAAAATGGATGGATGGATGATTTAATACAGGCTAAGAAGTCACCTGCATATTGTCTTTATGTATCCGCTTATATGTTTGAATACTATTTACAAGATGCCCAATTGTAGTCAATGCTGTTCAAATACATGCAATCTCACTCACTCAAAAACTACATCAAAACTAGACCTGATTTCAGACTAAACCTTAAGTAAATGTTGCCATGAGCGGGACCAAAGCCACATCAGGACTCCTCTTCTGCAGCTCAGACCAGGGCCAAGAGGCCAGAGAGAGTGCCCCAGGCCCAGCTCCATAACAACAGGTACCAGCCTTTTTTTGTGCTTACCTTATAAACAGAGATCCTTGCTGGCACATCCGCTCACTCTCAGCCCTCCGGATCAGAGAAGTCAAGATGTGGAGCTTTGTCCCATTCACATGTGCGTTGTCCTTGTGGTTGGCTCCCAGGTGCTCAGCGTGTTTTGTGTTGGTGGGTGTGTACTCTGAGTCTGCCACTTGCCTCAGCTCCACCCTCCTGCTTCTTTCCGTTGGTCGGTTTCACCTGCTCCAGAGCTCTCCATGCAAATGCCCCGGGCGAGGGGGTGGGGTGGGGGGTGGTTGAGAAGAACTGGAGGAACTGGCCCTACAGAGGAGGAGGGGCAGGGGCAAGTGGCTTTTTAATCACAGCCTGCTCTAATAAAACCTTCCTCAGTTCCTGGTATATTTTTATCTTTTGTTCCTATTATGGGAGCGTCCACAACGAGATAAATTACTTTGGGAAAATGTATTTCTAGTGAAACAAGGGCTTTTCTGGTGATGCATGCACACACAACACTGACTTTATCACAAAACCTTTTCATTATTCATGTATTCATAGATGTTCATACTTCTCTTGCACAATATTTGAAAAACATGCGCATTCACCTGTATACTGCGCAAAAGTAAGATAGATATAATTTCACATTTTCTAATTATCCAGTAACATATAACGTGTGTATGTTTGAATTTGTCAACTTGATTTATGAGTGTTTGGTTTACTCTCCATCCCGTTCAGAAATATCAATAACTGTGTTAGTATTACATAGCAATATGGCCTACGTGCAGAACTGTACAAGGACTCTGACTATGACTCTGATTAGTATGACTATGATGTGACTGTCTCTGTGTGACACGTACGTCTTTCGATGTGTGACGTGACAATGACTATATAAACTGTGTACTGCCTTTATTCTGTCTGAGAGAAAGAAACAATTGAAACAACTGGAACTTGAGAGAAACTTAAATAAACTTCCAGAGTTTGGCGCACCACGATCCGTCTCTGTCTGCTTCATCCCTGACAACTGCTCATGTCAAATCCAGTTAGATCCAGTTTCTGCCATTGTGTGACTGAAAGAAACCAAATATAAAACATGAATAATGCCTTTTTTTGTGTTCAAAGGTTAGAAGGTTGTTTTAAAGGTGCTTCATTACCTGTCGTGTCAGATAATGTCAGGTTATTAAGCTTCTATACATCGTTTTTTTCTTTTTAAAACAGCCTCCTTAGCCCTTTCCTTTGACTGAATAGGAACTGACAGATAATATGGACTATAGTTCCTCTGTTTGTTATTTTACAAGCATTTTACCGCCTCCAAAAAGTTGCAGACTCCATGCATTTTGGATGACAGTGTTCAACCTTTCGACTGTTATTGCCCGTTTGGGAAAGAGCTTCCTCTTATCTCCTGCTTTTATCTTTAACACAGCAACTGACAGCAGGAAATCTTCTGCTGCCAACAGTCTTAACTTGTAAAGACAAAGGCGGTGGCCACATAAACAGGACTACAGCAAACTGAAAAACCACTCTACTCCTTTGTAGCTGCTCACAAGTCTCTATTGGGTCAGAGGTAAGAGTGCTGGTCCACGTTATGGAAGAAAATTGTCTTTGTAAGATTGCTAATGTCTGCATGTAAACACAGAAGGCCTATTCAAATGATGTCTGCATTTCTGTTGTTGCTTTTGTGAGTTAATTAGGCTTAGTAAGTAAGTAAGAAATGTTTATTTATATACCGCCTTTCACAGACAAGGGCCACAAAGCGGTTTACAATTGTTATTATTTTTTTGGGCAATTGTCCTCTCACTCCACACAGAGATGGGAGCGGGGTCGCCGAACAGGAGGCGCATGCCAGATCTATTGTACATATTTTTAGTGGTAGGGGAAACCGGAGTACCCGGAGGAAACCTACGCTGACACGGGGAGAACATGCAAACTCCACTCAGAAAGGCCCTGGTCCGACCGGGATTCGAACCCAGGACCTTCTTGCTGAGAGGCGAGAGTGCTATCCACTCAGCCACCGTGCCGCCTTACACCACCACCACGGCCACATAGAAGCCCTGCAGTTATTCCTAGCACTATACTTACATCAAGGCTCAGATTGTGACAAAAGAAAATCAGGAAAATATACAGGAAGTTGTTTTGATGTAAAATGGAATTCACAATAATACATTGAAACTTGACCAAACTTAAAGATTATAAAAAATTGCAATTTGTCCATCTTAACTGTGTTTTGGTGAAATTAGTCTCAACATGCTGCCTTCATCTTATTAGAAAATGATAAATAAATAGTGTAAGAAAGAGCCCTGAGTCACTGTTTGAAGCTTTCTCTGAAAGCTGATTGGTTGAGCAAGAACAGTCCTCTCGTTTTCACTTCTTAGTTGATATATATGTTTTGAGACCTGGGAATAAGTTAGGTCAATTTTACTACTTAAAAAAAGAGTGTTTTAGAACAAGCGTTTTATTCGGCTCCATGAAACATATATATTTTTGACTGAAAGGAGTCTGTGGTGCCACCAGTATTTTAAGAACTATACATTCTTACATTCCATTGTATTCAAATTACCTACCAAACACTCTGGTAACTTGATATTTGTTTTCCAAATATCTTGATATTATGTTTTCCATAAGGAAGAGAAAAGTCTGTTTTACCCATATACCAACACATCACAGCAGCTGAACTGGCGGCAGTGGTCAAGTGTAACGGCTGCCGACTGGTTACTTAGTAACCTCTTTACAAACACTGGTGTTTCCCTAGCAGTAAAGTCACGTCTAGATACCGATGTGGATGAAGGCTTGAGGAAGAACTCCTTTGCATCATAGTATTTTATATTTCCTGGAATCTTCTAAGTCATGGTTGACAGGGTTAGGATTTAGTAGAAGAGTAATGAGGAAGGAGCAGCTCCATAATGCCATGTCACAGTGACTACTTGGACAGTGGTGATAATGCAGCGTTATTTGTTTTCTAACAAACTGACCACGTTTAGTCATGTCAATATGCTAATTAATTAATCAATATTTGGTGCAATAGTGTCAAATCAAACCACCTGTATTTCCTCGTTTCCACTGACTATGTGGACAAAGACAAATGTTCATCTTTTGTTCATGTTGAGGGCCGTGGCATTATGTTTCAATATCAATATCAATAATCAGTACATTTGGATCTAATTCACTTTACAAGGAGGACTGCCACCGATGTCAGCTCTGGTATTGTGTTCTGGTCTCATACAATGTTCTTTACTCAAGCTCATCAAACAGGTCACGAGAACTGGGCGCCCTTTAAAGTGTGCAATATTGATCTGTGTTCACTTTACGATAAATAGCAGGTGACTTTTCCTCCAGTTGTTCAATAACCACATCGATTTAAAAATAACTCAAAAAACGTCAAAACACTAGAAAAAACTATAAATCTGTCCATAATCCTGGTCACTAAAAAGTAAATGTGACAAAATGTATGAGGGACAATATGTTCAAGTATTGGACTGTACAATGGTGCGGTCTCAGAAGAACTCTATTCTAAATCAAGTCTGGTAAGACAAATTGATTCATATTGCCAAAAATGTATGATAAGCATGATATACCTCATTTTAAAGGATTAATGGTGAGGGTTAGGGAATAACTCAACATCTTAGAATCCACACCTTGGTTATGAGTTAGTGAAATAATAAACAATCATCATTCTGGCAACTTTAGCTCCATCAGTAAATCACATGTTCATGCAATAGCTCCTAAAGCTCTAAACAGCCTGAATCCAACTGAGGGATCTGTTTAAAGATAAGACTTTTCTTAACTTGATAAGACCATGGTTTTTTTTCACAGTTATAGCCCTTTCTTTCTGGTTTGATTTCAAAGCTAGACCCCATTTTTCTTGACAATCTGCAGACATACATTACTCAAAGCAGTCCCCTAACCCTGAATGATGCTCACAAAGAAGGAGAATTCTGCAGGAAAATAACAGGTAAATAACAAAAAATAAAGGGGTCGATCAGGAAAATCCCTCAAAAAGATCTTGAAGACACTTCTTAATTATGCACAAATAAATATGGTCTTTATGGAAGAGTCCCCAGGAAAAGGTTTCTCCTACATGCCCAAATGAGTATTTAGACATGTCATATGTTTTGGATAATCTGGAATCATTACAGGCACATATGGAGAAGAAAGATGCAGAATTTAATGAAGAGAGCAGCTGTCCAACTGTTAAGAATCAGACTGGATCCAACAACTTTGTAAGTAATTTTGCATCATCAGCGAGAAAGAGACACAAGCTGAGAATGTCGCATAGGCTTTCATTATCACCTGACCTAGACTTGTACACACAATAGTAAATCTGTGGATTAACCTCAAAGAGCAGTGTGTGCAAGAGCGTACGGAGAGCACGAAGACAGTCCAGAAACCATGTTGTGAAAGATAATGAGGATTCAAAAACAACACTGGGGGCAGAAAACTCAGTATAAGATGAACTTCTGTGAAATCTGTTAACACCAGCAGTTTTGCGTTTAAAGTTCTGTTGACATCTATATGACTGTTTGCTCCTGGTTATTCCCTTTGTGACCATTGCTCGCGCCTTATAGCAAGAGAGTCTGGAGATTGAGTTTGCATGTTCTACCCTTACCTGTAGGTTCCCTCTGGTTTCTCCTCTCAGGACCAATCATAAACTTTATCCATGCATATTTTCATTGCATTAAGACTTTGTGATAACGTATGCCCGAGTAAACAGCTCTGAGTGGTCCACACCTGTAACAAACACAACTCTAGATTAAAGGAAGGTGCAAATTGTGAAGCTACACATGAGTCAAACTCATCTGTATCACAAATATATTACAAGAATAGAGTCCAACAGGCAATGAGGCTGGGGGAGGCTTAAGGTGGGACATGCTGATATCTTAAGGCTATACAAAAAGTGACATGCCATGGGAGGGTGGAGTCAAGAGACGGGATCGGCCTGTGTAAACATAAGAGAGAGAGAAGGCTTCTGGGTGTGGTGGATGATGCAAAGAACTTCCCATTTGCCCCAGGCGTCACATTCAGGCATCTTTGCTGTACTATAATTGCACATGAGTGGTTCAAGTTATAAATGATATATTTAAGTCTATCCTTGACCTTTTGGGCCAACTACTGTAATATGCCTGTGCAGTCTGATAATTCATATGATTCCAGTATGCTGTAAATGTCACAAGGAGCACAATGGAAAAACTGGGTGTTCAAAAAGGAAAGCTTGACTCTGGGTGTAAATTTTTCATTTCTTTTCTGTTTCTCACATTGTCTGAATAATTAATTTCAGTATAGCATTCAAGAGATAGACAGATCCATCACTTTGCCAGAACTCACTGCGTCGGGCTAATCTCATGGTAAAGTAACATGTGACATGTGGCAAAAAAGGTCTTGTTATGATTCTCAAATCAATAATGACAAAACAAGGAATTAAACATTCTATCTTTGTGAAAAAGGAGTTGGTTTAAGATTTGTTGTTGATAAAACTCTTGCCTATTCAGTAATTATTTTTATGGTTCCAGCTGGATTCATCTGCATATCTGGAAACCTGAGTCAGGGAGAGTTGGAGAGGTTGCAGTACCAATTTTGGCCACATTTGTACACACTGCTCCTTTAAATCTTGCTTCTTCATCATACTAAAGTTAGATATTTTAGATTTCCTTGATTATTATGCTAAGTTAGTTTTTATTTGTTTTATTTTAGTATAGGGTTATTGTCCATGTATCTTGTGTTGTGTGCTCCTCATTCCTACTGTTCTGTATCCGGTGATGCGATACTGAAACTTCCCCACTGAGGGACAAAGTAAGGATCTCTTAATCTTAATCTTAATCTTAATCGTGTTTGTGGGAATGTGACACTTGTCATGTCAGGATGGCACTTATGAGGATGTTAGGAGGAACAAAGTTACGCAGAGGCAGCTTCCAGTGCAGATCCGGTGAAAGTTTATTTACAATATTTACATTTTTGTGTTAAAATCAGGACAGCATGTTCACCAGCACACCCTCCTGCTCAGAGTTGGTGGCCTGCTTTTATAGCAGGTGACAGTAATTAGGCCACACCCACTGAAGCTCAAAATCCACAAAATACCAAAAAAATACAGCAATAATTAAAGCCGTGAATCTATCCTCTAAAAATTACATCTCTTTATTAATTTAGCAGTGATTTATTCTACAACATTACTAAATAAGAAAAATAAAAGCCAGGACACCCCTCCTCTCTGCAGAGTGGATGCACCCGGAACCCTCTTTGCATTAAAACTCAATCTTTAATAAACTTTCTTCAAAACATTTGAGTGTCTCATTCCCCTCACCTGTGAACACCTATAGTAATGGACTCTGCTCCATTACATTTCCTCCCCCCTCTCTTAAGGGTGCAGTACTTCTAAATTTCATGAACCCTAGAGAGAGCATCAGCAACTGTATTGCACTTGCCGGCCTTGTAGTAAACAGTGAAGTTATACGGCTGTAGCACCAGGTACCACCCAGCAATTCTGGTGTTTGAGTCTTTCATCTTGTGGAGCCACTGAAGAGCACGGTGGTCAGTTTCCAAGCTGAAGTGACGCCCCATCAAGTAGTACCTCAGCGACTCAATTGCCCACTTCATGGCCAAGCACTCTTTCTCTACTGTTGAATACCTTGTCTCTCTGTCCAGCAGTTTTCTACTTAAAAAAGCCACTGGTCTCCTTTCTCCATCCACCTCCTGCAGCAGAACTCCCCCCAGACCTACTCCTGATGCATCAGTTTGTAGAATGAAGGGTTGGTTGAAATCAGGGGTTTGCAGTACTGTGTGCTCATTAATTGACTCTTTGAGATCGCTGAAAGCCTGGTCACAATGATCACTCCATCTCACCTTTCTTGGGGCCGTGGCTTTGGTGAGATCATGAAGAACAGCCGAGCGATCTGAAAAGTGAGGAACAAATTTTTGGTACCAGCCCACCAGACCGAGGAAACTCTTTACTTTCTTCTTTGTTGTGGGGACGGGGAACGAATGGATTGCCTCCATTTTCCCCACCTGTGGTCGGAGCTTCCCATGGCCGATCACAAAACCGAGGTACTCTACTTCTCTCTGCGCCAAACAGCATTTCTGCGGGTTAATAGTAAGGCCAGCTGCTTTAATGCGCTTCAGGACTCCTTGGAGATGAGCCATGTGTTCTTCCCAGTTTCGGCTGTAGATAACGACATCGTCCAGATATGCCGCCGCGAACTCTGAAACATCTCTCAGCACATAGTCCCATAAGCCTCTGAAAAGTGGCTGGCGCCCCCTGGAGTCCAAATGGCATAACTCGAAATTGGTACATACCAAATGGAGTTCTGAAGGCCGTCAATTCATGGACCTCAGGAGACAGCGCCACCTGCCAGTAGCCTTTGCTCAGGTCTAAAGTGGTGATGTATTTGGCTTTTCCCACTCGCTCCACCAGCTCATCAATCCTGGGCATTGGGTAAGGGTCACACAGTGAAACAGAATTCAGGTACCGAAAGTCTATGCAAAATCTCAGAGAGTCATCTTTCTTTGGTACAAGCACCACTGGACTACACCATTCACTACTGGATACCTCAATTATACCCAGTTCCAGCATCATTTCGATTTCCTTTTTCAGCACTGGCACTAGTCGCTCCGGGATTCTGTAGCTCTTCTGACGTGGCGGCGCCTCAGTCTTCAGCCGGATGTTGTGCTGTACCAGGTCTGTGTAACCAGGAGTTTCTTTGAAGAGCCCTGGGTCAATGAGTGGAGTCACCTCTTTCTGCTGAGAGATAGACAGATGTGACGTATCTAACACAGATGACTCACCCAGACTTCCAGGTGTAAACTTCTCTGGGGTTTCTTCGTCTTGCACAGACCGGATCAACAGCTGAGGGACAGATACTGGACGAGAAAAAAATTCTTTCAGCAAATTCACATGGAATTTCTGATGCTTTTTGGTTCTGTCAGGCATAAACAGTTCATATGTGAGCTCACCCACTTTCTTTGTGATTTCATATGGGCCATACCATTTAGACAGGAGCTTGCTATCGGAGGTGGGAAGGAGTAGGAGAACCTTTTGACCTGGTTTGAAGCTTCGTTCTCTGGCTTTGCGGTCGTACCACACTTTCTGGTTTTGTTGAGCAGTCTTCATATTCTCTTGTGCCAGCTCAGACATTTCCTCCAAGCGTTGCCTCATCTTAACTACATAGGCCACGACGTTCTCTCCCGAGGGGGTTGGATTCTCCCAGTAGTCTTTGAGTAGGTCAAGCGGCCCCCTCACCTCGCGTCCATAGAGTAGTTCAAATGGAGAGAACCCCGTTGAGGCCTGTGGGACTTCGCGGTAGGAAAACAACAGGTACGGCAACCACTGGTCCCAGTCTGCTCCTGTGTTAGAAACAAACTTCCGCAGCATATTTTTCAGAGTTTGGTTATACCGCTCAACTAGCCCGTCCGTCTGGGGGTGGTATGGGGTGGTCTTAATTCCCTTAATACCTAGTAGCTTATAAACCTGTCGTAATAATTTAGACATGAAGTTTGTCCCACAGTCCGTCAAAACCTCCCTTGGTATCCCCACTCTAGAGAACATTTGTAACAAACAGTTAGCAACATTTCTGGCCTTGATTGTTTTTAGTGGAAACGCTTCGGGATACCGTGTTGCATAGTCGCACAGAACTAAAATGAATCTGTGACCTGCACTGCTTCGTTCTAAAGGCCCCACTATGTCCATACCAATTCTCTCAAAAGGAGTTTCAATGATGGGTAGAGGTTGCAACATTGCTCGAGGGACTTTGCGAGAAGAGGTAAGTTGGCATATTTCACAAGAATTACAAAAGTTAGAAATTTGGTTGTACATGCCTGGCCACACAAATCTGCTCGCAATTCTGCATAAAGTTTTCTGGAAAGCCATGTGTCCAGCCCATGGCACAGAATGTCCCAGCTCCATTACTTGGGTTCTGAACTTTTGAGGCAAGGCCAAGGCTTCAACAGTTCCTTTGCATTGATACAAGATTCCACCTTTAATGACAAATGTTGCCTCCTCTAAACCTCCAAGATTACCCCGTTTAACCCCTTCAACATCTGTTACTTTTTTAAACCACTCGTTTAAAGTTACATCATCTTTTTGTAAAGTAGCAACATCAGGAGGAAGCTGAAACTCAACTGGTTGCATAAGTTCGGTTTGATTTTCTGTCTGTTTGTATACTGTGCCTTTCAACTTTTCCCTTCTTTTCTGTGCTTTTGATTTGACTGGTTTCCCTATTCCTGGTTCGAGATCTTCACCCCAAAAGGGCAACTCTTGTAAAGACTCTTGAGCAGCCTTTGCTCTGGTAATAACCATGTTATAAGCAACAGGCGCCTCTACTTTTCCAGGCCAGTTTACAGGTGAGTTTTCTGACTCATGCACTAAATCTATCAATATTGGCAAATCATGACCGAGAATCACATCAAATGGTAAATTTGGGGCTAATGCCACAGGAATTAGAAATGTTTGACCTCCAACCGTTAAATACACATCTGCCATAGGATACTGGTGTTCATCCCCATGAACACAGCTAATATTGGTTTTGTCCTCCCTCCATTTTTCCCTTGACACCAAACTGGACACCACTATCGTTTGGAACCCCCCCGTATCCAGCAGTGCTGTAGTATGGTGACCATTAATCAGTACAGGGGCAGTTAAAGCTTTCTGAGTATTAGCCATATGACTGTGCACGACAGGTCTAGGCACTGCACAGTAAAGAGAAGACTTATTTGCTAATTGACATGAATATTGGGTATGGCCTAAGCCATTACATAGGTAACATCTAACCTCTTTATAGCGTTTTTGCGAGTGGTTAGCAAAATTTGACTTTTGATAATCATTTTCTCTAAACTGCCTATTTTGACCAAACCCCATTTCACCCCCATAGGACTTACTTTGGGCTTGATCTCTGAATCCATGTTCTCGGTCCTGGCCTCTTTGAAGTCTTGGAGCATTGCGTCCATAGGTGGCGTTGTTGGATCCTTTCCTTGCAGCCAAGAAGACCTCTGCCATCTCTGCCGCTTTCTCCGCTGTCTTCGGGTCACGTTCACGGATCCACACTTGAAGCTCTGGGCTCACCATTCTTAAAAACTGTTCCAAGATCAAAGTCTCTGACATCTCTTGTTTTGTAGATTTTTCAGGTTTCACCCATTTGGAAAACACGTCCTTCAGTCGCACATACAGTTCTCTCGGAGTCTCATCAGGGAATATTTCAGTGGAACGAAATCTTTGTCGATAAGTTTCAGTTGTAATCTCATATTTTGCCAAAATTGCTGCTTTCACTTTGTCATAATCTTCTGAATCTGTCATGTCCATAAGCACATATGCACTGCGGGCTTTACCAGTCAATAATGTCACTAGGCGGAGAGCCCACTCATCTCTTGGCCATCTGCAGACCTGTGCCATTCTTTCAAAAGTTGTCAGAAAATGTTCAATATCATCGTCTGGTGCTAAGGGTAGCAATTTTGGCTCTCTGTGAATGACTTGCTCTCTGTAATATCGGTGGTCAGCATAACTTGCACCTTCTTCATTCTCAGATTCATTTATGGCAGGATCCAAGTCAGGGTCATAATCAGCTCTTCTTTGGACGGCTTGATTTACCAAAGACTGCACTTCTTGAATTTGGTGTTGCATGCTCTTCCATCTCAATTCATGTTTTGCAGCTTCCTTTTCCAAAGTCTTCTCTCTGGCTGCCTGGGTTTTTGCTAAAGACTTCACCAGTCCCGCCAGTTCTTCAAACCTTTCTCCAGAGCTGCTAATTGCATCCACCCCCGGCTCCACAGGTGCTGACGATCCCTCATCAGGATCAGCTCGTTGCTCAGTCTGCACTTTCTTCATCCTTGTCGCCATCTCCTGTTACTTTGTTGGATCGCGGGCCCAGCTTCTGACACCAATTGTGACACTTGTCATGTCAGGACGGCACTTATGAGGATGTTAGGAGGAACAAAGTTACGCAGAGGCAGCTTCCAGTGCAGATCCGGTGAAGGTTTATTTACATTATTTACATTTTTGTGTTAAAATCAGGACAGCATGTCCACCAGCACTCCTCCTGCTCAGAGTTGGTGGCCTGCTTTTATAGCAGGTGACAGTAATTAGGCCACACCCACTGAAGCTCAAAATCCACAAAATACAAAAAAATACAGCAATAATTAAAGCCGTGAATCTATCCTCTAAAAATTACATCTCTTTATTAATTTAGCAGTGATTTATTCTACAATATTACTAAATAAGAAAAATAAAAGCCAGGACACCCCTCCTCTCTGCAGAGTGGATGCACCCGGAACCCTCTTTGCATTAAAACTGCAATCTTTAATAAACTTTCTTCAAAACATTTGAGTGTCTCATTCCCCTCACCTGTGAACACCTATAGTAATGGACTCTGCTCCATTACACTTAAAAAATCCACTGGTCTCCTCTCTCCATCCACCCCTGCAGCAAAACTCCCCCCGAACCTACTCCTGATGCATCAGTTTGTAGAATGAAGGGTTGGTTGAAAATCAGGGTTTGCAGTACTGGTGGCTCAATAAAGACTCTTTGAGATCTCCTGAAAGCCTTCACAACGATCACTCCATCTCACCTTTCTTGGGGCCGTGGCTTTGGTGAGATCAAGAAGAACATGCCGAGCGATCTGAAAAGTGAGGACAAATTTTCTGTACCAGCCCACCAGACCGAGGAAACTCCTTTACATTCTTCTTTGGTTGTGGGGACGGGGGAACGAATGAATGCCTCCATTATCCCCACCTGTGGTCGGAGCTTCCAGTGGCCGATCACAAAACCGAGTACTCTACTTCTCTCTGCGCCAAAACAGCATTTCTGCGGGTTTAATAGTAAGGCCAGCGGCATTAATGCGCTCAGACCCTTGGAGATGAGGCCTGTGTTCTCCCAGTTTCGGCTGTAGATAACGCATCGTCCAGATATGCCGCCGCGAACTCTGAAACATCTCTCAGCCACATAGTCCATAAGCCCTCTGAAAAGTGGCTGGCGCCCCCCTGGAGTCCAAATGGCATAACACCGAAATTGGTACATACCAATGGAGTTCTGAAGGCCGTCACTTCATGGACCTCAGGAGACAGCGCCACTATCCGCAGTAGCCTTTGCCATGTCTAAGTGGTGAGTATTTGGCTTTTCCCACTCGCTCCACCAGCTCATCAATCCTGGGCATTGGGTAAGGGTCGGGGGGGGGGACACAGTGAAACAGAATTCCAGGTACCGAAAGCTATGCAAAATGCTCAGAAGTCCCATCTTTCTTTGTACAAGCACCACTGGACTACACCATTCACTACTGATACCTCAATTATACCCAGTTCCAGCATCATTTCGATTTCCTTTTTTCAGCACTGGCACTAGTCGCTCGGATTCTGGTTAGCTCTTCTGACGTGGCGGCGCCTCAGTCTTCAGCCGATGTTGTGCTGGACACAGGTCTGTGTAACCAGGAGTTTTCTTTGAAGAGCCTGGTCAATGATGGGAGTCACCTCTTTCTGCTGAGAGATAGACAGATGTGAACGTATCTACACAGATACTCACACCAGAACTTCCAGTGTAAACTTCTCTGGGGTTTCTTACGTCTTGCAACACCGATCAACAGCTGAGGGACAGATACACGGACGAGAAAAAAAATTCTTTCAGCAAATTCACATGGAATATCTGATGCTTTTTGGTTCTGCTCAGGCATAATCAGTTCATATGTGAGCTCACCACTTCTGTTGTGTTTTCATATGGGCCATATTCATTTAGACAGAGCTTGCTATCGGAGGTGGGAAGAGTAGGAAACCTTTTGACCTGGTTTGAAGCTCTGTTCTCTGGCTTTGCGTCGTACCACACTTTCTGGTTTTGTTGAGCATCTTCAAATTCCTCTTGTCAGCTCAGACATTTCCTCCAAGGACGTTGGCCTCAACTTAACTACATAGGCCACGACGTCTCTCCCGAGGGGTTGGATTCTCCCAGTAGTTTCTTTGAGTAGGTCAAGCGGCCCCCTCACCTCGCGTCCATAGAGAAGTTTCAAATGGAAGAAACCCGTTAGGCCTGTGGACTTCTGGCGGTAGGAAAACAACAGGTACGGCAACCACTGTCCCAGTCTGCTCCTGTGTTAGAAACAAACTTCCGCAGCATATTTTTCAGAGTTTGGTTATACCGCTCAACTAGCCCGTCCGTCTGGGGGTGGTATGGGGTGGTCTTTAATTCCCTTTAATACCTAGTAGCTTTATAAACCTGTCGTTATAATTTAGACATGAAGTTTGTCCCACAGTCCGTCAAAACCTCCCTGGTATCCCCACTCTAGAGAACATTTGTAACAAACAGTTAGCAACATTTCTGGGCCTTGTATTGTTTTTAGTGGAAACGCTTCGGGATACCGTGTTGCATAGTCGCACAGAACTAAATGAATCTGTGACCTGCACTGCTTCGTTCTAAAGGCCCCACTATGTCCATACCAATTCTCTCAACAGGAGTTTCAATGATGGGTAGAGGTTGCAACATTGCTTGAGGGACTTTGCGGAGAGAAGAGGTAAAGTTGGCATATTTCACAAGAATTACAAAAGTTAGAAATTTGGTTGTGTACATGCCACCGCACACAGAATCTGCTCGCAATTCTGACATAAAGTTTTCTGGAAAGCCATGTGTCCAGCCCATGGCACAGAATGTCCCAGCTCCATTACTTGGGTTTCTGAACTTTTGAGGCAAGGCCAAGGCTTCAACAGTTCCTTTGCATTGATACAAGATTCCACCTTTAATGACAAATGTTGCCTCCTCTAAACCACAAGATTACCCCGTTTAACCCCTTCAACATCTGGTTACTTTTTTAAACCACTCGTTTAAAGTTACATTCATCTTTTTGTAAAGTAGCAACATCAGGAGGAAGCTGAAACTCAACTGGTTGCATAAGTTTCGGTTTGCTTTTCTGTCTGTTTGTATACTGTGCCTTTTCAACTTTTCCCTTCTTTTCTGTGCTTTTGATTTGACTGGTTTCCCTATTCCTGGTTCGAGATCTTCACCCCAGAATGGAAGCTCTTGTAAAGAGTCCTGAGCAGCCTTTGCTCTGGTAATAACCATGTTATAAGCAGCAGGCGCCTCTACTTTTCTCAGGCCAGTTTACAGGTGAGTTTTCTGACTCATGCACTAAATCTATCAATATTGGCAAATCATGACCCGCAGAATGACATCAAATGGTAAATTTAGGGCTAATGCCACGGGAATTAGAAATGTTTGACCTCCAACAGTTAAATACACATCTGCCATAGGATACTGGTGTTCATCCCCATGAACACAGCTAATATTGGTTTTGTCCTCCCCCCATTTTTCCCTTGACACCAAACTGGACACAACTATCGTTTGGAACCCCCCGTATCTAACAGTGCTGTAGTATGGTGACCATTAATCAATACAGGGACAGTTAAAGCTTTCTGAGTATTAGCCATATGGCTGTTCACGACAGGTCTAGGCACTGCACAGTAAAGAGAAGACTTATTTGCTAATTCACTTGAATATTGGGTGTTTCCTAAGCCATTACATAGGTAACATCTGACTTCTTTATTGCGTTTTTGCGAGTGGTTAGCAAAATTTGACTTTTGATAATCATTTTCTCTAAACTGCCTATTTTGACCAAACCTCATTTCACCCCTATAGGACTTACTTTGGGCTTGATCTCTGAATCCATGTTCTCGGTCTGGCCTCTTTGAAGTCTTGGAGCATTGCGTCCATAGGTGGCGTTGTTGGATCCTTTCCTTGCAGCCAAGAAGACCTCTGCCATCTCTGCCGCTTTCTCCGCTGTCTTAGGGTCACGTTCACGGATCCACACTTGAAGCTCTGGGCTCACCATTCTTAAAAACTGTTCCAAGATCAAAGTCTCTGACATCTCTTGTTTTGTAGATTTTTCAGGTTTCACCCATTTGGAAAACACGTCCTTCAGTCGCACATACAGTTCTCTCGGAGTCTCATCAGGGAATATTTCAGTGGAACGAAATCTTTGTCGATAAGTTTCAGTTGTAATCTCATATTTTGCCAAAATTGCTGCTTTCACTTTGTCATAATCTTCTGAATCTGTCATGTCCATAAGCACATATGCACTGCGGGCTTTACCAGTCAATAATGTCACTAGGCGGAGAGCCCACTCATCTCTTGGCCATCTGCAGACCTGTGCCATTCTTTCAAAAGTTGTCAGAAAATGTTCAATATCATCGTCTGGTGCTAAGGGTAGCAATTTTGGCTCTCTGTGAATGACTTGCTCTCTGTAATATCGGTGGTCAGCATAACTTGCACCTTCTTCATTCCCAGATTCATTTTATGGCAGGATCCAAGTCAGGGTCATAATCAGCTCTTCTTTGGACGGCTTGATTTACCAAAGACTGCACTTCTTGAATTTGGTGTTGCATGCTCTTCCATCTCAATTCATGTTTTGCAGCTTCCTTTTCCAAAGTCTTCTCTCTGGCTGCCTGGGTTTTTGCTAAAGACTTCACCAGTCCCGCCAGTTCTTCAAACCTTTCTCCAGAGCTGCTAATTGCATCCACCCCCGGCTCCACAGGTGCTGACGATCCCTCATCAGGATCAGCTCGTTGCTCAGTCTGCACTTTCTTCATCCTTGTCGCCATCTCCTGTTACTTTGTTGGATCGCGGGCCCAGCTTCTGACACCAATTGTGACACTTGTCATGTCAGGATGGCACTTATGAGGATGTTAGGAGGAACAAAGTTACGCAGAGGCAGCTTCCAGTGCAGATCCGGTGAAAGTTTATTTACAATATTTACATTTTTGTGTTAAAATCAGGACAGCATGTTCACCAGCACACCCTCCTGCTCAGAGTTGGTGGCCTGCTTTTATAGCAGGTGACAGTAATTAGGCCACACCCACTGAAGCTCAAAATCCACAAAATACCAAAAAAATACAGCAATAATTAAAGCCGTGAATCTATCCTCTAAAAATTACATCTCTTTATTAATTTAGCAGTGATTTATTCTACAACATTACTAAATAAGAAAAATAAAAGCCAGGACACCCCTCCTCTCTGCAGAGTGGATGCACCCGGAACCCTCTTTGCATTAAAACTCAATCTTTAATAAACTTTCTTCAAAACATTTGAGTGTCTCATTCCCCTCACCTGTGAACACCTATAGTAATGGACTCTGCTCCATTACAGGGAAATTTGATCTTATCTGTCCAATGCAGCTCAAAGAGGTTAAATATAAGAACGTATCCCATAGACCATGAGTGTCAAAGTCAATGCCCAATGATATTTGATTAGTGTTAAAACCAGCCCCACAGAGCCGGAAGAAAATATTGGATTACTCATTTAATGGACGTGTTTTCTCTTTGATGGAATTTTGATTTTTTCTTTGAGCCTATTGGAAAATGTTTTTACTTGAAATGACTGACAAAGCCATAAAAGAAAATATTGGATTATTAATTTAATCATTAAGTAAAATACAGTACTCTGTGTCAGGTCTTGGTTGAATAGGTAGCTTCATTTTATGTTTTAATAAACATTGAACCAGTCCGGCCCTCGGCTTGTAGCAAATTTGCGCTCTGATTTGCCCTTTGATGTGCCATAGACCAACATTACTAAGAAGTCTGAGTACTGTGATAAAAGGCAACCCTCCTCATACATATTAACATATTGGGATGGATTTTCCAGTTTGTCACTCGGTTATTCATTTATTTTTTACAGCCCCGGCCACATTTATGTCTTCCAGTAATATGCCTTCGTAGCCTTGGTCAAGTGCACTGAGGAAGCATTGTATTTTTATCACAAGTACTTCTATTGTTTACAGGTGAAATCATCTCTTGAGAATTTTCAACCCTGTGAAGAATATTTTGTTTCCGTTTCCCTGTTGTTTTAAATTGGTTCTTGATAAGGCCTGATTTGTTTATGAGGATTGTGTTCATCTTGTGATAAAACTGTAAAAGCTGGTGTGACAGATGTACTCCTTCAATGTTTGAACGATGGATCCAAATAGACCAGTGCATTGTCAAAGAAACAGCTGATAGAGGTCAAATCTTGTTTTGCTTTTTGTGCATCTTTGTGTTATTTACCACAGTAGCATTAAACGCCAAAAACAAGGGATTTGAATAAATTAAGAAAAAGATTAATATAATTTTTATGCTCCATGAGACAGAATATTGAACAAAAAACTTAAATTATTAACAAAAATCCAGAGGGACAGCCTGCATACGCTCTACAGCTCTACTTTAAACAAATGTTTGAGAAGATTCGTTTACTGCTGTCGTGGTGAAGAACCTGCTTTTTGTTTGCGTTTATCTCATGTTTTTTACTTCTGACCTTTTTGCTTTCTACATTATTTACCCACGGATCCTCATTGGTCATTTCTTACATTGAAATATGATGATATGATTGTGATATTGAGCTGTGAAGTGGGCGGAGTTTGTAATATCTGGAAGTAAAATTCTCCATTCTAAATCCCAACAGGAACGCTTGCAAAAATATCAAAAAATGTGTTTGGGGCTGATTGGCTATCTGGAAATGGCGGCCAGGTCTATATCAGTGTTCTCCAACCCTTTTGAGCCGTGGCTTCATTGAAAAGAATAAAGTCATGACAAACCACCAGCTGAAACTGAAACTAAAATGATTCTGCAGTCATTACTAATAATATAAGATAAGATGGAGTTTATTGATCTCACACTGGAGAAGTTTACAGGTCACATTTGGCATGGATAGTGAAAAGTCATTCCCAACAATGTTTTTGTATTTAAAATCAAATAAGTCTTTCTAATCTTCTCACATTACAATGACCAATTAGCTGATAATGGATCATTTGCAAAGCCCGACCAAACAACATCTGAGCAAATCTAGGTGAATCCACAAGTTTCGCATTTTGTCATGTTTTCATGTTGTTTCTTTTGGCTGAATCCAATATTTGTTATAATACTAATCAAATATCATCCTGGAGACCAATATAATTCATTTGCGGGCCGGATCTGGCTCCTGGGCATTGACTTTGACCCCCATGCTCTACTGCAATACAAATGTATACATTGGCTGCAGCGCTGAAGTGCCAAAAAGTCCTGGAAGTCTGGTGCTTGTATCTTATCAAATGTGGTGAAATAATTTAACTTTGAGACAAAGAATAAAAGTGTCGAGGAACCATAGATAAAAGTATCAGTGCGGGCACCGAAGGCCATGACCTGTTTGCATCTGTATTTGACTGCCAGAAACTCCCACTCCCACTGACTCCCAGGAACCCAGAGATTATACAAACATAACAGTCTTGTCTCTCCAACTAATCCTCACCAGATAAGGATCTTAAAATACAGCACTATTGCATTCAGTGACAGTGGTCTGAGGGGACCGAGGTAAGAACTGCACCAGGAGCAAGAATATAAAGTTACCAAATGAACCCATGATAACAGCGCCCTCAAGTGGTAAGTACAAGTATTGTAAAGTCCTGTAAAGTGACCGGGTGGTTTGTATCCTACTCTCTGCATAAACACTTAACTATTTTATATAATCAGACTTGATTGTAATACTGGTTTTAAATAGATTTGTTTTCCTGAATTTGGTTAAAAAAAAGGATGACTATCCAATTACTATTTTTGAACTTGTTCTATTCTAATCCAATGTCATTCCAGTCAAACAAACTGAGTGTTGGATGTCAATGAATTCAATGCTAACAAAAGACTCAAAATGACTGAAGACACCAGTATGCACAGGGAATTTGAATGAGTTTGTTGAAAACCGGTTCCACCAGACGGCTCAGGCCCTCCAGTCCAGGCACCAGATCAGTGTGGAGGCTTCTATTGTACAATCTATGGTCTCGAGTGGCAGGAAAACACCTGGGTGTCAAACTTAGACAAAATGTGTGACAGTAATTCTTTGCAACACGAGTAGAGAAAGGGCTGCAATAAATTATCAAAAATATCACCCACGCTGTATGCTCTCAGTAAAACCAGACACGACTTGACCTACCGGTATATCCTTTGTGTGCCTAACGTACTTACTGATCATCTCTGACAACAGAAGAAACATTACAATACAACATTTTTTACTTCAATAAATGAGCCCCAGAACAGAGTACTTAGACCCTCATTTATTTACAGACTTAACAGGAGTCCTTGCACTTTCTTACAAAAATATTAAAAATACTGTACAATCCTTTTCAATATTATGGGGAATCTACATGTATTTACATGCACAGGAAGACACTCTAAAGAGAGGGAGAAATGTCTCGAGAAATTTGAAATGAACTTTGAATAAAAAATAATATAGAAAAAATGAAATGTACATAAGTGAGTATTTACAAAGGATTTTTCCATACAGTCCTCAGGAAATCCCTTCTAAAAACAACTAAAACGCTGTAACTTAATTTACAACAACAAAACACATGTCTGAGCTCTGAACAAAATAGTGGGGAGAAGTGTGATGCAGTTGGTTTGCACTTACAGCACCATCCACTAGAACCAGACATTTATGGAAAAAAACTCTAAACATGCTGATTTTCTGTCTGGTCCACCCAGGCTAATCATAATGCATGATAATGGTTCCACAAGCCTGAAAATGCCCTAAAGAAAATTTCAGGTAATAGCGATTGGAAATTCTTGGTATTTCTTTACTGAAAAGTGGCCTTTCTTCACACTCCCTGGAATTCACCGGTCAGCAAACTCCTCCTCGCAGGGAAAAAGTCTCATTTAATCTGCAAGAGCTTCATCTTGTTTCCTGGGAAGCAACAGAGAACATGATAATGACATTACAATGACACTTATTTTGTTTGTGTTTGGAGCAGATGCCACTTACCCAGTCCTTTGAAGAACTTGTTCACTCCACTGGGCGCAGACTCTGGGTACGACTCCAGGTACTCCATCACCCGCATCTCAAAAAGACCTGGAGAAACGAGGGCATGAGCAAGATTTTTAACAATAAAGACAGTAAAGCTGGGGTACCAAACTACAAACATGATATCCATCTATCTCGTTCTTGGCTCAAAAACAGTTTGGACAAGTCCCATCTCTAGTTTTCACATGTATGCCTGTTGTCACATCTTTAGATCTGCTTTTTCAGACAAAAAAATAGGACCCTTACAATAACCCTTGCATTATTATTACATTATTTTTCATTTAATTTAATTTCATTTCATTTTCAAGCCCTTTGTTGTGGGTCAGGGGGTGTGGCAATGAGAGCTGCCACCCAATGCTCATAGCACCAGTCCCTCTGATCCTCTGCAGGGGGTGAGTCCACAGGAAGATGGCTGCTCTGTCAGTGGTGAAACAGCCTTGGTCTTTCAGCGGGGGCTTCAGGCAACGTGGGGTTAAGTGTCTTGCCCAAGGACACAACGACAGTAGACATCAGTGGGAGCAGTTGGAATAGGTCCCATGGTGGGAATTGAACTCACAACCTCCAGGCTCAAAGGCCACTGCTCTATTTTTATTTATTTTATTTTTGTTAGGAATATGGGTGTATCATGTGTTTGAAGTATATATATATCTTCTCATCTCCCCCTTCATGGTTTTGATTTACTTTATTACTGTACTTGCTTGCTTTACTTTTAATTGCTGTATATTTTTTCATTCCTCCCTCCCCTCCTGCCCCCCACCTTCCCCTCCCCTGTATAATTAAAAACATAATACATATTTCAGTCGTAAAAAAGAAAAAAAGAAAGGCCATCTAATTTGCACACATCTCATTTGGTGTGAACAAATCATTAAAAAATAACAGTAAAATCCTCTCCAGTTTCTCATAATGCTCTCTTCACAGCCCGGGGATTACCTCGTTCGGCTCCTTTCCGCATCTCCTTGTCCTGGATGAAGCCGGCAAACATCTGCGTCTCCATAAAGAGTTGCAGGAGCTGCCTCACTCCGCGAGACGGGTGGGACTTCCTGAAGTTCTCTCTGTGAAGTTCTTTGCCGCTGGACGACTCCACCATGTGCAGAGGGTAGTGTCCCACCAGCTCCACAAAGAAACGCACAAAGGCCTCGGACACCAGGCAGCTCAGATCCACCTCCGGCTCTGCGACCGCACAACAAACAACGGGATAGTCTTGTGATGAGAAACAAGATTTGAGATGTGGCATTTAAACAGAAAGGGACAGGGACAGTACAGGTGGAACTGTTTTTTAGTTCATTTATTTCAACCCTTGAATGATATAGACTCATTACATGCGCAGGGACGTATGCCTTTTTTGGGATCATTTAGAGAAGTTGCGAGCAGTGGGGGCGGGTCCCAGCTCAAAAGTGGCCAAAATAACGTGCGCTGACATGCTTACAATACCACCCCGGTCCGATGGGGGTGGACCCAGAAGAAGAATTAGCTAATGCTAACATATAGCATTGGCAGACCTCTCAAAAACGTCTTTACAGGATGGACCAAAAGTTGGCTCTTGGCCCAAAGCTCCGTTCCACATGTGTGTCAATGCTGAGGGGGGTGGATTTTTTTGGTCCACTCTAGTTTATTCGCGGTGAATTTTTGAAGTCTCTCGTTCAAATGAATGGAGCTGCGCTGGCTGACGCATGCGCAGATGCATTTTTTCACAATTTTCTTGTGGGCGGGACCACTCGCAGCCATCTTGGATTGCTCCATGAAAGCACTTTTCATGGCCAACTCCTATGAACGGCGAATATATATATATAATATACAGTCTATGGTTGTATGACTGCTGTTGCTGTTTTGATTTGGGGCTAGACATTATAACAGTTAAATGCTTGATATATCTCACTTTGCATGCAACGAGAATATAAAATATTAGTTTTTATACAGTAAATGGATAAATTCAAACAATATTCTAATTTTCTAAACTTTCACCTGTAGGTATTTTGATTTAAGACCACTTTGATGTGAAATTTGATGAGAAACGGGTTATAAAAAAAGGGGAGCCCTGAAACTGTGATAGAGGGCTAATAAAAACAATAACAAATAAATACAGGAAAATTGTGTGTGAAAGTTTTTGTGTGAAGCCAGGTTGCTGTATAGAAAGTGTCCTGGATTCAGCTCATGTTGCACTTCTGCTACTTTGGGGTCTAAAGGTCTAACATATTATTTTGTATTACATGTGTCCTTTAAGAGATACATTTTTATTTTATTTTTTTAAACACTCCATTAAAAGCAGACATTAAAGTAACCGTCTCTAATTATAAGATTTGAGCCGAAAGATGATGATCTCATAATAACAGGCCGCTTACACCACAGATGTTTATCTCATCATTTAGACGTGTTAAAGTCCCTCGCTGGGTCTTCCCTGTAATTTTCAGATATTATATTTAGTTCAGACAAACCTTCATGACTGTCCTGCCTCAGAATGGCTTCCCTCTCCTCCAGGACCTGCTGTAGCGCCGCCTGGAGTTTGCTGGGCAGGATGCAGTCTTCATCGCCGATCTGCAGCACAAGGCAAAGCAGATGTTGTAATAATAATAATAATAATAATAATAATAATAATACATTGTTTGATACAGCACTTCTTTGGACACTGAAAGACGCTTCACATGTCATTATTCATTCCAAACATGGTGGTGATAAATTACTGGGGCACACTGACAGAAGCAAGGCAATAGATATGTGCCATTGGCCTTTCACACACACACACACACACACACACACACACCCACACACCCACACACCCACACACCCACACACCCACACACACACACACTGCAATGTGGGTGAAGTGTCTTTCCTGAGGACACAACAACAGTTTGGCACTTTACAGTCGCCCCATTGTGTCCCCTAATTCCCCATAAGTCTCCCATCACAGAACTAACCAGGCACTGGCCTATACAACTTCAGAGGTCTTTCGGGATCTGGCTTTTGCATGCAAGGATGGCCAGATACAATAAGTGTATGTGTTAAATCTCAAATTAAATTTAACACTTACGGCCATAACCAAAATTCATAACGCCCGTGAAAGGAAAGAAGGAAGGAAAGAAGAGAGGGAGGGAGGGAATATCGTTCAATAGTTAATTAATTTTAAATTAAAATGTGAAAATGTGAGGGCAAATGGATGTTAAAAAGCGTGTGATGTAAGCTTTTTGACTTTTTTTCATCTCTTAAGTTTATTATTAGTATAGTTATTAGTATTATTTGTTGTTTATTAATTATTTATTATTTTTCAATGTAATCTCTACCTTTGCATTATAATTGTTTCCTTGTTCTGATTTTGAATTTGGAAATTTTGCTAACGGTAAAAACTTGAAAACAATGTATAAAAAAAAACAAAGTGGCCCTAACAATGGGTCTGACTGCCTGAAGTCCATGGTCTGGAGATTGATTTTTACTCAACTTTAAAGCTTTCAACGCTCTCTAGAAACCTCAAAGTAAACTGGGCTTGCTTGTGTCTGATGAAGCAAAAAAAAAAATGTCTCTGTTGACACAAAAAACCTTGTCTATGTTAGTGTAATGAAGAAACTAAAAAAAAAACATCATCTAATTTCAAAAATATGTAAAGGGGAAGCATGCAAATTGATCTTATCGTTTGTTTTATTGTTTGATGTTGTATTCCTGAGGGTGGCAGTGAATCCCCAGGTTAAGATCCGAGTGAGTGCGTGAGTGTGTGTCAGATGGGAGCGTTTCTGTCGGATTATCCTTGAGTCAATACAAGACGTGTGTGGGCAAAGACGACCCACGCCCGGGACCACACCCGTCATTCCCACAGAGCAGAGACATGTGTACGCACCTGAGCCACAAACTTGTTGGAGCACAGATCCACAATCAGCACCTGCCAGATTCAAGAAGTTATTTTCCATTTTCACAGAGTCTAGAACCAGTACAAAGTGGAGGCACATTGTAGATAGCTCAACATAAAGCAGGAATATCATGTATTCATTTTGTGCATTCAAATTATAACAAGACCATATTTAAGAATATTTTAAGTAGAAAATATATGGTGAAAAATTCCACTCTGGACATGTATAGATATTTATTGACATTAGTGACTGCTGTTGTGATTTAGGGCAACACAAAAAGGAATCGAATTGATGGGGAATTTACCTGAAGCTCCCGATGCTACCACCAGGTGGCGTTGCATTTGTTTTTGGTTGCTACTTACAGCATAGAAGTACAGAGCCAGGTGATTGTGAAGAAGTAATTTCACCGGAACTTACTAAAACTAATTTATGAGCAATACTTGTGTTTTAGAAAACTGCTCTTGCCATGATGTCGTAGGGGTGCAATGACATCATACTACAAGAGGACCGAGACAAGAATTTTTAGATGGAGGTAGAGTCACAGATTTGGGCCTGAAGTTCCTAAAAACAATCCAGCTGTGTTTTTGATATGGGAACAATGCTGTGGCATGGTTAGAAGCTCACAAAGAAGTGTGTTTGTGTTAGTTGTCTCGTTTAATACCTTTCAAGCAACCTTAAATTTTTTTTTTTAAGTGATTCATACACATGGGTAATTTTAATTATCTTAAATGTAATTCTTGATAAATAAAAACCACCAGTAATATGTGGTAGATCCAGGATTTGACAAGTCACATATTTTAAATCTTTTTAGATAATCTTTAATTATATAGCAGCGCCTTAGACCAGAGTGACAGAGCGCTTTACAATTGTTATTTTTGGGCATTTGTCTCCCTCTCCACACAGAAATGGGAGTGAGGTCACAGTACAGGAGGTGCATGCCAGACCTATTGTACATGTTTTTAGTGGTAAGTAAGTAAGTAAGTAAGTAAGTAATGTCACTATTTAACCTTTTGGCCTGAGAGCTGATTGGTCGAGCATGTAATCCTCTCTTTTTTACTGGGAATCAGATCTAAAGATGTCTAACCGGTTTGAGAGCTGGAAACTAGTTAGATGAATTTCATAAGATTAAAATAACTGCACTTTAGGAAATATACTGGTGAAATAAAGGCAGAATACAGACATTATTTTCATTGCTTCTTATTCTAGGTATAACATTGACTGCCACAATCTCTCAAATGGCCATTTTGATACATATAAAGCTTTTAAGTGCCTAAATTTGGCTCAATAAAACGTAATACCTTCTTAATGATTTAAAACTCTGGAGCAGTCTTAGACAATGATGAATTACCTCTTCGATGGGCAGCTCCAGCAGCTCTGGCAGACAGGGGGACAGCACTCCGATGAGAAAGGGAGTAGGAGAGCAGCTGATGTCCAACATACTTGCAGGTAAGACGGGAACGAACGTGTGCTGCCAGGTGAAGGGGTAGAGTAGCGCGAGCACGGCGTGGGAGCAGCGAGAGAGGACGCTGCAACAGAAAAAAACAAGGACCGTATGGTAAAATATAGATGATAAAATAACAGTAATGCATTTGTATGGATGTCAAAAGTATAAAACCACAAACCAAAATTTAATAAAATCTATTTAACTAGTTCCTCACTCTCAATACTGTTTTGGTTCTATCACTACTTTTGTCACATCTGTAGCTCAGCTTTTACAGTTAAGATAAAACCACTAAGCCAATCAGCTCTCACTATGTAGAAGATGGTTTATAAATACAGCATGTTGATTGTGATTAGTTCACAAATGTTAATTAAGACTCTCTGTGTGGACAAACAAGATTAGTTAAGCAGTCTTGATTAAAACATCTTTCAATACTCAAAAACATTTCAATATTAGTCTTAGTATCTGATTTCTTAAAGTTTTTAGATCAATATAAAACAGGAAACTTCAATTGTACAACCTACTAAACGCAACAAATCAGATTGATGATGACTGAAAATACTCATGCTATCCAGTTAATCATGAGACTACAATATTTGGATTATGAAACATTTGACGAGGGGTATCTTGCTGAAATAATAATAATTTTAAAAACTGTTTTTTGAATGTAATACAAATGCCAATCTGAACAGCTCTCAATGGATAGAGAGAATAATGATTTTTAATAATTCTGAACGGCAAAACACTTCACAGCAACTCACAATAACCACCAAAGGTCATCAGTAGGTAAAGCGGTATATATCTATAATAATATTGTACATTGTTTTACAATTTACGGATGAAATAAAAGTATTGTACCTGAGTTTATCTGCAATGAAGATGACTCTCCTCTCCAGCAGCAGTGAGGCAAACACCTGCAGCAGTCGGCCCACGCTGAGACACTGGAGGAGGCTGTCAAAGTCTACGTGCTCCAGTCTGGAGTCCACCGGCCGGGTCAGAGTCAGCACCTGGGTCACACACAGGACATCGTTATGACCTTAACTATGACAATAACAGAACAACTCTAGCACCATCACAATCATTTTGAAAAGAGTGGAATGATTTAATAGGCCATCAAATTAATAATAACAATAATGATAAATCTGTTTTATATAGCTCTTTTACAGCTGCCCTGGGGCACATTGACAGAAGCGAGGCAACCAGTATGTGCCATTGGCCCCTCCGACCACCACCATCCATTCACGCACACACCAGGACTCATTCTAGGCATCGGGGGTGAAGTGTCTTGCCTAACCTTAACAACAGTTTTGCACTATTCGACCGCCCCACTGTGGTACCTGGTGTTCCCAGAGATCTCCCATCACAGTACTAACCATACTGCACAGCTTTAGAGGTCTGATGGGATCTGGCTTTCGCAGGCAAGTCTGGCTGGCCTGACTCTATAATAAGTTCTATGTAACTAGTTTCTGGGTGTAAAACAGTTTGGTTCTTTCACTAGTTTCAGATGCATGTACTGTATGGTTTGGCCTCTGTCACATATTTAGATCAGCTTTTCAAACAAAAACATGAAAAAGAGAGGACCACCCTCACTCAGTCAATCAGCTCTCAGCCCAAAAAGTCAAATAGTGACGCACAGGGCTCTTGCTTACAAGTATGAAAACAATAACATTTTCTAATAGACACTTTCTGTTGGGGAAACAAGATGGATTATTCATTAAAAAATAAGATTATTAATAAATCTTTACTATTAGTGATGTAAACCAGGAAATATGGAAACTTACATTGGGGTAGTTATGGTACTACTGTTTAGGGAACATAAATATAATAATAATAATAATAACAATAATAATAATGCCATCATTCATTGCCACATGAAGCTGCTCAATTCATAGCAATAGTCTTCTTGGGTTTTGTTTTTTATAGATCAAGAAGTAAACTTTTAAACTGTTCCCATTTTCCAACTCCCAAACTAGTGTGTGTGAATGAATGTATTGACTGAGAGACTTTTTAATCATTGTATTGACGCTGTATAGTTTTTAAAGTTAATGTATATAAGCCAAACCCTAACCTATTGCCCTTGTCAAATGAAGAATAAATAAGGCAGGCAAAAATCAATGTTGCAATCTTACAATGTGATTCCATTTGCCATGTCTTTATATAATCACACGTTTCATTTGAGCATTTTTCTGAGTCATGGTGATTGTGCAAAGCGGCATCAGTAACACTTCCTGCTGGTTTTACCTCGTTCCCCGTGCCAGGGAGGAAGCTCTTCACGCTCACAGTTCTTCCAGGAGCCGGAAACGGAGCCTCCATCACACTCAGCATGAAGGGGTAAACCAGGGCGTTCGACATCTCTCTGCGTCTCTCCACCTCCTCTAGAATCTGACACACAACAACAACTATTGACCGTCACTGATTCCTTCTATGTTTACAGTTGCTTTGGCACATTGCTTTGATCAGACCACAAGGTTTCAAAATCAGTAGTTTATGAGTCAGAAGATTCAGTTCCTTTGAAAATGACTCAGAAAAAGAAAACAGACACACTCTCACTTAAGGTAAAACCATTATTCAGAGGTAGAATAAATAGAAAGTGTATCTCTAGAACCTGGAGGTGAATTATTTGAAATAATTTTTAAATAAAACTGACTAATTTGCCTCAGTCAAGTTAAAGTGTGACCTACGTACAAAAACTTGTCACCTATAACTGCACTAAAGTCATTTTCAGTCATTTATTGCATTTTTCACCAACACTGCAATAGAATTATGGACCTAAAACAATACAACGTTGACAAATGAAAAAACAACAATCATCACACTCTCAATAATGCAAGTTTATAAGGTTCATGTTGGCACCAGGACAATATACATGTGTGTGTGTGTGCGTGCGTGCGTGCGTGCGTGCGCGCGCGCGCGTGCGTGCGTGTGTGTGTGTGTGTGTGCGTGTGTGCGTGTATGAAAAGAGTGAAGCTCGTTTGAATTCTCTTCAGAGCATCCCTGTATCTGCACATTTCAACAACGAAATTTATGAACAAAATCAAATGCAATGATGTACCTTGGCAAATAGGTTGAAACAGCCCAGCTTGCTGACAATACAGTGGACCTCAGGCAGCCTCTTGCCTTTCCCACTAGGCTGAAACATACAGATATACCGCAGTATTAGAAGAGTTTGACAATATTAAACAGGCTAATATGGATACATAGGAAACACATGCTCATCTGTGGGGGATTGCTAGAAAATCCTTTAACACAACGAATCTCATTGGACATTTGAGAAGCATGAGGCGGTGTAGAGTGAGTGCATGAAGCTGAAGAAAAAGGGCAAACTGAAGCCGCCAAGAAATATATATGTAAATAACAAAAAGAAAAGCATTGTCCATCAGCCAAGTTGTTATTTTAAAGTATCAGTGTCCGCCCAACATTTCAAAATCCCTAGTAACTGTTCAAGCATAGAACTTTGCCTTCAATAATCCAAGATTGTTTTTTTATGTTTTAATAAAAGGGAACATACCTAAAAATCCACTTTTCACAGCTTTTGGCCATTTGGTTTCAAGATGTTTTGGCTACGGAAGTCATAGATTATCATTATCATAGATTACAGAATTGGGTTATGTCCCCTTTAATGTTTTAAATGCTGTCACTTAGCATAGTTTTGATGGTTTTGCCTTTTGCTTTTATCACTAACTTCAAACTCCACACAAAAGTATTAGCCCGCTGTAACTCTAGTATTTTGCAATGAAGAAAACAGATGTAAATATTTTCATAGAATTCTTGTTGCAGTGAGTCATTGATTTAGGGTTTATAGCCGCAGTTCAGGGCTTCTCTGGAGGTGTTGAGTAAGTTTATGGCGGAATGCCCATAACACACGCAGATGCAGATAGAGACAGAATGACTCAGCCTGACTCGCGTCTCACCAAAATCTTCCGGCAGTAACAGAACCAGCGGCTGCCGTCTTCTCCGGTCAGAACAAACGAGAAGGTCTCACTGCACAACAAACAAAAAATAAACTTATTATAATACACTGATATATGTATATAACCACACACTCATTGATCTTTTACTGTGTGAGTTTAGATGTTTTCATTAAGAGTTACAATCTGTAGGAGCTCCAGGCAAGTGATGAGTTAATGAGTGGATGAATTATTGATGGTTTGTGCAAAAAGCAACAAGTTTGCTATAATAAATAAGAGTATAAAAAAGTTGTATAACATGTTTCCAGACTCTCTAAAAAGACAAGGAAAAACCAAACTTTGGCAAGTCTGGTAGTCAAGTGGTTTTATTTCTATCTGGGTACCCGACTTTCAAACCACAACAACTATCTAATAAGATTCATGTAACTAACACCTCGCTCTCAAAGCTTTTGGTTGATCAGTTCTTTCATACCAAAAGTGAAAAGAGCAATAAGCTCTCAGCCCAAAGCATCGAACATTGACTCTCAAGATTTTTTACGTATGCAAAATAAATGATAGAAAATGTTTTATAAGATTAAGGCAGAATGTTGAGCTCTTGAATTGAGAATTGTTCAGCAAGTTTTACATGTATAAGAATCCAGTGAACACCACTTAGATGTCTACCAATTAAAGAGCAGCATTACTTTAAGTAGGTCATCATATTTCCAGTTTATCTAATGACTGCCAGTAATCTGTCAAGGCCAAAGTTATTGTCGCTAGTCTCAACTGTTTGTCTTTTGTTCCAGTTGCAAGTCGAGAAACTCCTCAAAGAATTCCTAAACAGATTTTATTAATGTGACAGATGGATTCACTGATGGGCAACGGCAAAATGAAAATCCCAGTCTCAGCCAACTATTTACTCCATCAGTGAAATACAAAGTGGTGAAAATGTGGCTGTGAGAGACAAAAGACACACATTCATATCATGTTACAGCTGCATGTGCTGTGGCCCCAGCTGTGGCGTGGAGAATGAGGCATTAAAGCAGTTGTGTGACTCAGAGCTGACCTTGGCATGTGTGCGGCTGGTTTCCAGTCCTGAGCGTCCGGGAAACAGAATTTAGGAATAACCTTGAGTTGGTCCTCAGCCTCTTTAGACATCCTTGATGCTGTGTCGAACTATAAAAACAAAAAGTTTTCAAAAGTAGTTAATAAATAAAAGCAGTTAATAGTTAATAAAAAACAGAACAAAAATCCACAAGAAGAATGACATTACAATGAAAGTGCTGAATGTCCATATGACAATAAGCTGCAATATAATAAATAATAGTACAACCATACTCTATATTCGACAGACGATGCTCACCACCAGCTCAATGAATCCCAAAATAGGAAGTGATCATGTAAAAAGTTTTGTTCCAACTTTGGGCTCCATTCACTTACATTTATTGAAAAATCCTCTTACTTTAGAACCGTTTGTGTCACATTCACTATTTTGGACAGAAGGGGCGAGGAACTAACACAAGTGGGGACAGACTTGGATCTTTGGAAGCTAGCTCATCACTACCTATGTCATTTGGCTCTTTATTCCCGCACAAAAATTGGAGCTAGCTCAAAATCAGGTCTTCAACCTGTGGCTCTGGAGCTACCAGTAGCTCGCCACCTCCTTCCAGTAGCTCAATATTATTGTAAGTGTGTGTGGTTTTTTTACGCTTTTAACTTCCCTAGCTTGTGACATTGCTTAATTATACAGTTACAATCAAAACACGGCAATGATCAACAACACAGCCAAAGGGGTGGGGCTCTCACTGCTCACCATCTTGGGGAACTGTTGTGTGATTTCAGGGGTGTAAGAGTTGTCGTGGGGACCCTTTCGGAGCGACACCACCACAAAGATCTGGAAGAGCTTCTGCTGCTGGTGCTGGAGGAGGTCTCGCTCCAGGGTGCGGTACCCAGGGCGGCGCTTCAGGGTAGACTGCCTGTAAACCAATCTCCTGGAGCCTTCTGAGGGCCAAACAATGCCAGTTAACAATGAGGAACAATGCAAAGACTTTTATTGTGTCTAAACTGTGTTCACATTGTGTAGCAGAGGACAGAAAGTGGCCCGTTTTCCCACATCGAGTTTCGCAAAATGAAAGCCAAGCCGCTTTTTTCCATAACAGTGCATTGTTTGTCAAGTAAATGTGATACGCCTTGTGCCGTTTCCATGTTTCCGTTCAGACTTGCAGCTAGTGATGTGGCTTTGAGGGCATCACTGTTTGTAAACTCTCTGGGGTTTGAGTTAAAATGGCTATTTATGGTGTATAGAAATATTGTACACACAAAACACATGTGGACCCATTACATTGTGCAGTAGATGCCGCATAGCTCTGTACTGGTATCTGGATAAAGTACCAGCTCTGGATGCACTCTATATAAGAAATAAAGAGCTACTCTGATTTCGAGTCAGAGAGTGGTTGGGAATGTGACTGATGGTGCTTCCTGTCTGGATTGGTGGGTGGATAAACGTGTGTTTTGTGTAGAACGAGTGAGATGGGTTGGAGCTAAATCCATTTTCAAACTGTTGTTTGTGTTACGTTTAAAACATAAACATAAATGTAGTAAGCAGTTTCTGTGCAATTAGATCAGATTAACCACATAGAGAAATCACTCTGCTGCATTTGACCCACCCCTCAAAGCTGCTAAGATTCCAGTTCAAAACAAACAAAATAAATTTGTTCCTTTTTGAACTCTTATTGATCTTAAATAGTAAATGTTATTCAAATGAAGCAGTGTTTAAGGTGAAGTATCAGTCTGCATCTTACACCAGTTTGGGCGATTGATTTGCTGCTGTCCAGCACTCCAGGTTTTATTTTGAATAGTAATATTTATTTTGCAGATATTGAAGCAGCTGTGTGAGAATACACTCATTAAATCTTCTAGTCTTGCAAAGCTCATACTTTCCCACACTTGTGATAAATCACTGACTCAACCAGTAGCTCGATGCACATAGCTGATGACATAGCAGTTAAAACATGACGTAGCAGCAGCGATACCTTTAGAGCCGTCTTCAGGGTCACTTTCTGTGCCGCTTGTCTCCTCTGTTGACATAAAGGAGGAGGAGGATTAGCCCAGAAATGAACAAGACAGAGAGTCCGTAATAAGAGGCACACAGCCAGCCTTTGTCTGATAATCAGTGGCTTCTCCCGCCGCAGCTGCCCTTGTGAACGTCTTCAAAGCCGGGTATTTCCAACCCAGATAGGACTTAATCTCACACTGTCTAATGTGCCTCTGTGGGACTCACCTCGAACCAGGACGCTCTGGTTTTTCACCCGCTTTCTGCCCCTCCTCTCATCAAATATGGTCTCGATTTTGTTGACATACTGTAGGGGAAAGGGCAAACTTGTAATTTTCACTAATGTCAGATTCTTAGAGAAAACGATGAGTGAAGTGCTTTAACGGTGTCAAAACAAACACATTCTTCATATTTTTGTTTTCCCACTTATTATTTTGCAGGGTTGCTAAATAAAAGTATGAGGTTGCAAAAATAAAAGTATGAGATTGCCAGTACGTGTGTCAGGATTTAGCAGATAGAGACGGATCGTGGTGTGCCAAACTCTGGAAGTTTATTTAAGTTTCTCTCAAGTTCCACTGGTTTACTGTTTCTTTCTCTCAGACAGAATAAAGGCAGTACACAGTTTATATAGTCATTGTCACGTCACACATCGAAAGACATACGTGTCACAAAGAGACAGTCAAATCATAGTCATAACATGGAGTCCTTGTAGAGTCCTTGTACAGTCCTGCACGTAGGCCATATTGCTATCTAATACTAACACGTGATCAGATAAAGTGGAACGATAGGAACCGGATGTTTTTAAGTCAATACTTTTTGGGGTCTTGGAGTTTTGGGGTCAGATTCAGAATAATTTAAAGAGGGAAAAATGACCTTCGGCCAAACAGGACATGACATGGTGAATCATTGTTTCAATATTGGTCTGTGACTATTCAACTCATGATGAATAGAATAGAGGATCGACAAAACAAATAATGTTGTGGAAATAAGAAGAATGCAAAAGAATCACTTTAACATATATCCAACAAAAATATGTGACACGCAATCTGTGAAAAACATAAGAAAAGTCTCAGAGAAGTAATGAGTCAGCACTCGTTTCACTTCAGATTGTGTCTGACGGTCACGGTCAATTCGGTCCCCCCTACTACAACTGAGAATGACAACAGTTCCTACATTTCTTCCTCCGTTCTCTCTAAATTTAGACAAGACTACCTTTACTAAATAAATGCTAATTCTTTCTAAATTTAAAACAAATAGTTACTCAAATATAAATGCAAACAAAACACTGCTGAGATGAGGCAAAACAATTGTGGTTACACATATTTGGGTGTACCACATATATAATATTCATGTATCAGTATCAAAGAAATCATTTAGTTTTTGTTATACTTAACATCGTACCAATAATTTCAAAGATCTCCCCTCACACCAACATAAACAGTCACCACAGCAACATGCCTTACCTCAACAGTGGACATTTTGGCCAACAGTCTGTCCAGTGAATGCATATTTTTAGCCTTGATAATCACTAAAATTCTAAAACTACGGCGCTACCATTATCTATTGCGCTCAAACTTTTTCCTGCTCTGCAAGTTACCGCCTCTTGCTGCAGCGTCATCTATCACATTGTTGTCAGACCAGATGTCCATGAAATAAAACAGGCAGAAGACATGTGGGCAACTGTACCTGAGGCGTGTTCTTCTGTGTGCTGCTGCGGCGAGGCGGTTTCAGGCCGTCTGAGAGGGTCAATGCCTTGGACGGCGGTGGAGCAGACAGTCGCCTCTTCTCCAGTTTAGAATTGGCTTGCAGAGTGTAGGGTTTGGATCCAAGCTGGAAGTGAAGCAATTCATTTAAGCTTCATAGATCACTTGATTGCTGCAATGTAATGCGAGATGAAACGTTCCCATTTCATAATATTGACAAAAGAACATTGTACATAAGTTACTCACTGTGAGTTTGATAAGAGTATAAGTAGATCAACTTCATCAATCAATATCATTTACTCACAGTCTGGGGTTCAACACACTATGTAAACGTTTATTCATGCATCAGTTGTCACTATGAGTTTCTTCACTTGGTTTTGTAAAAGTGTATATTTACCTTTGATGTTTGAGACCTGCCGATAGGAAGACACATGGGGGATACTTTTATGTCCTCATAAGGCTCACCTGAAAATACAAGGAATATTATGGAGCTAAGCACAACACAAACACATTTCTGATTGTTTCTGCACTGTAAAAATATAATTCAGTGGCTACATTAATGCTGGTGTAACAATCTTGCATCCCCTGGAACTATCCAATAAAATCCATTTATTTTGATTAGCCTTTCAGACAGAAAAGTGAAAAAAAAAAGACCAACCCTCAGCTCTCAGCCCAACGAGTCAAATATAAGTAAGTATAGCGCCTTTCACAGAAACCGGTGCACCCAGAGAAAACTTATGCAGACGCGGGGAGAACATGCAAAGTCCACTCAGAAAGGACCTGTTTCGACCAGGACCCAGGACCTTCTTGGTCAAAATAACATGTTTTTAAAAAAGATGAATACATATTGTGACCAGATCCAGCAGACTACATCACGTGAACACTTTTTTTGTTAAGTTATTCCAATGGGAAGTAAATTATGAATATTGACCTCATTAACAATTTAAGAATTCACACAGCTGAACACAAATCTCACAATTCTACACGTAAAAATAGGCTTGTTTTTCCATTTTCACTTTAAAAAAACAAACAAATATATCAGTGCTTAATGGAGTTAAACAAATTATATTACAAACAAGCTTAATTTCCTCAATTACTCTGATGTATTTGTAACGACTTAAACCACGCAGAATCCCCACAGCAGTGACGGCCACTTGATACAGACTCCATATACACACACGCTACTTATTTGTTTAAAATTGGAAGCGTGATTGATCACTAGTCTATTCCTAAAATATTGATCAATAGCAGCAGCCTTAAACCAAACAATTGTTTTCCTAATACAAACAATCAAAGACACCTTACTGTTTACGCTTGTATTTTCACTTTTACCCCTCTCTTTCCCACTTCTAAAATAAGCATCGAGACACTCACAGACAATGTCCTCATAAATGTTGTCGTCGGAGTAGGCGTGATAAAGGCTGGAGTTCCTGGCCTCTCCTCTTTGGGTGCCCTGCTTGGCTGTGAGCCGCTCGGCATCCTCATACTCAAAAGACTTCCTGTGGAGTGAAAGGGAAGAGGGCCGTGAGACCAAAGATATTACACTTTCTGTTTATGTCACCACAACATCCAAAGTTAAAAAAACCAAAACCGGGCCGACTCAGCATGTGGACAGTTTCGCTCACGTTCAGACAATACATGACACGGATTCATTAAATATATGTTCAAATCAGGCTGTCATTTCTAACAGACAAAACATAGGAACTCATGAGGCTACTTCCGCTTACAAATGTATGATTAAAAACTAAAACAAAAAACAACATGTGTGTTATCCACTTATCGTGTGTAGAGGAGGTCACCCCAAGGACAAGGACAAAAGCTAAGATATTAAAAATGCCTGTAGCTAGAGATGTTTGGAATCTAAATATATAGCACATGGTGTGTTGCAAAAAACTAATTACCTTAAAACATTAAACCCAAATTTCAATTACATATTCTATCACGTTTCAGACACTCAGACACACACCAAATCAAAATCACATTAAATATAACCTAAAACTACATCTTTCTGCACTCCACTTCTGGTAGTTTTGTGTTGTGCAGTAGACGTATGTCAGCACAATGATGTTGAACTTCCACAATGTTGGACACAGACAGCTACAATCTATGACCAATGTTTGCTTCAATTCTTAAAAAGCTGAATAAAGCAATGACATTGGGAACATATGATCTGAGCACAGACATTCTGACATTGTATGAAGGCCAATGTTTTATGTTCATATTCATAAAGATTCATGGAATTTTGTTTAAGCTTTACTGCATTATAGCTCAGAATGGATACTCATCTTGGTAATGTTTGATGATTAAAGAAAACAATAAATTAAACAAAAAAATCAAAACTGTATTAAATTCAAATTTCAGCTGCTGTGGCCTTAAGTGCTGTTATTGTAATAATATTGTTAGCTATTTGTAGAATGTATTAGTTTTGTTTGTATAGATTGATGTGTTTCTGCTGCTACTGGACACCTGACTTTCCCCTACGGGTTCAATTAAGTATCTAGGTATCCATCTATTGAGTCACTTCTCATGTGGAGTTTATGACTAGAAAGAACAAGCTTCTTATTTGGGTTGCCAGTTCCATAGAAGGACAGATATTTTATTTAGCCAACAATGCTAGAATGTCTCATGTTGAGTTTCCAATCAGAAAGGAGGATGATTTACCAATTTCAATAGTGAAATGATGAAGTATTTTAGCACACATTAAACACCAGCCCCTGCAGCAGTTACTCATGTTCAGTTACTCTTGTATAAGTCACTGGCAACACATGGCAGTTGTAATTAGTACTTTTTCAAACCAGTCAGAGTGCAAACTGTACCTTTAAACATTAAATCTTGGCAACTCAGAAAAGCTGCATTCAGTAAACAGAAGAACTAGGCCACACGTGGGAGGACAATGGACAACAATAGTGTGAAGTCAGACCGCATTATCCTCAGACCTTTTTCAGCAGAGCCCTCCCCAAAACTGCACTGAAACCAACCACGCATGTTTACAATACAGCCACCCTGCAGCCGAAGTGAGAGTGCTCACCTGTTTTTTTTGTGTCTGTAGATCCCATTGGTGTTCAGCACGGGACAGGGAGGGGGTGGAAAGTCCGGTGGGCGTAGCTTTCTGCTGCCTCTCTGATTGGCCAGTCGGCAGGGACCAGTTTGTGCACGCGCCCTGTTGCTGTCTTTGGGTCCATCATAGAGGAATGTGCGCAGGGGTTTAGGAGGAGCCCGAGTCTCACCTGTGGATTCTTTTCCCTTCTCCCACGTCAACCTATCCCCTTCCAGTTTTCTCCAAAATCCTCGAGAGGTGTAAAAATTCCCCGCTGGCATTTCGTCGTCTTCCTCCGTGCTCGATGGAGGAGCTGGTTTGGAAACGAGTTCAATGTCCAAAACGCATGATATTTTTGCGTTTGTAGTGTAAGTTTGTTTGGATAAAGTTTCGGATTTGTGAGCTTGTAAATTATGTTTGCACTCCGGTTGAATGATTATCAGCTCAGTGGAGAATTTTCGAATGGGTTCCGACCTCCTCCCACAAGTGGATTTTAAATTAACGTCCCGAAAGTCCAATCCCACGCTTGTATTTGATATGTTGGTCTTTGTGTTGTAAACTCCGTTGCCATTGTAGTCTCGAGACACAACAGGCGCGTGTACTTTCACATCTGGATTAGGATTGTTCAGGCTACGTCCCTCCCACTGAGAAATCTTCTCCCTTATGTTTAGAGCCTGCTCCTGTTGTGGCGGGCGCCCGGTCTGATGCCCCATATTGGTCCCCTTTGGTGGACAATGAATCTTTCCGCCCTCTCTCCCGCTCTGCTTCTGCCTCAGAGCAAGCATGTTTGGAGGGGGCAAGTGCCGCAGCACCATCAGTCCTCCATAGCTGCGCAGAAAAGGCCAGTTTATCTGTTCTTAATTAAACAAGATGATATCACGGCCCTCTTCTGTCTTCTTTTTCCTAGCACAGTGTCATATCCTCTCTTCTCTTCTCACGTAAACAACCTACGAAAAAAAGACAGGGCAAGTTAAATGAGTCATCAATCACTCCTCACTTACAAAACAAGTCCATGCAGGCAGCACACGATGAGGTCAAAGGGATAATGATGAGGCAACACAAGAAACCTGTGCTCACGGGAAAGCAACCCGCAGTGGTCAGAGCAGAGTTAAGTTCGCAAACTTTCAGCGGGAAAGGTCAGAACATCCACAAATAAATCCAAAAAGAGTCAAAAAGGAAAGACAGCCCCTAAATTACAGCAGGACCTTAAAGCCTGTTGTGTGTACCCCCAGGGTGAAGGCGGATCATGTGTCATTTCACCACAGCACTCAAACCCGAAAGAAGCTGTAAGTGGTCGCAATCATCCCTGGCCTACAAACTCGCACTGTGGTCTTCTGAGGCAATCTGGGCTCAGCGTTATAATCAACTGAAATCATGCTCGCCGCACCAATTAGAAAACTAAAGAACAGCATATTGAAACTTGCGTTATTTTGTATCGGTGAAAAGAGCAAATTTATAAGGGCGTAGGACAAAATAAGATAAATTCACAATGCCGTCAAGTGTAATAGTTATTTAATGCACAATTCCCTCCCAAAACTGTGAGCTCATTCTCTGCAGTCATTCTACTATTGTTCACAAATCCTTTAATCTATAGAGAAATGTTGCCAACACTTGAAGAGAATGAAACATCAAATGTCCTTGTTGCACATGAGAAACCTTTCTTATTCATGTCATTGCAAATAAGAAACTAGAAAAAACTTGTAGAGTGCAGACCTTGGCCAAGAGGCACCAACTTAAAAGAATTTCTGGATCCTGGTCATCTTGCAAATGTTTGGTACCTTTTTTTCATGCATGAGCTTGAGTTCTGTTACTAACAAACTAACAAAAAGACAGACAACAGAACCTTGTTGATTACATTATCCTCTGGCAGAGGCTGGGGGTGAGAAGCATTGCTCAGTTTGAACCTAAATCTTATGCACATCTACTTTCCATAAACTGCAATTACAAAATATCATTGGAATGAATAATGGCTTGACGAAAGCACACACTAATGCATGTAATATAAAGACACACGTGGAATACGTTGTTGCATTATGTGAGCACTGTGGAGTCTCTTTAATAGCCAAGAAAAAATGTAATTTAAAAACAAAAAACTCAAAAACTGTAAATTAGAAGTATTGTTCTCCTGCTCTAGGATTAAATAATGTCCATGTCCCAGCCAGGGGGACTTATTATTTTCTCTAATTGTTATTACTAAGTTCCATCTTCTATTTGCTTAAAATATCTTGAATATTTCAATGGTTCCCAGCTGTGGGATGAATTTAGTTTTTTCCTGTTCAGTCTTTATCTCATTCCCCTGTTCCTGTCTGCTTGGAAGCAAACACTTGGACACGTTGCACGTGTAAATCACAGTGAGACTGTCCAGAAGAGCATACTCATCCGTGGCTCTGCTCCTGACCATCATAATTCTATACGCTGCATTCCTGTCAGGCTGCAGAATGGAGTCAGGGGGTTTAGAAACGGGCATCCAGCCGAACTCCCAGCAATGCTTTTGTCTGTTTTGACCCAAATCCTGTGGAAATATGTGCTGGAATGCCATGCCATCACAATACAGATCCCAAAATGACCCAGTTGTCTTATTCCTCTGCTCTGCGGGATGTGGTACAGGAAGGCTATCGGAGTTTCCTGAGCACCAGGAAGAAAGAGCAGCCGTGTTGGTAATTATAGTGACGGGTTGTACACCCAAACCACATATTTGAGCTTTGTTTTAAGTGGATGATATGGCAAAGTCAATAACAATGATAGTTACAATAATGTCTGGGAAAACTGAGAAGAGGAAATCTGTTCATGTTAACCAACCTAAAAATAAAAGCGTTAGTAATGAACAATGACAAGTCCAGGTGATGAGCTTAAAACTGTGGACTTAGAAACTAGTATTGAAATCATAAAAACAAAACACACAATCGATATTGGTTATTGTGATGGATTTATCACAATAACCTTCCAATTCTTGTATTGGTTCGAAATGTAAAACATACTCCCACACATATATAACTTATACCCTAACACTAAGCCTGAAAAGTTTGACAACCTCTGCCCTTGAGTGCCAAATCTGCCAATTTGAGTACCATTATTATCTCTAGGTATAAAAACCTACAATAATCTGTGAACATACACAAGTTCGATAGAATAGTTTTTTTTGTTATACTACAAGTCTATTTGTTGTAGTCAGTTTTGTAATATAAATACCCAAATGAGTAGGACACCAATGCGCTTTACAAATAAACATTACTTACTAACTTACTTACAATATCAGTGATTGTTCAAACATCTGCAGACGTTCCCCTCCAACTTTAATTAAACAGAAACTAACCCTAACATAATATTTTAGAAATACGTATACAAATGTTAACGAGTAAACAAGAGAAACTTTGTGACTCATTCAGAGAAACCAGACAGGACTATCATACAGCCTGCGCTACACAGTCATCACCTGGCAGCTCAATTCAACTAAATAGCACCTTAAAACGGCCCTCCTGGTGCAAGACGCAGCATGTTCTGGGTGTAAATCCATTGTACGACTGTGCCTCACTATCAACAGTGACAGTTGAGACTATAATAAGGAAAATATGTAGGCTTGCCGAACACGAACATAAAAGAACTCACCTCAAAATGACTGGTCCATTAGCAGAGCCAGTATTCCCAATGAGTAATGCTCCGGCTAACATGACATCTTTCACTCTTTGTGGAGAAAGGGTGTGGATAGCACTGTTGTAAACATCTATGGGTTAGCTGAAAAACACACATTTGCATTATATCTTTGACTGTATTTTAAGAAGGTACAGAGAAGACACGGAACAGTTCTTTGTGGTTATTTATTAATCTGCAGTTTCAACTTTTGGCAACGCATGCATATCATTTGCAAATAGTGACTCGCAAGCTGTAAAAATACTGACCTCATTGTTTTACTGACTTTATGGCATGTATAAGAATGGGATAGTCCAGTGTTTTGTAACATGTTGACATCATTGTGTTATGGGGAAGGACAGCTCTACTTTTGTGACTTCAAGATGATTTCATGATCATTAAGTTGAAATAAAGCATGTTTTACAGACCTATCTAAATTACATAAACAGCAAAAAACAAAAGTGTTGGGAAGAAACATTAAATATTTACAAAATGTATTGCAAAAAACGCAGACCAAATGTTTTCCTCACGACATACAACTTAAAATAAATCAGCAGAATACACATACTTCAAGTTGACAGCACTTGATTGCCCGGAGAGAAAAAAAACAAACTAATTTGCCCTTTCTAATCCTTATCAAATAAATAAACTCAGTAATAACTTCAGTGACACGCAGAAAGCAGCATTGTATAGATGTCAATGTAATTGATTTCAAATATTTATAGTTTGGACTAGACCATCTGTGCAATGATGATGCAAGTAAAAAAGAGACTTTGGAAACTACAGTATTACAAAGCCATTACTGTAATCATAAGATAATTGGATTATGTTAATATATTTGTATGCGTTTCTGGCAAGTCAGTAGTTTGGTAATATCACAGCCATAGAAAGGAGAGCTCTAAACAAGGTTTAAGAGTGAATCAAGACTCTTAAACCAAGCTTTTAGGATAATCAATGACTCTTGTGGCCCCTACAAAATCCATGTTCCAGCTTCTTCCCTCATCTCAACAATATCTCAAGGATATATCAAGCTGTTTTTTCTCACTTCAATAATCTTGCACTTGTATTGAAACTGTTATTGTCCTGTGCACACTTGGGACTTTTGCAAATGTATTTCACTGTTGTTTTACAGCAAATGGCATCTAATTTTAATCTGAATCTTTTAGGACAACACAGGCTTTTCTTAGCATCATTCAGCCCTGTGTGATGACATTAATGTTACTTGTTTCAAACATTCCTCATTGATTCTTGTAGAAGTTGCTGTGGAGATGACATGATTAACCCATTCATTTTCTTATTCGGGAGCACAAAGAGATCCCATGGATAAAGCCCACGTAAAGTGAAATTTAACACATATAACGTTGAGATCAAACAGAAAAAGCATAATAAACACAACTTTACTCACATATCGAGCCGCTAACAGAGGTCCTCACAAACACGTGAAAATCCCACACAGTTCAAAAAGTTCGTTGCATTCTGGGGTTCCTTTTCCCACTGCTGTGTTGGATTTCTAAAATGCAAACTAAAAGCGTAAAATGTAATGTCCAAGAACAAGCACTAATGTGTGCAAGACGGAGAGAATGTCCACAGAGATAATAAGAAAAACACAGCGGTCCTCATCTGAAGACAAATCAGTGGGCAGCGCAGCCACTTCCGGTAGGGCACTTCAAAATAAAACCTAAACCTATGTTTGTATCTTAATATATACAGTCTATGGTTTGTATACAGTCTACGGTTTGTATCATAGACTCAGACTGTAAATAATATTTGTAGAGCAATATTGTAATAGATCCATGTTGTATAGCCCTAAATCACAAGAGTAGACGTCTCAGAGAGAGTACGAATTGGAAAGAGGTTGGAGAATACAGGGTATTTTGGAGGAAGGTGACAGCAGAGGGAACTGATAGGATTCATTAAAGGATTAGAATAGTTTATATTTATACATTTTTCCCACACACATTTATTTATCTATTCACACACATTATGTAACACTAGCGCCGTAAGACAAAAGACACCGTAGGTGGCGGTATGCACCCAAGCTGGTGGTTGCCACCCGCCAAAGAATCCAAGAAGAAGAAGAAAAAGTCTCTGGAGGACTCAAGACTTCACAAAATGTTGTAGATACGCCACAAACAAACTGCGAACAGATCAGAGAATCAAACACTTCAAACTATAGACTGTAAATATTCATTCGTACACAGGAAATGCCATTGGACCATATGGGAGTCGGTGTCTGTCAATACAAGTTAATAAATGTCCTTAAAATTATACACATACATATACGTTTATTATCTTTAAATATATATATATATATAAACATTGAAAAAAGTTGGGCTTGCATGATCTCTAAAATCTTCCTCATAACTGATGAATGGTCACAGTCACATGTCGACCTTAGAGTCCATTAGAGCATAATCTAATCTCTTGTGATTACAACCTAGGCAGAGTCATAATTTACCCACAGTGGGACAAATAAAGGATCTCATATCTTAAGCATTGTTGTAATAGCTCAAAGAAGGACAGCACTGATCAGAGATTTAGTCAAGAGGCCAGTGGAAACTCTAGAGGAGAAGCAGACATCCACTGCTCACTAAGGGGACTCTGTACATGTGGCAAATATTAGTCATGCACAACATAAATCTGGCCTTTATGGAAGAGTGGCAAATAGAACCCAAGTGTTGAAATAAAGCCGCAAGAAGCAGCGGGAGACAAGCTCAACATATGGAAGAAGATACAGCGGTCTGATGAGTCCAAAATGAGTGTGTGTTGGAAAAGTAACACAGCTCATCACTCTTCTCACACCACTGTCAAACCTGGTGGGGGCTTTTCTTCAGCAGGGAGATGGTGGAGTGGCAGAGTTGATGGGAATCTTGGAAAAAGATTCCACACCAGATTCCACAAAACCCTCTGGTGGATGTCTACACACCATCTGGAATTTTTCCCTAAGCCAAAATACTTTTAGAATGGCCTTGGCTAAGGTGTACATTTATAGAGACATACTCCAAAATACAGTACTTCCTGCTGTGATGGCAGAAAAGGAGAGTTCCAAAGGTCTTGAGCCACACTGTAAATCTAGGGTTTCATGTCATCATTACAAAGCAAGTCTGCCACTGTCCCAGCGATGGTTGAAACTTTCATCAACATTATACTTCATTCTCCCACAACTAGAGTTGGCATATCAAAACACTATAAAATCTATTCTAGTTCATCGAGCCTTCAGTAAACAGATTAGTGCTAAGAGTAGTTCCACATTTCGGTAAGTGATAAAAGCCACCCACTATCTTATGCCTTCTACTGAAGCGTTGTGGTCTGATTTATTGACAACATTTAACATTTAAAGTAGCAATATGTAAGATTTTCATGTCAAGTCATCATTAAAGGGCCCTAATATATCAAAAGGTATTCATAAATCATGCTCTTTTCAAAATCTTCTTTGCCTGATAACAGTAGTTCAGAGATATTTGAGTTTCAAAATTAGTTTTACTGCCCCTAAATCTTATTATTGTTTTCATTTCAATGTCCCACCCTCCACCGTTTCACCAATCAGAAAGTCCATGATACAGGTTTCCAGAACTCACCGCGTCGAGCTAATCTCACTGGTAGTACCATGTGCCAGCTGTACTAAAAAGGTCTCGTGATGCTTCTCAAATCATTCACGACAAAACAATGAATAATACGAGGATTTCTCTTTCTATATTCCAGATGTACTGTATGTAACTGCTTGATCACACTCGTTTTTTGTCTGGAAAATGATCGGATTTGCCATTGTAACATTTTAGACCTCAATAATACCTCGATGTGGGATATTTTTCAGCAATTGAACAATACCAGCAAAACACCATGAAACAAAGATGTATCTTTAAGAACATGTCAAAATACATATATGGCCTACTTAACTTGTTTGATATGAGAAATCCAAAACAACTCAGAGAATAATCTGTTTGTCATTGAATATGCTTTAATTTATGATACAGTGATGGAAATGAAATATTAAAGTAACGTTGTTAAAGGATGGGCATTGACTCCTGGTTAATGAGCATAACTTGACTGTGACTAAAGTGTTCTGTTTCCTCCTGTAGCTTGGTTCACTCGCCCTTGACGCCGTCCTTGATGAGGTTCAGTTCATAACACAGAGTCTCGTAGCGGTAGGCCATACGAATCTGAGCCACGTTGGTCTTATGGATGTTATTTCCCTCTGGACCCTCTTTCAGGTAATCCTGACCCAAGAAGTGTGTCTTTTCCTGCATCATAGGAGAAAGTTGTTAATTGTATTGATTGATTCATTGTCACTTCATAATGAAGATGAATAAACTGACCTCATCAGACAAGCTACTCTGCAGAACACTGTTCCTGGCAATCTCACACATGTCACAGGTGCTGAGTTTGAAGACTTGAGCAGCGATGGCGTACTCCTCCATCAGGGGCTCCTGTGGAACCAGACACATTAGGCATTACATGTACAACAGATGTCTACAATACTGATCAAACAGAGTAGTTCAATGGTGTTCTCTGGCAGGATGTGGCGGGTGAATGGACCTTTTGTGTACATTGTGATCAAGCAGTGGGCTTCCTGTTGCACAGACCTTTGTGTAGTGAAACTGCATGGGGTCGTCAGTGGACAGAGACACATTCAGGCCCTTCTGGTGGAACTCCAACAGAGGGTTCTTGGCATACTCCAGGAACAGGCTGTTGTTGCTCAGAGGAGACATGGCAATGGGGATCTGGGTCAGGAAGTACAGGTACTGCAGTACGGGACTCTGGAAGTGGAGACAAACATTTACATCACATTCTCATGATCATTTATGGCTATTTATAATAACATGTCTGAAAGCTGACCTTCTTGAGGTTGAGGCCGTGAGAGATGTTGTCAGCTGTCATGAAAGCAGCGAGCAAATGGGTGATAGCGCCAGCCTCCCCACAGTGAGGCCGGAACATGAACGTGTTCATACCCCTCTGTCTGGAGATCAACATATACATTTATATATTTTTTATGTTTTTTTATTTTTTATTATTAATAGTTTATTATGTTTATGTAAAGAAGTCTTGTTTGTAGAGCAGAGGGACTCACTTGCGAAGCTGGTTGAGCACTGCAATGTTGGCATACATGTAGTAGATGTAGTAGGTGTAGGAGGGGTTCTTGGTGATGTCCCACTCCTCTGGTTTGGGGCTCTTAGTACAGAACATGTGTCCACTGTGTTTGGACTCATCATCCACACTGTCAAAGCCTGTGACCTGTTTGTGAACAACATCCAGAATGATCTTATGCTCCTATAGTTTATTTTACCCATTGACAGTCATCTTTGTGTGTTGGTCCTTACATGATTTAGGAAGATGCTGAGGTCAGGGTTGGACTGGGGGTCAATCGTGGCCTGGAACACAGGCAGGAAAATATTCTCCAGCATCTTTCCAAAGTGGGGCACAAAGTCCCTTCCTCTAAAGATGTCACTGAACACGACACATCACATTATAAAATTAAATTTGGAACATTGTTGTAATTCAACAAAGACTTACTAGATCCTAGGGACCTGGATCATCCATTTGAGCTGTGGGGAGTAGACTCTGTGCTTGACAAACCAGCTGGAGAGCTTGCTCCATTCATTGGCATTGCAGCCGTAGATGGACAGACGGGGCTCAGCATACTGATATTTGGCATCCTCCAGGTCACTCGCCACTTCCTTGATTGGATTGATACCCAAAACAATTCTGGTTTAGTGAAATTGTTCAGACAACCCACCCATGTTTAATTTTGTGGCTTCTATTGCACTGAGTATAGTCCATGGTAAGGCTTGTTGAATTGGTATTTGGATTTGTTTTTGCGTGTCTCTAACCTTGATAATGGTGGCAAAGTACTCTCCTCCCAGGTGGTTCTCTGTTTTCATGTACAGGTCTCGCAGCTCACTGGCTCCCACAGGGTTGTACTTTGCATTGAACTTGTCAAAGCGCTGGAAGGTTTGCCTGCCCTTCAACCAAACAAAAATAGTTGACAATTAAGGAAAAACAAACCCTTGGCCTTTGCACTATGTTAGTGAGCTTACAGCATGTACGTCCAGGGAGTCCACAGTCAGGTCATAAGGGTGGAGGTTGAGCGACTCAAACAGCTCCTTCATGGTGACCTCTCGGCCTTTGAGGTTATGGACCACCCGGTCTGCATCTCGGCGGTAGGAGCTTTTGATGAAGCGCAGCAGGTGCTTCTGGTTCATGCAGGCGGCTGCATGGATGTGGGTGTCGACCTGGTTTCATCACAGAGAAGTGTTTTAGTCTTACTCAGTGTTAGTGTCCTCTCTGGCCAGAAGAGGGAGCTGTAACAAAGCTTCCATTTAGTTCATCATGTTCTTTTAGTTTGAATGCTTTACCAGTCACATTTTATTCTGTCTTCTTCTGCCAGATTATTCCAGTCGTAACAAGTTGTACATATTTCTACAAATTATAACTTGAGGCCTTTTTTGTTGTTGTATTTTATTAGTTACATTAAGCTCAAAAACAGTTCTGCTACAGCTAGTTTCATTGTGCCATCAAGCCTGTTACTTTTGTATGTGGTCTCCTTTAAGCATTTGCAGTATTTGTAAATATTTGTACACAAGTTATACTCTATCTTTGATATACTTTCAATGAATTGTCCTTTACAATACTGCATAGTATTTCTGAAGTATTGCAACATTAATACCTTTTCGCAGCTGAAACCCTTTTGGTGAAAAGACTCTTAACAGATGAAAAACTAGTCAAAACTGTAGTTTTCAGTTTGAACAGATAAGTTCTTTGGTTTAATAGCTGTAGTGTAATCACTCATAATAGTTATACTTTTCTGTATTTTGTGCACTTTTACTGATGTTTTTACTTATTACTTTCCTTTATTCAACCCATTTATACTTTTTTACTTCATACCAAACTACAGAGCAGTTTACAGGTAACACAGGCTTCTTCTGGTTTTCACATGCCCCAAAAGTGAATTTGATTTTTGAAATAGATTGAAACACTGTTGAAGAATGCCTTTTCTATGGAACACATTCACGTTTTACAGTAATCTTTAGTACCTTTCTGACATTGTAGAAGTCTCTGTGGGGATTGGTCTTCAGCTCCTTCATCTCCTCCATCTCATTCAGCATCTCATGCACGTTGAACTTAGACATAATGAACTTCAGACGACGATGTGTGTAAGTCTTACTGTGAGCCAAAACAAACAGTCATTTAAATCTTTAATAAAAAGTTTTTACCAATTAAGTCAATAATTGTTATATTTGAGTACTGACGTTGGTCCCTGTGCAATGAGAGCAATGAGGAAGTTCATGTCGTCGATGAAGGTGTTGTAGTCGGGGCTGGGCAGATCTTTGGGCTGGTGTTTGTCTGCTGCAGCAGCGTCATTGTACACGTATATAACACCGTCCTTCATGCGGGCCACATATCCTAGGTTTTTAGGAAGGGCCTTGGTGTCAAAAGGGTCCTCTCCATTTTTTGGAGGAGGAGTGAACACTGCATTTAAAAAACAATATTTATAGTTTAGTCCCACTGTCTATGCCAGTTATATATTCTGTTTACCAATATTGAATAAAAATCTTGATTCCAAATATTTCATAAATTTGCCCATTTTACAGTGAGCTCACCCGGCTGCACCTGGTCCTCAGGTTTGAAGCTCTCTCCCTGGATTTCGCACAGGTAAGTAGAGGCAGTGCGAGGATAGCGCTGATAGGCCAGTCGCATGTACTTCTCCCTGATGGTCAGTGCTCGGTACAGACCTTTACAGGCCAACTCAAAGTCGTCCATGGTCACCTGAAAATACACAGCAACTGTTACATTAGCATTGTATTTTAATAACATTTGGAATGGGAAATATACACACAATAACATTTTGAGTTTGTAGGCCTAAACCAAAAGTGTAAGGCGCTTTGTGCGCCCATGGTCTGTTAAATGTTCTATATAAAGATAGATGACTTACTACTGTGCACTTCACCAAAATACTTGCACTTAAACTAAGAGCCAAACACACTGCTGAGAAGCCTTGGTGGGGAGAGTGTTGTATTTAAAGTTACAAATCACATAAAGTATTACCCCAGAGGCATAGTCTCCAATGACAGCCACTCTCTGGAAGTCGGGTACATCCAGGTATGTGGGCGTTTCCACCTGCACTGTCATCACTGGAGCACCAGAGCCCTTCTGGGCTGCACTGCTGGGTGCGGCCATGTGGCAGACCAGCTGATGCTTCTTGCTGTGGATAAACGAGGACACAGTCTCATCATGAAGTGTGGCTCAAGGTCAGTATGTTATTAAAAGAACAAATACACTTCTGAAGTATTAAATTACCGCTTCTCTGCATTGTCATCGACCTGCAGATGGTGAGCCATCTCCTGGTTGAGGATGGGGCAGTCATCAGCCACGTCAAACATGGAGACCTCATCACGAATGTTCTCGTCTTTGGCATCAGCTGCAAAGACCTTCTCAGCGAAGGCCCGCATCTTGTCATCGGTCTCTGTTTGGTACAGAACAGCAGCAGACTTATCAGGTGTAATCTATCGTTGTTCTGGATCCATCTTTCTCATGCTACATAAACCGTAAACACTGACCTCAGACCAAACCAAGACCCCAAAAAACAACAATGACACAAAGATCAGTTTATTTGCAAAAATGATACTGCAAATGTTTATATTATTTTGAGCAATACAATATGTCTTAATCTCAATGTATTCAGATCTTATCATGAGTTGCAAACAAACATAATAATACAAACTAGTACACTCTAATGTTGAGGCAACATCAAGGTGTTGCAAGCTTTTGATGAGCATCAATACAGTGTATGAAGGACCGGCTTCACTAGAAAACATGCATATACCACTAATAATTGAAACGTTTTGAAACAGTAAGCCTGAGGTTGTATGAGACACGTGGCTGTCATGCAGAGTTTGACATGGGCTCACACAGACCGCCTGCAGTGAAACACAATGGTCAGACTGCTGTGGAAGCTCATATTAGCTTTACATTCTAAACATGTTGTATTCATGCCCAGGACATAGCATTGCTCCAGGTGTTTTACTTCATACTTACTCTCTGTTTATGGTAATTTCCAAGTGTAGAAGCATCACCAGTGTGAGAGGAGAAGAAGTGTTAGAAAATAGTGGGTTAGACATGTGCTCTTCAGTGTCAGAGCAAAGGATGTCACATATAATAATAGAACTGATTATAGCCGACAAAGTACCATAAAAAGTACTGACATTAGAGCTAAACTTGTCTGCAGGGGTTTAATGCGGGTTAAACACCGAACTGCACCATTCAATCTGGCACCCCAGCTCATTCTTTCTGATTCTGACAACCAAAAACTACACCTTAGAACACCTGTCCAGTATTGAATGCTGTTTTGTTTCCACCGTCACCAACATGACTCAAAGACGGAAAATACAGCATACAAAAAGGAACAAAAGATTGGATTTTTTAAGGAATGGAACTGGTATAGTTATAGTAAGTAAGTAAGTTTTTATTTATATACCGCCTTTTCACTGCAGATCTGAGTCTCAAAGCGGTTTACAATTGTTAATTTTGGGCATTTGTCTCTCACTCCACACAGAGATGGGAGCGGGGCCAGTACAGGAGGCGCATGCTAGAACTATTGGACATATTTTTAGTGGTAGGGGAAACCGGAGTACCCGGAGGAAACCTACGCAGACACGGGGAGAACATGCAAACTCCACTCAGAAAGGCCCTGGTCCGGCCGGGATTTGAACCCAGGACCTTCTTGCTGAGAGGCGAGAGTGCTATCCACTCAGCCACCGTGCCGTTATGTTGTTATGTTGAATGACACATGCGTATATACATTATTATACTTGGGGATCACAGTCCAAGTATAATAGTGGAAAATGATGGAAACTCCAGAGATGTTTTTCATGCTGCACTGAAATGGACATATTAACGATAATGAGACATACTTGATGTAATTAACAATGTAATTGTTCAGTTTCAGTTCTGCTCCTGGACCCTACTGTAAGTGACAGTGGTGAATGGCTGGAGACAAGCCCTGAAATTGAACGTTACATTGATCTTTAGTTATTTTCTCACATGAAGTGGATCCTGAGTCACAAACTGATCTGCAACTTTATGGTTGTGCTGCAGTTATAGCGAGGATTCACAGGATGTGTCAACACAAACCGTAGGAACCCATGCTCCAGTGAAATCTCGTTTACGTGTACTTACTTCCTCCCTCTGCAGGTTACCATAATGTCCCAGTGAGGCGGGACATTGGGATTAGAGGGAGAGACAGAACACATGTGAACATGGTGGAGGAGAGTTGGAAGAAGACATAAGATCTGTACCTCAAGTTCAAGAATGTCGTGCACACTTTAACGCAATCTTTTCTAACCCTCCCCTCTGCCCTCTCTGGTCGTGTTATTTGGGTTTAACTGTAACACAGATCCTCAGTCGGCAGCTGCTGAGCTTGTATCTCGCACTCTTGACAGCATTATGTAGTTTGGACTTGGGGTTCTTGAATTATTTCTGTCTTTAGCCACCTTTTAAAACAACTGTATTCATGTATGTGTGTGTAAATTATCTAAAAACTGTATATAGGTAAGTTTTTAAGATAATATTGAAAGTGATAATGTAGTGTAGAAAGGCATAATCAGAGACTGGAGTTTAAAATTAGCAATAGTTATGAACTCTTTTTGCATCGTATCAGTTACAAGCTTGTTTTGTCCTATGTTGACTTGCAATGTCTCTGCCAAATGATTGAATAAGTAAATAAATAAATAATAAATATGGTAAATTCATCACCACTACTCCAATGAAACTCATTGATATATACTGCAAAAATGTCTTCAGTGACCAAGTTCAACATTATGTAAGACTAATGGGAGGTGAAATGTGACCTTAAAAATGAGTCTAGTTTACGTAGTTTGCGTTTTCTGTACAACCATGTATAATAATATCTTCTAAACAGCACATCGTGAAAGCTGTCAAGACAATTGTCAAAGCCCCCAGCTGTAGTTATTTATTATGATAACAAACGTGATGCATAGATTCCAAGCATAGACTTCAGTTTGAATAATTGGAAAATACTGTGATCCAATTACTAACTGAGTCCAAATTGACTAAAATTTGGATTGCTGGATTGTATAATAATTCAACATTTCCTCCTTTTGTTGCTATCTTGTTCTCATACTCACCTGGCATTGCGACTTTAGGCATGCTGGCGGTTTTTCTGGTGAGCGCTCCCTGAGGACTGCAGAAGGATGAGCGGCTGGACCCCTGTAGTAAGGAAGTGAGGAGCCCTATCCTGGGGCTGTGCAATATTAGGCTCTGCGCATGGCTCACGTGTAACCAGAGGCCGGCTGTACCCAGGACATGCCTAGATGTAACCGGGGAATCATATGTGAGCTGGCCTCTATTTTAAGTCTGCTTGTGTACCCCTGCCTGGTGCAGCAGGTCTACAAGTGTGTGTGGCGCTTAGCTTATGTAACCTTATGATGGCTGGACGTGCTGATAGGAACACAGAGGAACAGAAGTCAAGTTCAGCAAATCTCTCACAAAACAATCATAACAGTTTAGAGGACAGTGATGGATTAACAACATTTATTCCTCAGCTACGCTTTCTACTTTCCCTTGTGTTTGTACTGGCTCTGGTGAAGAGATATCACAATGCTTTTCTTTTTTTTCTTTGGCTCGCTGTGTTTTATGTAAGATGGTGCTGACTGTGGTAATATTTCTTGCATTAGTAACTAAGTAAGATAAGTTTGAATACACAGTACTAGTAGTTGCTTCTTATTATGCTAAAATATAGTTATGATTTCTTATGCTAAAATCCGAGTTTTTGCATTAATTTGTGCTCAAAGATAGAGATTTTATACTTTTTCATTTTATGCTAGTGTTAGAGATTTCTATTCTTATTTCATTTAGTGATGCAACACTGAAATGTCCCCAATGTGGGACGAATAAAGGATCTCTTAATATTATTATGTTGAAACTACAGCAAACATCATTCATCATCTCGTGTGCAGTTGTTTTGAAAATGCTGGGATCACGATACTCATTAGTTCAGATGTTGAAGTCTTAGTTGAAACTCTCGTTCCACATTTCTCATGTCATTCACGTCGTGCTCTCACATAACCTAGATTTTGATGGAACGCCAACAATCTGCACCTCTGCGTTGTTCCATAAATAGACCATCGTGCCCACTAAACACATTGTACCCATTGGCACCATTATGATAATCCCTACCAGAGAAATATTCTGAAGTGACAATCTGTGAGTTTGTAACAGAGTTGCAGCATGCTCACGTTGCTAGCTGCCTGTTCTGACAGAATGTGATCCTAAATGTCAACATTACTCTGGAAGAGAGAGACTAGTTAAATGGATCAAGTTGAAAATTGGCCCATTGCAGTTGAGTGAGGAGACCGCATAAAAATACCAGCGCTTAGGACAGCCAGGGTGTCATCCATAAGACAAGAAAAGGTCTAGGATTCTGTCTTCTTTTAAAATGAATAATAATGATTTAAATAGCATTTTTCTGAACACTCAAACATACTTACACACACACACACACACAGGAGACAGTGTCCAATGGAATGGTGGTGTCCATGAAACCGTTTGAACACAGGAAATGCAATGATAACAAACACATAGAAGCCAGAAGTTTATAAATGTCTTTAAATGTTCATAAATGTCTTTAACCCTTTAAGCGCTAGAGGTTTTTTTTGTGAATGGCTTAATTTTGACATCTTGATTTCTTGACAACTAAAAAGTTAAAAGAGATAGAGGCTTTATGTAAATGAGAGAAATGATTAGAATGGGTCAAAGTTTATGTAGGAATTAAATGTAGTCATCAATAAAGTCTATCTTATCTAAATTCCATATTATGACTTCATATGGTGGCGGTAATCAAGGATTTTCATGAAATATATATATATACTGTATATATATATTTACTATGACAGACACAGATCTCTATAGGACATGAACACGCAAACAGAACTCACAATGTACCACACACAAGAGTCAGGGAAATAGTAAAACAGTGTGAATCTGTATGTGGCAGGAGTTTGAATGAAATTTGAACAGGACCGCATATTGTCAACTTAAGTCAACTGTGGCGCCTAGAGGGTTAAATGTTCTGGATAATCAATCGACCCTCATCAGATCAGACTTTCATATGCAGGTGACATTACATCATTATCTTTTAGGTTTTTTTTCCATGAAATATATTAGGCATGAAAAAGGTAAAATTCTGGCTAGTATCGAGTTAGTATTTTATCTACGTTTTTCTATTGAACACACAAGAACAGCGTGCTTAGGCTCGGACCAAAACTAACCCACTTTCCATAATTGTGAAGAGAGCATGCAGAAGGTTCAGATGACCGTGTTTTGATGGTATATTTAGGCCTCATTCTACACACCAAACATAAAGACATCACCTACATGTGGCGTTGTGGCCTTCTGTGGGTCTCTGTCTGTGAGGAGGGACACTAGAAAGAGTTTACATAAAGACCATGTCTACGTGCTCCGTTTGGACGTAATCTCTTCCTGTGTGAACGATAAGAAACTCTACTGTAAATATTGCCGTGTTTAGCTGTGCAGACGTGCCAAACAGCAGAGTAAATCCCAGCTCCATAACAAACACACAAACACAATGATTCAAAAAAAAGCTATATATTTTGCTTTTATTGTAATAATACTGAGTGGCTTCCATGTGCAACGCTTATGTGATGTTTTATGACACAGTGATACATTTTGTTCGTATATAAGCTTCTAAAAATGCTGTTATAAACGTGTGAAATTGTCTTTGATAGGCATTGTATATTCTGCACACTCACCAAAAACAAGTCTTTTTCTTTTCAAACCATGGGTGGGATCAAATCAGAGGAGCTTTAAGGAATTTTAATTGCCCTAATTGGTCTTCATGAACTCGGACATCCCTTCAAATCTCCTCACATCGTTTCAGTGTCAGGAGTGCTTGTAGACGGGACATAAATCTGGGCTGAAGAAGGACTGTTGGATTGTATATTTGTCGCAATGGAGGTGAGAGTGATCGTGAACGGATTTCCTCGAGTGGTCTGTGGTCTTACAAACAAAACGACATGCCAAGAAGTGGTCATTGCTTTGGCTCAAGCTCTTGGTGAGTAAATACTATATAACTTTGGAAAGACTGGTACCTTTTGATTGCTTAAAAAGTCCATCTATAGGAAGGCAGCATGATTTAGAATGATCAATTTAATTTTGTATTTTTGCTGCTACTGGACACCTGAAATCTCCTACGGGGATTAATAAAGTATCTATCTATCTTGTGTACATTGGATAAGATAGGACAAATATGACTGCCCATTTGACCTTTCCACAGATTAGCTCAATGATTGTTTACTTTGAAAAAAATAAATATATATATATATATATATATATATATATATATATATATATATATATTTTTTTTTTTTTTTTGTACAATAAATGGCTTCACACAACCAGAAACAATATGTGTTTATTTGTGTTATTATTCAAAATATTCAAATACGGCCATCTTTGTTTTGTTTTAATGGTATAGTTTTTATTTTTACGGGGACAGTGTACAATATACAGTACAGACCAAAAGTTTGGACACACTTTCTCATTAAATGAGCTTCCTTTCTTTTCAAGACTCTTGACTGTAGATCCACACCAGGCTGTGTAAGGGCTGTTTGACCAATAAGGAGAGTGATGGTGCTGGGCCAGATGACCTGGCCTCCACAGTCACCGGACCTGAACCCAGTCCAGATGATTTTGGGTGAAAGGGCCAACAAGTGCAAAGCACCTCTGGGAAGTCCTTCAAGACTGTTGGAAGACCATTTCATGTCACTACCTCTTGAAGTGTGTGAAGCAGTAATCAGAGCAAAAGGTGCTACTTTGAGGAACCCAGAATATAAGACCTATTTTCAGTTGTTTCATACTTTTTAGGTACGTACATAATTCCACATGAGTTAATTCATAGTTTTGAGGCCTTCAGTGTGAATCTACAATTTTGATAGTCATGAAGATAAAAAACTCTTGAGATGGATGGGTGTGTCGAAACTTTTGGTCTGTACTGTACATAAGCCAAAATGAGGGATGTATTGTATGTAACAGGTTGAAGCAGAAGTGATGATTTACAACTATAGTCCCTGAGCAGGTTGTTGTAAAAAAGTAAAAGTAGATGCACACATCACCACACATTATAATGCAGAAATTACAATTTAAGTAGTAGTAAGTAGTAGTAAGTAATCTTTATTTATATACCGCCTTTTCACTGCACATCGGAGTCTCAAAGCGGTTTACAATTGTTATTTTTTGGGAATGGGGTCGCCAGTACAGGAGGCACATGCCAGACCTATTGTACATATTTTTAGTGGTAGGGGAAACCGGAGCACCCGGAGGAAACCTACGCAGACACGGGGAGAACATGCAAACTCCACTCAGAAAGGCCCTGGTCCAACCAGGATTTGAACCCAGGACCTTCTTGCTGAGAGGCGAGAGTGCTATCCACTCAGCCACCGTGCCGCTGAATTAATTAATTAATTTACCATACAAGTTATAACAAAACTATGCAGCCCCCATATGCAGCACACACACACAAACACACGTACAGATTTGTCTTTCCAAGAGGCATACACAGTTTTGGTTGTTAAAACTTCTGCCTGGGGATGGGGACTTTCAAGCACAACTATATATACTGCATCTCCAATGAAGACAGTTTGTACCGATAAGCCCAATTACAGGTGTCACTTGCAGTGTTATGTCAACTGTAAGTAATTGTATCCACAGCTCCCACTGCCAAGAGTTTTTATGATTACTTTGGTCTCATGAAACATAGACAGCGCAACAGTCCATGCCCTCCTTACACACTTTTATTTTGCAGGACAGCCAGGACGCTACTCATTACGAGAGAAGTTTAAAGATTTTGAACGTTGCATGGCTCCGGCTGAGTGTGTGATGGAGACACTGGAGAGGTATGGAGAGCTGGCTTGTGATGTCCAACTGACTCTCATTTGCAACGGACCTGCAGGCTTTGACACATCATGCACGATGGGCAGATACCAACAGTTGCCACCACTCAGAAGAAAAGACCCTGGCACTAGACTCCGGCGGGGAAGCAGTTCAAGTCTGCGCAGGCAAGGTTTACCCCCACAGATTGAAGAGGAAATGGAGAATGTTAGAAGACCCAAGAGAAAGTCACTGACCATCATGGAGGAGGCGTGGGAATGGCTTGAGAACCTGGGAAAAGGAAAGGTTTACAAGACAGCAAGCGTTAAAGAGATCAGCGCCAAAAGCAACAAGAACAGGTCGTCTCTAGAGGTTTCTTTGTCCTTTTGTAAAGATGGCACAGGTCTCAACAGCAAAGTCAAAGCAAAGAATGATTCAAGAAAGGTGAAGACAGATTTGGACAGTCAAACATCTTGCTGTGTGAGTGGTAGATATTCAGAAACTAAAATCCAAGACTTGACAAGCATGGTGATGGAAGATGAGAAAATAAGACTAATTGAAAACATATTAAATCAGAATATCAGTTTGGAAGATCTCATAACGCAGACGGAAAATACGGAGAGGCAGATTTGTTTTCTTGAGGAACGGCAAAGACTGAGAAAAGCTGAAGAGGAAGCCATGCAGAGGGCAGCTGAAGAAATGGAGCAGATATTGTTTTGGGAAAATGAACTCAAGGCAGAAGCAGACCATGAGAAGGAATTGCAAAGAGAGTTCTTGGAGATCAAAGCCGATGTGGCTGAGTGCAAGGCAAAAATTCAAGGATTAGATTTTGGTCAAGACAATCCAAATCGAGATGAGCAAGAATCAGAAAAGGCACTGAATCAAGCTGGAGGGGTGTGTGGTCAAGCTGCTTCAAGGGCCCAGAGGGAAGGAGAAGGCGGGCCCCCTCACGCTCTGGTGGCCCCGTCTCAGATCAAGGAGAGGAGGCTCACAGGACCCAAGGAGCTGAGGGAGTGGTGGGCACGCTGGTCACAAGCTCAGAAGACTCAAAATAAAGTCATTCACCGATCCGAGCTGACCATCTATCTGCGCAGTACCAAGGTGTAACCCAGACTATACAACAGCCCATAATGTGTTGTTCTTGAAAGAAAAAACTATGACCCCCGCAATAAGTGCGGACCTCAGGCGTTCTGCTCATGTACAATCAGTACGGTGGCTGAGTGGATAGCACTCTCGCCTCTCAGCAAGAAGGTCCCGTTCGGAACTGGGTCTTTCTGAGTGGAGTTTGCATGTTCTTCTTGTGCTTGCGTAGGATTCCTCCTGGTACTCTTGTCTCCCCTACCACTAAAAACATGTACACTTGGTAAAATCCTCCAGCTCCGGTAGTCCTGACCAAGCCGAGCATCGACATCTGGAGATGGGTTCCCGGGTGCTGTTACCACGGCGACCACTGCTCCTGACGTAAGCATCTGGATGGGTCAAATGCAGATGATTGAATTGCCCTACTGGGATCAATAAAGTGCACCTTTATGAGTATTTTCATGATCTTTTCACAACATAATCTACTCTAACAAAACCTTTTGTTAGAGTAAAAAAATGCTTTTAGTGTGTCGAGAGTGAATAAGGATCTGGTAGCTCAGTTCTCCTCCAAGTCGACTATAGGCTCTTGATCTATAATAAATGTGGACCCAGCTCATTTTTGGACGTTCCACTGGAGCGCCCCACTTCATTCAGCTGACAGTCCTGCTTTAAGTGCATCCGACATTTAATATATTCTCATTTAACAAATGTATTAACATGTTTTTAAAGTAATCATATTCATTTTTATTATGAAATTAACACTTACAAAATGTTTTCAAATGTCCACCACTGGGCTGTAACCCAGTATTAAAGAGAAGGCAGCTGGATAATAAGTGTAACTGATCTAACATTTCATCTACTGGCCAAAATTGGGCACACTCTGTAGCCCAATTCTAGGCTGTACCCTGAGCCTAATGTGATGTAAGTGGTTGTCTCAGGGCAGCTGTAGCCAACATTTACCGGCGGTGCAGCATACGTACTTAAGACAAAGGGTTATTACTCCTGCGCCTGCCATCCTCGTGTCAAAATGACCAATCAGAGATTCAAAGTCGAAAAATACCCTAAATCAGAATCAAAGTGTCTAAATGAACCAGGGCTGGTCAAGTTAGGGGAACAAAACAAACAAAAAAATCAGTATTTTTAATCTCTGTTGGGGGTATTTTTCACTAAGAGTTAAGCATAATACTATGTTATACAACATTTCTACAGAAGGAAACCATGTTGTTTAATAATAATAAATAAATTATAATTAAATTTGTGTGTGTGTTTTTGTTTTTAACCATTTCATTCTGTGAAAGCTGTGCCCCCCAGATTATTCCCAGTCGTAAATATTTCGTAACACATTAAAACAAAAGGTAATGCAATGATTGGGGTTAACCCACCAGATGGCGCTATTGAGCAAACAAAGAGTGTCGAAGTGAAATCTTCCATTTCAAAAGACTTCATGTAATAGTTTTAACCATTATCTCCTTACCATGCTAAAATAGTGCATTATTAGCATGGTAATTTCACCTGTAAAGATAATTTTCAACTGTTGCCCTTGATCAACTGTTAAAGATCATATTTTCTTAAAAAGGTGGAATAAAAGTAAGCACACAATAAATCTAATACACCAATTGAGAGAGAACTCCAAAGGTGAAGTGAAAAATTACATTCCAATATAAAACTGATTTGGCAAGAATAAGAAAGTATTTAAGAAAAAAAAAAGTCAAACCGATTTTCATAAAATTTTAATTATTTCGCTCAAGACCATTAACAAAAGTACAAGTGAACCAGTGCACGGTTCAACAAAAACCCGGTGTCTAAAATCAAATCTGTAAATGAACGTGCAGAGGCACATAGGCTATAGCTCTCCAGCCTTACCTTCCACAACCTGAAAAAATCCATTTTAGCTTTTGATGATATTGTTCATCTCTCCCCTTTGTTCCATTGAAACTTTGTGGTTTGTTATCATAAAGTTTCACTAAGAAAAGCACACATTACATACAGTATAGTTCAACCCACAGGTTCAGGATGCATATCAGTTTGATTTCTACTTTGGAAACAAACAAAAACAAAAAACAAGCCAACTGACGATTGTTCAATATTTTGTGGTTGGCTGAAAACATAAGGTAAATCTAAATTGTTTTGTATATCGTTTTGTTTTAGGCACCTTAAACTCATTTAAATCATAATTAGAAAATTGACTTTTAATGAAAAAAGCAAAAATATGTGCAAGAAAAAAAACAAAGTATAAAATAAAATAACTGTAGATATAAGATGCCACAAGGAATTCTGCACCTGGGGAAATTGCTTCAAGTGGAGCAAGTTAATACCAAAGTGGTATCCAAGGCTCCTGATTGGTACGAGTAACTACTTAGACATCCACATACATCATTCACACCATGCTTCCACTTCAACTCTCAAGTAAAGCATTTTTAAAAACTGCTCAAAAAAACGAGCAGAGAAGAGTCTTGAGTTTAAGCTCGCACATGAGTCCTCCTTATGGAAGGAAAATGTATTATGCGTCTTGTAGGAAAGCATACAGTAGCAGAAACCCAAGTTCCCGTGGGTAAGGCGCCAAACTAACATGGGGGTAAAACGAAGCAGAGACATGCTAACAGTCTCATTCAAGCAGACTACTGGAAAAAAAAACAGGTGCAGAATTCCAGACAAGCAGATTTGTAGACAACATGAACAGCCACACAATCACCATTTGGATTTCCATTACACACAAGAGTCATTTGGACACACCACACACGCACGCAGAGGTCTCACATACCGCAGAACTCCGGTCAGCTACGTCAAACATGAAAATGAGAGAGGTTCCCTTTCGGATAATCAGTTATACATGCCAATTATGTTTTATGTGTGTGCATGGATCCAAATGATAGATTTCCCTTGGCCCCTGTGGCACTCTAGCATCATCTCACAGGGCAGGGCAGGTTTGTATTGCTCAGTCAATCACACCAGGCTGACGGGTCTTCCTCTCCACACTGAAGCCCTGAAACGATAAAAAAGAAAACCCCACTCAAGAACCAGAAAAAGCAAGATACACAAGACATTAGGACAGGACAGAGCTAAGCCATAAGGATTTGGGGTGAAACAAACCCCTGGTGAAGATGGCAGCAAATTCAAATAAATGGAAGTTTGGCAATTTACAGCCACCGCACTGTGGCACCTGGTGTTTCCAAAGGTCTCCCATCACATTACTAACCAGTCCCTACCCTGCACAGCTTAAGAAGTCTGACAGGATCTGGCTTTCGCATGCACGTACAATAGAGCCACTTATGTAATTTGTGAACTGTAGTTTGTAAAATGCAGACTTTGTTTTGCCCAAAAGGTTCATTAGAGAAAGCTATTTAAGTCACAAGGAGACCAGAGCACACAGCTGCAGGGGCCGCACAGCCACACTTCACCCGCACTCCAACTTGCTCTCATTGACCTTGGAGGCCAGAGAGTGGGATTAGATTCGCCTCGCTCCAGATATGTTTACTAGCTCAAAAAGGTTCCTGGAAATGTCAAATGTTATGGGTGAATTAAATAATCTCTCTGTCCGCTCCTTTCCTCAGTCTTCAGTGTCAACAAGGAGCCTCCACTAAAACAGTTTCAAAACTATGGAGCTTACCTTTGAACTGTCTGGACCACGAGGTTGTCTGACGATGACAAGACGGGGGGCACTGGCGTCGTCCAGAGTGATGCTTTTGAGCCTGTTCACCAGGCGGTCAGGACGAGGGGCCACTACCTGTTTAGGCCCTTCACTGAAACAGAAACACGCTTTCATGAAGTCACATCATAAATCATCAATATGCTCAAGATTACTGCATAGATCAATAGAATGTCATCATTTATAGTATGTATTTTTTGTCCAATGTATGAATAAATGCATGCTTCAAGTGGCACATCTAGACTGCCTTCCAACAAGATACAGCAATGGTCTTTTTTTACATTGAAATGGAAGATTACATAAAATAAACAAGACAGACTAGATCTCAAAACTAGATTTGCCATTAAAACATGTTCTCAAGTTAAAGCCCTCAAGCAAGTAACACATTTGTATCCTTCATGTTATTTAATATTGAAATTTTCCCCAGTGTAAAAGCAATCTCTTCTAGACTCACCTAACTCGGCGGACATTGCAGGCACTACATTTTCCTGTGCGTTGATTGAGGACCACTGAGAACTCCACCTCATCCCCTGTCTGGAGCTCCAGTCCGTCCTGCACCTCTTTTACGTGAAAAAACAGTTTTTTGCTGTCGCCCACTTCATACGTGATGAATCCAAACTGTGGAACAGAGAATCACAAGGTTTAATCAAACTACTATCATAATAATCCAATAAAGAAATGTGATGAGATTCCCACCAGGTCTTTGACAGACTCCACAGTGGCTCTTCTCTGAGGGACAATGTTACAGCCCATTTTCTGCCCAGTCTGTGGGATAGTGCAAACTTGGAACTTCACAGACTCTCCTTTCTGCAAGCAGTCTGACTTAGAGGACATGCCCATGATTCCAAATGGATAATTCTGGCCTTTATTTGCACCTGAAATGAACAAGTGTTTACTGGTCAAGTCAAAAATACTTTGATGTTTAATTGTTATGCATTATAAATATGCACCTTCTTCTGTTATTTCAATAAGTCCCTGATATTCATTCTGGGAGGGGTCCACACTGCGCAAAGGGCGAACAACCTTCCCCACCATGATAGTTGTACTTACATCATCACCAATACTGTTCACTAAAACAAAAATATATACAAAAGAAAGTTATGGCATTTTGTAATAAAGACATTGTAACACACATTCTACTTGCAATGCATGCAATTGGGTTGAGCATCAAGTAAAAGATTATTTTTCTGTATCTTTGCATGTATTGAAACCTGACCCATGCACAGTGATATATCGGGAAACAAAAAATACCCGGTTCTAAGTCCTAAGTTATTTACAGAGTCATGCATTCATTTGTAGTGAATGTGATTAGAGAATAATGGAGAATCCCCAATTGTGCCGCTTCTAGTACAATCATTTCCCAATAGAGCTTTACATGCACTATAAAGGGAACTTTACCTGGGGCCACCTTTGTAACCTTCTCAGCACTGACTTTGTTTCCTTTTCCTTTAGACATTGTGTATTCAACTGTGTCGCCCAAGTCGAGGTTATCAACATCTCCACACATCTCACTAGAAACATGAAGATATGACAATTATTGAATGTCCTGCCATTGCACCCAACTAACACAGGGATAGACTGGTGTACCTATAATGAAAGAAGATCTCCTGATCATGATTTGCAGTTTCAATAAAGCCAAAGTTGTCCTTCAGAGTGGCCACAAAACCATGGAGTCTTTTGGCGTTGGAGCTGTTCCTGTTTAAAACTCTGACAGACACTGCACTCTGCAGACCAGTCCTCTTCACTTCATTGATAGAAAATTCCACCTGAACCAGAGATCAAGAGATGAGCACACTCAGGGAATTACAATATTAATAAATATACTTTCCATGTTTATAGAAATAAATAAAATGAAGACAAACATTTTCAATCATTCCTTACCTTATCTCCAGCCTGTGGGGTGGATGTTCCCTCCAGGTCCTTGGCAAAGTACGGGATGGTCAGCTTCACTCCACAGTCTTCATATGCAATCACTCCTTCCTCAGGTTCCTGATCATTTACAAAATATAGAGTACATCACAACCTCAGTTCTCTAATGAAGACAACCAACAGTTTGAATTCAAATGGATGCAGGAAGGAGAAAAAAGCCATGTGAAGTTATTCATGATACAAGCATATTAGTGAGCCACTTGTGCAGTTGAGTCTCTTGTGATTAAGCAAAGTACTGCAACACCACCTAGTGTTATGTAGCAGGGCTGCATAATTACAAAGGTGCCTTGAAAAGATTTAGTCTAATTATAAGAAATCATTGAACACAACACCAAAGGGAACAGCTCCTGGTTTTGGCATTTGTGAAAACACCTTTACTGAACTAAGACCAGTATAGTTGGTATGTACTCAGAACAACCACCATAAAAGTCCAGAGATTGGTTTTGATAACATGTGATTCAACTGTATTCAGAATATACACAGAATGTTTCCAACATTTTGGGTCATACCCCACATGGTTTAGGGTCCATATAGATTCACATTTGACAGAGCTAGAGGTGTTTGAATGACAAATGTTCACTTTCTTAATGGCTACATTATTGGTCTATACTGGAATATGACAATGTTGCTTAACAACAAAGTATCATGCCTAAATGGGCAGAGTTTAAGTTTACTGAATCACACAGACAATAAAAGTTCATCAATGTATGATCTCAATGGCTACTTTTGAGTTAGCAAGACAGAGGGCCACATTTCTAAACATCCAAGGTTTGGTCATACCTGCTCTAACCAGTCTTGGAAGTTTCAAGTTGTTAGATAAAAATCACCTTGAACAGTGTTGGTCTAAAATGTGTGTAAAATGCATGTACTTTAAAATTTAGCTTCAACAAAAGTTTAAAATCATAAATCATCAGTCGGGTGGCCAGGAGCCATTAAAATCTGGAGAACAAATACAATTCATGCATTTGTTCTCCCCACTAACCTTTTGAAGAAAAACAGGACATGAAAACTGTTCAACCCTTGAAGCTAAAAGTTAGCACGCTATAAATGTGGCTTATCTGTGCTTTGAGATCATGCACACAACAAATCCTACCTTGTCTTTTTTCTAAAGAAAGACAGGATAAGGAATGAAAAAGGAAAAAAAAAAGGAAAATTAGAACAAAAGGTTGCAGTAGAAAGTGGGAAAAGGAGGAGAGAGGACAAGAGCACAGTTGCCAGTTATGTACATACTTTTGGATCTTTGGCCTTCGAAGGGCTGACGTTCTTAGCAGCAGACGGCACTTCTTTGTCAATGACTCCCATGAAACGCTGCTCCGACTGAGTGTGGAAGGACACTGTGCCTTTAGGTAGCTTCTTTATACGCACTGCATGGTTCCTCTGGGCGGACAGCATATCCTGAGGACACAACAATGAAATACCAAATCAACCGCACAGATTAGAACACCGTTTGAGGATTGTGCCTGCAATTTTCTCTCAACAAGGCCATAGATGAAGAGAAGAAACTAGATTTACACAAACAACAAGATTATTCTAATTCAAAAGAGGGGGGGACAATATCTATTCAATTGCTGTTTGAATACTTTAAGAACTTAAGCAATTTGAACAAGGAATCAGCAGTTTATTCTGATCTGCTCAAGATTCATTTTCTGGAGCTGAATGTGACCAGACCTTACAAGACTTCAAACTTTTGCTTCACGACAGCAATAAGAAACACACACAAACCTTAACTCAATAAATTACACCTTGATTACAGAGCCATTTATCTATTAATGAACTAAGGTAATTTGATGGAAAATATTTTCTTCTGAAAAAATACAAAACAACTCTTGCTTTCAAATTGCTACTCATAACCTAAAGAGGTAAATCATAGCCTAATATTTGTCTACCAAAATAATCTGAGCAGTAGTAAGAGCATATAGCAATTTGGATGTTATAAAACAGACTTGTCACTAAAATTAAAAATACAGTAGTCCTACTTACAGGCACAACAGTGAACTCGACTTCATCTGAGATGTGCAATGGGGCTTCCTCTAAAACCTCACTAAAGTGGAAGAACATCCTGGCATCTCGATCCACACATTTAATAAAACCAAAACCATCTCGAATGGCTGCAATCACTCCCTACAACGATAAACCAAGAGGTTGTTAAGGGCCCTACGGTTCAACTGTGAACAATGTCTTTTGTTGCACTCACCATTTCTCTAGACTCCTTAGTGAAGTTGAAGGTATCCGGCAGAATGTCGATATTAGTGGCTCTCTCCAGCTTGTCTCTGCGGTCAGTAGAAATGTTGAACTGGATGTGGTCTCCTTCCAGAAGAGTCACTTTGGACTTTGTGTCTTTCTCTCCAAAGGGTAGCTCCTTGTCCGTGTATCCAATACGTGCCGTAATACGGCCTGGGAGAGGGTCATTCTGTAAGGAGAGTTTGCATTTGAACACTTCACAGTAGTGTTGAGTACAAGTATTAACTTGTTCAGACAAATAAGAAGCTTGTACACATGCTGCTACATACTTTTTACTCCTACTGAAAATGATACTAGATGTATTACTAGAACCACCTTGCATGATCACACATTACAGCACATGTATTTGCTTCTATTGTATTGAGCTGATGGATACTTGCCTGGTTTTTGGTTGGAACCTTGGGGATTACTTTGGTGACAGTGCCTTCAAACTGTTCGATGCTGATATCTTCAAAGATGACGGTGCCCTGAGGAAGCAGCCTCACATCTGTAGCCACCTCCTTTCCCTGGAAATGAATTCCTAATTTAAGTCAACAGCCATGAATGTCCAAATAATTATTAAGAAAACACAAACATTTCGGTCTTTGATGGTAAATTCCACATCATCTCCAGCTTGCAGAGCCTCCAAATCGCCTTTAAACTCGCTGTAGTGAAAGAAAATCTCCTTCACCACATCAGCTCTTTCAATAAATCCAAAAGCTTCCTGAAAGGACAAAAATAATGCATTTTATCTTCAAATGCAAAGAACGCTCAGTCATTCAATTTGTTTAATGCAAATATAATTTAGTTTGGGGGATACATATTGCAATATACTCTGCAGTATTTGACACGACTATCGCAATTTTTTTTCCAATACTGAGCAGCTCTAATGCAGCCTTTATATCATAGAAAATCTTTCACATCTTTGGGCCTGCAAGTCACTATTTGCCACTTTGGGCCATGAGTAAATTGGCTGAGGGTGGTCTCCTGCACTTTTCAGCACAAAAATATTTGATCCAATAATGTGAGACACAAAAAAACTAATAGAAGAAACCAAGAAACTATTGAGATGGATTTTAGTTTCATATTTGATGGTTGACAGTTAAATACACTTAAAGCTTAGGTACCTAACAGTCACAAACAATAATGTACTTTCACAATGCAGAAATGAGCTCATAGTTTCTAACCCATTGTTGATTAGTTACCAGAATTAATTGTCAAAGTCTCATCTCGGGTAGCTTCACCCAGCTTAAGTACTTCGCTACACTTGCATTCCGACTGTACACCTCAACCATACACACGTTTCCTTGTTTATTAATTTGGTGTGTTTCTTTCCATCATTCATTACAAACTCTGAGAAAGTCGACATCAGTTCATAAATGATTGTTGGCTGAGTGCCAGAGGTCAAGTTGAGAAGTGCTGCTGAGAAAACCTAAAATACTTTAACTTCTTGGTTAAATTCTTACCTTTGTTGCACACACCACACCTTGGCACCTCATTTGTTTCTTTTTTACAAGTTGAATGTTGCGAGCGCTCACTGCTCCAGTACTGCAATACAGAACAACATTTAAAACACCTAAAATAGAAAATGCAACTAAAAACAGAGCTGGACTTACAGCTTGTTGGTCTCCATGTAAAAGCTGACTTTGTCTCCTGAATCCAGGTGAATATTTCCCTCTATATCATCAGGGGTGTAGGTCAGATAAAATACTTCCTGTGAAAAGTATTAAGGTATTTAGCATAATTTCTCAAACTGTGGTACATTGGGCATTTCTGTTAAATTATTAGGCAGACATTGTTTTTCCTGTTTTTAGGGGTGCAATCATAAAATGTATTTACAATTACAAATTTGCCTCTATGCTCAGCATCTCTGGCCCAGAAAGCAACAATTGAAGTCCAAAACAATAATTTGAGAGTGTGCAGGCAATCAGAAACTTCTGGATTATGCTACAATCAAGTGGCCATGTTTTTAATAATCAACATTGCAAAAAGGCAGTTGCAAAACAAGCCTGGTGAGAACCCTGTAATATAATTGTTTCTATAGTTATATTGACCAATCAGAATTGGTCTCCATTGACCAATGGTATCTTTGTTGTGAACCAGTACGTACTCCATTTCGTTCATAGCAAACACTTCCGGTGGGGACCTGGCCTGGAGCAGATTTCCCATCCAGGTAAGCAGGAATGGCAGAGACAACCTGAGAGCAACAACGTAATAATTAGACTCTTATTATCCAGCACCAACAAATAATGCAAAACATAAAATCACGACAAATTGTTTACATTTCATGGGGGTGAAAGGACTCAACATTAAAGGCTTGGCATTCTACGCAGCTAAGGGGGTAAGGCTTTAACATTATAATTTATTAAACAGGCTAACTAACACACACATGGGGTAAATTAATTAGAGGCTGTAGTAACTAGAGTTAATCATTATTCAACTCTATTTAAAGCTGAAGTACCCAACCAAAGTGCATTATATAATTAGAAGAAAAAAAAATCTGTAATTTTGTGTAAACTTGTAAGACTGAGGCGTGAGAGAAATTGATGCCACTTCAAGATGAGAGCCGACGAGATTAAAGGTTTTATGCTACAGGCCAATTAATGCACATTCTGGTCATGTATCAAAGTTAGGAAGACTGAGGAAAAGGATAATTTAAATACCCAGTTCCTCTTTCAACCTTTTAAAATCAGGTACCCCAGCTTTAAAGCATAAGTATGGGAGTAGCAAACTTTATGGAACAATGGCAAACATGTAGATTACATTGACAGACACAGACACAACCAAAAATAAAATGGTATTCCTTAACTGGATGAATATAACCATGCAGCATAGTTAAGGCATAGGCGTGCAGGTCTGGCCCCACCTGGCCAGAGATCCGCTCCTCTGGCAGCACCTCTGGCTTTATCTTAAGCAGCTTCACTGCTATGGGTTTGCCAGTGCGCCTGTCAGAGGACACCTCAAACTCCACATCATCTATGCACACAAACAGGGCATTATAAGTGACACTCTACAAAAAACGTATGTTAAACTGGTTTTGAAAGCTGTAGAGGTAAGGACAGAAAGCAGTGCTACTGGTCACCTCCAACTTTGAGCTCCTGTAGGTTGCCATTATACTGAGAGCAGTGGAAGAAGAGTCTGGCCTGACGCTCTGAACACTGAATGAAGCCATAGGAGGTGAGGAGCTTCTCCACCATCCCAGTCTCTCGAATGCCCGGCCCACTTCCATTGGCAAAGGCAGTATGGCCATTACTATGGAGCATGTTTGGATCAAAACTCATCTGGAGGAGAGAGATAAAAGGTATTAGAGCAACAAAATTAAAAAGACTTACTGCCAAGGACACAACAGAACATAGCACATGCAAATATATGGCATATCAAAGTGGATGGGGAGTAAAGAGTACAGCACGGACTAAATTAGACTGCTTTTTAGCTCTGGTGAAAGATACCGAGAAGCATAGCAAACATGGAACTTTTATGTTTCTAGTGTTAGTGTTTTATACAACATTTAAGTTATTTAAAAATACTTCATATGCATGCAGGGCAGTGAACAAGTCTTATATTAATTGCTAGTCCAATAGCACGACTTTGATAAACCAAAACCTTTTTAGGCTCACCCACATGTCCTTTTAGTCATTTTAAGGCCAAACCATGCAACTAGCCACAGCGTGTGTGGCTATAATGCACAGCCCCTTACGGATCTCTGATACAGGGGGGTCCGCTTGTGTTTTTTACTTCCAGGATGCGGATGACATGATACAGAAGAGGAGCGAGGGATGGGAACAGGAGCAGTGGAGGTATGAGCAGGTCGGGGTTCAGACGAGCCCCGCTCCATTTTGGGCACAGAGGACATGACTTGAGCGTGCTGTGGGGAGGAGGGCACAGCTTTGAAACAGAGCTGGCTGAAAGGTCAAAGTGGTTCGTTTCTGGCAGTGGGCCAAATCATGTTTTCAATTATGACACAGAACAACTTTTAGAATGTCTCAAACATTTGCATATATTAGGACAAGTGAACACATAACCATCACAAATAGGCCTAACAACCTCCCAAAGTTCTGTTTTGTCATCGTGTAGAAGGTACCCTCAGGACCATGACAGATATCCATGCATCTCAAAATTTCTCCAGATAGCGGAAGTAACCACCTTCTAACAATCATGTAACTTGACTATTCAAAACACGAGCGACGTGAGATAGAAGCGAGATAATTTTTTATTTTTATTTTTTAAATAGTGGAAACTCAGATGAAAATGAAAACAACAAGACATGTACAGTGGAGTCTGATGGATATGAGTTATGAGAAGGGTCCCAAAGAAGCCTCATTTTGCACCAACAGTGCATTAATGGCTGAGAAAAAGGACGGTTGAAATTGGCAGATTTATTCTTTATTTCAAGACAAGACATCCCACTGAGTTTTATGAATTTTTATTCAACGTGTCAGACATTTGTCAGCATATAAGCCTCAGCTGAAAAATTGCTGGTCAGAGGCTAGTTTCGGGAGCCCCACGGGAATGAAAGGTTAGGCCATTCACAGCAGAGGTGCAGGGCAGGTTGGTGAATGAGTGTGATGGCAATGTCGGATTGGGGACGTAGAAGGTGGGAAGGCGAACTTACGGATCGGCCATACGGCGAAAGGCTCAGTCCGACAGGGGATGTACTGCTCAGGTCAGCGCTAACGAACGCAGTGGGTGGCGACGCAGGCAAGGTAAACTCAACAAAGCCTTTCCAGGGGCTGCCCATATTGTCCCATACACTGGCCAGAGCACACGCAGAATTGGATAATGGTTTGGATTTTGCTTGGTAATTCTAAAGGACTCTGTACATTTGCACCCAAAGATACACCAATGGACGTCTGTAGGGTGAAGAGAGGAACAAATAGATCCAGTGAGGCACAGGTCAGGCTGGGTCCTTCTTGTTGTGTGTGTGCAAGTGATAAGAGTAGAAGAGGAAAGGACAGGCAGGACAGCTGAAAACATGAGCTCAGTAGAATAGACATCCAATCAATCAATGACAACAGTCACTTACTCAGACAATGGCTGTGTTTTGCACTGTGAGAGAGTAAACCTTCACCAAAGTGATTGTACCACCAACTCCAAGGGCTCACAGTGAACAAGGAAAACTGCTTTTGCCGATGCCTCAAAATTTTGGAGACCCCTGGCGTAAACATGTTTTCATATCAGTACTGGAGATCAGTAGAGCCTCTTCACCCCTTATTAGGTTTGGGGGTATATATTACTCATCATTAATTGTTTCAACTCTAGTCCAGAGGTTTTTTTTCCAATTGTAACCATTTAGTAGACTCAGGCACAGACATGTGTATGTGAAATTGCGTAAGTGTCCCTATTTTTAATGGAACAAGATTTTTCAAAAATCTTTTAGAATCTACTCCAGTGGTATCACAATGGAATTGTAAACAACTAACAGACTAATCACCAGTACATTCCCAAGATTCATTTATCATTAGAGGTGCAACGGTTCATCACTGATCCGTGATCCGTTCGGTTCAACGTCTTCGGTTCGGTACAGACGTGATCCGCGGTTTGATTTATGAAAAAAAGGTTGTGCGCACGTTGTTCAGTCCACACACAGCGCGGTCATTGCGAGCGGAAGAACGGAGATGCTTGAAAGCCCCGCGTCATTTAAATCCCCAGTATGAGAGCATTTTGGCTTCACTGTAACTACACTGATAATTAATATTCGACAAAACTGTCACGATGTGTAAGCACTGTGGCACAAGAAAGACATGAGTGAAAAAAGCGTCTCAACGACCACCTATTGTCGCGGCATTTAAGCAGCTCCTTTACGCACAGTCAGACCGGGCTAAAGTCAACTCTCCCGCACATCACAGCTGCGCTCACGACTGACGCTTGGACGTCCCGCGGAACCTATAATAGATCCATGAGCGGAACCGCTCACTTCATCACCGCAGACTGGGAGATGAGAAGTCTGGCGCTGAAGACACGCCCCCTCTACGACAGTCACACAGTCACACAGTCACCCAGCGCAGGTACTGACACAAGCAGCGGAGGAATGGAAGACAAAGGCCCAGTACTAATATCCCAGTCACAACTGATAATGCCAAAGATTTAATAAATGCAGTGAATGAGGCTGGGCCCAGAATGGACCCCCTCCTTGGGAGAATCAGGAAGGTGGTTTAATATATGAGGGTAAATATCCTCATAAAGGGCCTTCTTATGTTGCACTTTGTGTCGTTTTTCATTAATTATGTTAAATAGACATAATTGGATGGATGGAATATGCCTTCCATCCATCCATCCATTTCCTTCCCCTTAATTCATTTCTAGGTCAGGGGGGGGCAGTCAGAGCAGGTGCCAAGTCCACATGAGCCGTGTTTATTAAAAAGACAAAACTTTTTTTTTGAAAAATGAACCGAAAAATGAACCGAACCGTGGCCTCTGAACCGAGGTACGAACCGAACCGTGATTTTTTCAAACCGTTGCACCCCTATTTATCATCATTTTGTAATGAGTGAAGTCTTTGCTGACTTACCAGCCACAATCACTGTGGGGCCACAGAAGTTTGGATGAGGCATAAATCTACACGATGACCAGCATGACAAGTTGACATTGCAAAACTGTGACACAACTCGATTCCACAATGTATAATGAAGCCCATTACACACTAGTTTGGTCCATTTATTGAAAACAGCTGTAGTAAATAAAAAATAAGGCTGCTACCAAATAACAGACAGCTGGAACAGTCAGATCAACAACAATTAATCTCCAATTGTAGATTTCAAAGCTCAGAAAACACCAAACTACACAACAAAGGGATTGTGATTTTGCCATTTAAAGTATGTGGTTCAATCAGAACAAATGTATAATATCTTACTCAAACCCACCCTCACAATACTAAAAACTCAGTTCCAGATATTTTTTTTTGTAACTAGTAATCAACATGTAGAAGATTGTACTTATTTAAACTCACGTAATTGCAACTAGTTATTATGATTATTGGTTGCCAAAAAATAGAAACGATAAAAATGATCAGCAACGTAAACATTCTAGAATTACTGCAGTGCGTTATTGAACAGTTCCTGTGTGAGAAATGTATTTATATAAAAGCATCTCACAGGTCTGAATAAAATTTCTGCTAAGACAGAATCACAGGATCTCGAGACTCAAAGTCATGACTCATGATACAATAGGAAATGGTGATGCATGAAATAATCATTATGCATCATAATTGGTATATTGCATCTCGTCTTGAGATCTACATGGACATGACGGTAGTTATTCATGAATATACTGTATCATTACTAAAGCGATGCTTGATTTGAGCATGTTCACCTCATCTCAGAAGAGACAGGCTACCATTGTAGCATAAATAATATATTCTTGTAAAAAACATCAAATAATCTTGGCGATTAGATCAATCACCTTAAAGTAGTACCATGATATCACACAAAGATGGTTTGATTTAAGTCAGCACTCACCTTTAACTGGTTCTCGATTCTCTTGTCGTCGTCACTTAGAAGTTCTTGCAGAGCTCCACACGCGCACACAGTTGAACACACACACTTGTTACAGGTTTCTGGCACAAGTTGATGGTTGCATAAAGCCAAAAAGGAGAAGACTAGCGCAAAAAGGGCTAAAGCAGGTGCTTATACCACTGCTTTGAAAAAATAAGAGGTTTTGTAAAACAAAAAAGTGGGAGAATGAGAGAAGGGGAAACAATTGGGAACTACAGGGGAAACTAGCAGGTAGCAGCCCCCTCCACAACCCGGTGGCGAGTCGGAGATGTGGTGAGGATGAGGAGGGCTAGGAGCAGCGTTGGGACGTGTGCTTTGTCAAAGCTGTTGAGTAGGCACAAACTTCTGGTTTCAGATCAGATTTCTTCTCGTCACAATACTGTAGAACGGATGCTTCTCTTTGTTTCGATTGAAGGGTGGGCGTGCTTCTTTGGTTGTTTCAGGATTTGGTTACTTCGTTGTTTTGAACCCTTGAAGCGATACTTATTCCCTGCACGTGTTTTGTACTTGTTTTTGCTTGATGTTCTGGAGGTTAGTCGTCGGTTTCTTAGTTTTGATCTGAACTTGAAGCAGTTGCTGATGGTATAAAAATTCTATTCCGTTTCACTTCATACTGAAAAATAAGAAAAAAATATGTTATCAATCCGTAAACTCAGACTCAGTAAGCAAAATCTAAAATACTAAATACTAAATAATAAATAATATTTGCTCTAATCCCAAAGTGTATAATTTTTTAACAGAGGTTTACTCTGACTTCTCAACGGGAGGCAGCTGTCTGAAATAAAAAAGCCACTGCAGGCTAGAGTTAAGTAATGTTCATGGCACCATTTCTGATCAGAGCAGCAGTTTTCCCTCAGACAAGTAACAATTCAGTTTTTGTTTTTTTGGAATATGTGGTCTAATGGTTAGTTTTTATAAATGGTTCTTTTTTAACACATGTAAATAAGTATGGCCCCCTGACCCACATACAGTTTAAAAACAAGTTGTTCAATCCAGTCAGGACACATGATATCTACTCTGCCATGCCTGTGTTGCAATAACTGCAGGCACACACTTACTGAGTCATTTGAAAATAATTTATCTAAAAGCTGAAATTACAAGCCCAAAAGCAAGAGGAGACAACTCTGATATTTCATATTTCAAGCCCATGGAGTAAGTTATTTCTGTGTTCTACCAAAATGCTAAAAACTTCAAATGGGTTAAAGGTTATGCAAAACAAGTCAGAAGTCCACCCACTCAACCGCAGACACTGATTGGCCGTTTTGTCTATCAAAATTCTTAAAACTTCTCTTGGTAATTATTTAACTAACACACATTTTATTAAGCGGGCTCGGACAGCCCGAGAAGCTACAGCTGATGTGGACACAAACAACAGCCCCCACTGTTGAACAGCATGTGACTGTCAAGCAATCCGCTCCCACTGCCTCAGATGAACCGACAGTCGGACCAAGGCCAAAACATGCGCAGGACTACAAATAAACTACAAACAAAACACTGATTTGACATGTTTAGTTCATAGTTTATAATATCTCAGGACCTCATCCTCGTTCAACACTCCAGTTACAATACTAACTCGCAGCTCATTATTACTAGTATAACACATGACATCAGGGCATGGCTTTTTGCATCATCATCTATGGAGGAATGGCTGTTGGTTTTTTTATACATCATTAAAGGTAATTAAACACTTATCAGCGCTCACGTGCTTGTTGAAACAGCACACATGTGTCACTGGAATGGGGGAAGTGCAGCCCCGTCACCACCGTGGCTTTTGTTTCTTAGTTCGATCACACTAGATATTATCAGAATGACATTTACTTAAAAGATTACACGGACATGTTCAACAGAAGCTCCAGGAGTGGTTTTATCTCTTTGGTGAGATGCCACCGCGGGTTTGCCTTTAGACAAGGTCAGGAGAGGCTTCGGCTTGTCCTCACACCGGACCTCCACACGCGGACAACACAAAGAACTGCGACACGTAACCGAACTGATCCATCCCGCTCCCACCCAGGCTCTGACGATTATAACAACAACACTGTTTAAGCCGCTCGGATGGCATTATGACAACACACGTGCTTTGTCCAGTTGTGAATGGAGAACTGAGCTAGGCCCCACAATGCTAACAAGAGGCTATGGACTGTTAGCTCGCCACGGCACGATGAGCAGATTTATGGGAAGAAAAGAGCCGTCCCCACCCAGGCCCGAACTCTGCGTCTAACAAAACTCTTAGTACGCATTACATTTAGAACGCATTCCGGACATCATTTGTGAGCTGTGTATCCAAATATCCGGATTCTATAAAAAACTTTGGTATAATCTGTAAATGTATTTAAAAACTCACCCCAACAGCTTTCAGCACTGTCACCAGCGCCGCTAGAAGCAGCACGGCACATTACGTAGTGATTATGGCGGATGCTAGCGCGAGACTTGCCAACACTAACCCAGCCAAAGAGTGAAGACAGGCAAGAGAGGGCTTTTCAAAGAGTGTGAAAAGACAAGAGGATTATACCATGTTATAAATATTTACAGTCTATGGTTATAAACCAAAGGCAAGTTGTTCGAGATTATTTTGACCGGACCACGTAGCAATTTATAAATGACTACACGACAGCTTTGTTACGATCTGGACATAACGCTACTGATTAGTTGATAACAAGCATCTGTAAAGAGCTTGTAATAACAACTACCACGAGGTGGCGCTGAGACCTTAATAGCGGAAGTGATGTTTTCTCCAGCTTATCACGGAAATGACCGCCTTCACAACAAACAAGAGTTGAATTTTGATATATTAGTGTTTATTGTGTAGTTGATCAAAAATTAACCATGTGTTTAGGTGAATAAAGATACGGCACAGGTAGGGACGACATAGACTGCACTGTCTCACGTGTTTTCAGCTCCTAACGACCCACACTCGGAACGATACGTTTGAGAGACTTATCATAATTTGCAGTAGCCTAAATGGCCTGTACTTTAGAGAAGGTATTGGGCGATGCTCGCACTCTCCTGGAAAGGCTCAAAGAGCACGACACTGCGGCCGAAAGCCTGATTGAGCAGTCAGGTGCCCTCAACCACACCGTGCAGAGCATGAGAGAGGTGGGCAATGCTCCTCCTGACAAGGTAGGCAACAAGCTATCCTACACTGAATTTTATCTAAGAAAAAAAGAGCTTTGGCGGACCTGTATTGTGGTATCAGTCATCGCCGAATGTGCATAACGCGATACCCTAAAATAACAATAAGTAAAGTCTGTTTATGAAATTCTTAGAGTCTCTCAAATATATGACCTGCATGCTAATCCCTCAATGTTCCTCTTGTGCCTGTTCTACCCTGCTTTCTGGATACTGGCCCATGTCCCTCTTTCTTCTATGTCCAATTATTTTAATGGATGCCATGTGAATTGTAAATGTTATAATATGGTAAAATATGATTTATTGGTTATAATATTGGACAGAACCCTATTCCAAGCTGTTGTATATCCATCCATCCATCCATCTTCTTCCCCTTAATCCATTTCTGGGTCGGGGGGGTGGCAGTCAGAGCTGCACCCAATTCACTTAACACCAGCCCCTCAAGGTGGTGAGTCCACAGGAGGACGGCTGCTCTGTCAGTGACAATACAGCCTTGATTTTTCAGCGGGGGCTTCAGGCAATGCAGGGTTAAGTGTCTTGCCCAAGGACACAACGACAGCAGTCATCAGTGGGAGTCGGTGGAGAAGGTCCCGTGGTGGGCTTGAACCCACGACCTTCAGGCTCAGTGCTCTACCAACTGAGCTACTGTCGCCCCTGCTACTGAGCTGAGCTGTTGTATATAAAAAGTGAAAATCAAACAATTCCAATTAATGTAACTGTTGTTTGTCCCTAAGTATGTCCAACCAAATTGAACAAGTGGCCTGATTCAACACTATTTTAAAGTATGTGCCACAATGTATTCCTTATTTCTTAGGTTGTTTGACTATAATATTGTCCCAACCTTTTTGAAATAATTTAAAACATGACAATGATGTCTACTTTAACTAAGTGAATGGTTTATTTTTTATCATGAATGTTCAGAACGTTGATGAGGCTTCAGTGATTCAAGAGCTCAGCAAATACAAGCCACACGTTCTTCTAACTCAGGAAAACACTCAAATCAAGGATCTCCAGCAAGAAAACAAGGGTAGGTCTAAGGTGTTTTTGAAAACATTTATCATTAATTAGAATATTAATAAATCTGCCTTTTTATAGAACTTTGGCTGTCTCTTGAAGAACACCAATACGCGCTAGAGCTGATTATGGGCCGGTATCGCAAACAGATGCTGCAACTTATGATGGCTAAAAAGGAACTGGACACAAAACCTGTGCTGACGATGCATGAGAGTTATGCTAAGGTAGCTCTCTTCTAACCCCTAATTTCTACAGCAGTTATGTTATGTATGGAACGCAATGTGATTTTTTTTGTTTTTAATTTTTAGGAGGTGCAAAGTCAAGTGGAAAGAATCTGTGAAATGGGCCAAGTCATGAGGAAAGCTGTGCAAGCAGACGACCAGCATTACTGCTCAGTTAAAGAGAAATTGGCTCAGTTAGAGGTAGGAAAATACATAGAATACCCTTTTTATTCTAGGCTTGTTCTTTTAACCCTTTGAAAAATACTTCTGAACTATATTTGTGTTGAAACGAAACAGTACAGAGTATGTGCATGCCGTTTATCATGCTTTTATTGAATAATATAATTTTGTCTTTTGGCATGATCATCATATTTATAAATATATTTATTGTTTCCTAGATTGAAAACAAGGAGTTGCACGATCTTTTGACCATCAGCAAGGCCTCTGTGTGTACACCAAAAGAAGAGCCCAATGAACCAGCACCAACAAGAATAATGGTCCCCACGACAGTCACAACGACAGCTCTGATAGAAGAATCTGCCATGACCCCAGCTATAGCAATGCCACAAGATATTACAGAATCAAGTCAAAACTAGTGAAAAACATCACTATCTGTCACAAGCCATTCAAATTCATATTTACTAGACATATTTTTGTAGCACTTACCATTACATCAAGATTTCTACCTCTTATGTTTACCATAATGTAAAAAGTAAATAAAAATAGCTACAACTGCCACAGTTCACTGTACCATCTTGTCATCTTTCAGTTAATGACACACTATACATGTATAAATGTTGAAGACTCACATTTGTGAATTTGTGCTCAAGTTATCGATGTGCCCAATTTTGTCTACTACTAGACAGCACATGTTTATATTAAGGTGTGATTAGAAATGTGCATTATCATCTCAGGAAATCAATGTTATTAAAGCCAAGGGTTAAACAAATTCAAATAAAGTTGATACAAAAATGTGTATTTATTAATATTTACAGTCTATGGTATTTATACTATACAGTCTAGTTTAAAACTATTATGTTATTTATATAAAACAATAGATTAGTGAACCTTAAATGTTGCTTCACATGATAAATGTATAATTGTTAAAATTTGCGGTCTATCTGGTTTTTAAATGTGTCTATTCGTCGATCCTTGATTTGACCACAAGGCGGCGCCATAAGTATGTATTCACGGACAGTACATTCAACGAACTACGTTATTATAAAATCACCCTTCTCACCAACTTGCTTAAGCACGGCTTGTCTATCACATATTTTTCAAGCCTGTTTTTAAATCATACGTTTCATTACAACCATCCCGTGAATAGCACATCTTGAAATGTTGCCCTGACTTTCCCACAGTCTTTGAACGCCTCACAGCGCCCTGACACTTGAATCCTGAAGCTAACGCGTAGCATGTCTGAAAACGAGCTGGGGAAGAAATGGGACCGCTGCCTGGCCGATGCGGCTGTCAAGCTCGGTAAATATGTACAGGTCTCCCGCTTGTACATCCTGTCATATATCTCATAATAAAGAACCAAAATGTACGCGGATTTTACGGGTTCATTCAGCTGTCATTGGTTGCGTCTGAGGCTAACTAGCTACCCTTCGCAAAGGACACGGACCACTGCAGCTACAACATGTCCAGAGATGCTACTTTTCTGTTAGAATTGCTTGAAGCGATACAATAAGAAAATTGCTTAGGACATATTTGTTGTGTTCAGGATTCTTGATTCATTCATAGTTTGAATGAAATACCAGCCCCAGCCCACCTTGAGCTGTTTGTGTGTTTCAGGCACTGGCCTCGGAGTTGGAATCGTCTTTTCTGTCCTCTTCTTTAAAAGTAAGTTTGTATGAAATGTACGTTCAGCAATGTGTATCTTTGGATGGTTATTGGATCAAATATTTGGTCAATACTTGGAAAAAAATACCTTGTATATTTTAGTTATTATGGCATGAACAACGCGCTCCAATACAATGTGATGAACGTAGTGTTTGTAGTGGGGATAAAGCATTGATCTAGGGCAGTGTCTCCCAAAGTGGGGTCCGCGGCCCCCTGGTGGGCCGCGTGGGTACTGCAGGGGGGCCGCGGGAGGTCATAAAAAAAAAATATATATATATATAATTATTTAATGTTAAATTTATAATGTTTTGTTTGTAATATTAAAATATTTGTGTTCATTATTTGACTTGAATAAGCCACTGTAATCATTTTTGTATTACAATGTTTGTAGCAGAGGCTATTTCCCCAAAATAAAATAACCAGAAGAGCCTATTCTTAATGTTGTCTTCTTGGTTATTATTTTGGGGGGCCACGCAGACCCGTCAGATTTTTAAGGGGGCCTCGGTGTTACTGAGTTTGGGAATGGCTGATCTAGGGATTAAGTTATTAAATTACTTCTTTTGTTGCTAGTCGGAAAACGGTTACTTCCAAAATATTAATGGAACATATGGTGGAAGTTAACCATTACATTACAATTATAGAGTGTTTTCATGATATCAAACCAATTTTGATTCTAATGAAAAGATCACACTAGGACTCTTCAATTATCTGAGTTTTGAGCCTGAATTAAATGAATGTTAACAATATGTGAAAATGTTCACTCAAATGTCTTCTTGACAATTGATATTCTTAACTCATTGTCTGCCAGCCGTTTTTGATGATTTCACTGACTTTCAAGACCCACAGAATATTGTGTGCTATGACTATAGAAATATGAAACCAGATTCTGAAAGACTGGACTGTCTACTTTTAAGTAAGTAAGTCATCTTTATTTATATACCGCCTTTCACAGACCAGAGTCACAAAGCGGTTTTACAATTGTTATTTTTGGGCACTTGTCCTCTCACTCCACACAGAGATGGGAGCGGGGCCAGTACAGGAGGCTCATGCACAGACCTATTGTACATATTTTTAGTGGTAGGGGAAACCGGAGTACCTGGAGGAAACTTACGCATACACGGGGAGAACATGCAAACTCCACTCAGAAAGGCCCTGGTCCGCAAAATTAAGTCAGCAAAATTAAGTTGGTTTCTAGCTATTTTAGTTCTCCTGTAATCCCCAGTTGAATAGAGGGAAGTTTTACAGATATAACTGGTCTGAGACAAATACTTTAATGGCAGTCAATGAGTTAAGATATGTCCTCTTGGCAAATCTGGGATATGAACTTTGATCAAAATAAAAATTTGTGACCTGTAATTAAATTGGGATGTGCTTACTTGCTCACTCGTCTGTTTACTACTTCAAAGTCAAATATTGGAATATAAATGAGATGGAGATGTAGTGCACTTGGATATAAGTGGAGTTAAGAGGTTTGTGCTTAGGTCAAGAAACGGAAAGGATCATGTTTCCGACTGCATTTTAATACATCTCTCTTCTGTTGTAGGACATACATGGCCTATTTCTCTGGGCTCTGGTGTGGGGCTGGGGATGGCCTATGCAAACTGTCAGAATGACCTAAGATCACATTACATGATACGGAAAGCTGAAAAGGTTAGTTTCTATCTTTAGATTACAAAGCCAACTTTTTTTCTCTGGGAGAATTTGGAAAACATAATCAGTCAAAATGAGCAATCTCAGGAATTCGACATTTGAAAATAGTTCATCTCCATATGTATTTCAGATTTGATGCTTTTTAAGTACTGGTTTTCCACCATCTTGTCTCTAATATCATGTTAGCGCTTTACCTTTTTATGTTTTTATCCATGTTTGTTATTTTCCTACTAACAGAATCTGATGGTATTTTATTTTTACAATATAAACTCAGTCTTTAGAATGCAAGATAATTATTTTGTGGAGCAAGACTTTAGGAATTACTCAATCTCTAAACATTACAAGCATTTATTTTTATTCATACCTTAATTTATATTTTTGTAGGTTGTAACATCAGTAATAACATCAGATTGTAAATGACTAAATAAACATTTACATTCTGCAAATATTTGTAAAATTCATAATTGTTTGCCTTATAATATTGTATTAAGTAATATATTGTGAACATAACTGACCACAACATGCTCTCTCTCTATAATGAGAAAACATCTTTAACTTGCTGAGAGCTGATTGGCTGAGTGAGGGCTGGTCCTCTCCTTTTCACTGAAAATCCTAATGCCCAAAAATACACATGTGAAAGCAGTTTTCAGAGCTAGTTACAAGGAGTTTGTGTATGTATCTATTGTGGTTTCAAAGTTGGGAACCCCAGCTTTAAATCATAAAAAAAGCCTTAATCTTTTATTTTCTTTGTTTTCCCACAGGAGACATAACTGCAAGAAGTCATCGGCCCTTTTCCCATTTTTTTTTTTTCTCTGGGAAAGTCATCACTATTGCACTTGTGGATCTATTATAGGGATTGCACTGTTTTCGGACAACTCCTTGAAGTTGGCATTATGTTTGTGTGCGTCAAATAATGTTTATTTAATCCAATTGAAACGTCCTTTCATTTATTTTTAATGAAAAAAACCTAATTGCAACAATGTGTGGTAATAAATGAATATTAAATGGATTGATTTGGTGAAAATGTGTTTTATGCATGTGTGTGGGAGGATGTGTGAAACGTCCGAGACGTGTTGTTCCTGCACCATAAGGAGGTGGGCTTCAGCAGAGGGGGTTAGGAGGTCGACGGATGACAGCCCTGCACCAGTGGACAGTCAGATCTGGGGGCGCTTCAGGACAGGAAGCTGTTGACTAGGCTCAAGTTATTATTTTTTATGGTTTGCAATAATAACACCTTTCTACTTAGTACCATTCAGTTTGATGACATTGAAATAATTCAATATTAAATAAGATATTATGAATGACTATGCTTGAACTAGAAAGGAGGTTTTTCACGTTTTATGTTACTACACATCCGATATGCACAGGGAGCAACATGAGCACTTGCAAGGGGACGATTATATATACACACATTCAGACACATTTGTACAATTGAAAAATTTCATGTAAGCCATAATTAAAAAAAAGAAACAGGAAAGACTCACCCGACAGCCCTGATCAGTTCTGGTACACAGACGAGTTAGAAGGCACCAGCCTCTTTCAGACAATATTGTAGAGAGATGATCTCTCAGATTTGCTCCGATGTATTTGTCTGTTTCTTGTTTAAAGCCCTAATAATAATGAATCTGATCTAAGTACTAAGTTATTCATAAGCTATTTAACATAAACGATTGACTGTTGGTGCAGATTTTCCTTTGGAACCCTTTTTCCAAAAGCTAGCTCAATCTGAAGATTTCATGTGAACTCTATATTTAATAAAAATCCCTAGGGGGTCAAAAATGATATTGTATAACAAATCAATAATTGTCCATTTCTAAAGCATGTTATGTCTTGGAACAACTGCTCAATTCATCAACACTTAATGTTACACACAAAAACACATTCAGCTCAAAAAATATGTTCTTGAATTTGGAAAATTACAAATTCATTCAAGTACCTGAAATCAAAAGGTTCATTGCATTCTGAATAGTTCAGCTTTCAATTATTTGATTCAAATAATCTAAGCAATGTAGTACTGTAAATATATAGAACTTTGGCGAAACTATAAACATCTTAATACCATATGGAAGAAATGTTAGTCGGTCTGTGTAAATAAATATTTAAATAAAGAACACATACTTACTTCAGTACAAAATAGACTTAGTGATAAGACCATGCCCAAACACGGCAGGAGACCACCCACGGCCGTCCCTATGATTAGACTGATCATCTCATGGCTGTGATTGTGCATTAACGGCTCCGACACGCTTCAGGCTTACAGACGGAGCGATCTGCGCTGGAGTGGCCGACATGGGGATTATCGAGAGCGAGTGCGCAACCTGTAGAGCTCTTGGGGACAAAGCCACGCTCGGAGAGACAGCCTTACAAATCCTAACAATTCATGTCTGCTCCTTGAATAAAAGGCATAAATTGTAAAAAAGGGAATTACAGGCACTTGTTCCAGGTGAGGCAGGATTCCGAGAATTGCTTCACTTTTCATCACACATTTGCAGCTTTTCTCTCCAGATGCTCGCATCCTCCAGTCAGCGCTCCAAAACTCAGAGGCTGAATGGCTCACTCGGACACGAAGCTCAAGGGAGCAGAAACAAGGAGCTGAAACAGAGACATGAGAAAACTTGATATATGTGCAGAAGATATTTGGATACAAATGTTTAAAAAAGGTTTGGGACTGTTTTGTATCCTTCAATTACAAGAGAATTTGCACAGGAACTGGATTCTTTCAAGATTTAGGAAATGCTTTTGGACCTGTACTATTGTGATGCTTTTGTGCGGCTTATTTGTATGTACAAATTGTGTATACACATAAATGTTTACTAAATATAGTGAAATCGAAAAGGGTTTTTCTAAGTTAGCAGTTGAATTGCAAGTTAAGTATTTGTGTAAGCAGTTAAGTACTTATTAGAGGGACAAAAGATAATGAAAAGATGAAAGTACTTATTTTTTAAATATTATTTTGAGATATTGTTGCAAAAATGTGAAGTATTTCTGAACATCTTAGGCATCTTTGACATAAGGACCACCTGAAGATCATGGCGGATTCTCATTTTGCAGCCTTTGTAGGAAACCCGAGCAGCGCAGCCTCAGCATCCAGCGCCTGGGACATCACTGGCAGCGGTCCGTGGTTATTGGCGTTTATGCTCACCATTATCATTCTGATGACTGCTTGTGGAAACATGCTGCTCATTGCTTTAGTCTTTGCTCATCGCGCTTTACGCTGCACCTCCAACTGTTTCTTAGTGTCTCTGTTCTTCTCTGACCTCATGGTGGCACTAGTTGTGATGCCTCCAGCCATGCTCAATGTACTGTGTGGGGCGTGGGTCCTGTGGCCTTCTTTTTGCCCCATTTGGCTTTGTTTTGATGTCATGTGTTGTAGTGCATCCATTTTGAACCTGTGTGTGATAAGTCTGGACAGATACATCTTTATAATCTCTCCATTGCGTTACAAGCAAAGAATGACCCCACCTCGAGCCTTACTGTTAGTGGCAGCAACTTGGGGATTAGCAGCTTCAGCATCTTTCCTTCCGATTGAACTGAAATGGCACAGTTTGGGTCACTGGAGCGGACCTTCACAAAGTAATTTAAGCTACTCTGACAATCTTTATCCAGAGTCCTACTTTCATCAGTCTCCTGGCGGACTTTCGTATCAATGCCGCTTGAGGGTGACCCTACCTTTTGCCCTAGTGGCTTCAGTTTTGACCTTCTTTTTGCCATCAAGTGCCATTTGCTTCACCTACTGTAGGATTCTTCTGGCAGCTAGAAGGCAAGCCAAAAGAGTGGCCGCTTTAAGCAACCCTCCCCATCCACACGCTTCACTGGGGGAGCCCTCAAGACCCCCTTCACCTGGGGCCATGGCTGGAAACCCCGACAGAGATGATTGTAGTCACCACGAGCCTTTGGTGGCACCAAACGCACCGGTAAGACACAAGCATCTGCTGTTTCTTGCGATGATGTTTATAAGAGATTTTATACGTCTTTATTATGTTAAAGATAGAGATTTTATTCTTGTGTCTTTGATGCTAAAGTTAGAGATTTTATTTACTTTTGGTTCATATAGCTATTCATTCATCTTGTGCTGTGTGCTCCTCATTCCTACTGTTCTGTAACTTGTGATGCAACACTGAAATTTTCCCCCGTTGGGACCAATAAATGATCTCTTAATCTTAATGATAGATAAACCTTGTAAAAATCCAACCAAATGCTTGAGTTGAGGTGAAAGGGATATAACTATATCATAATTTGATGGCCGCCCTACACCCTGCCTTGCGACTACAGATTCAGATTCAGATTCATTCAGATTCATTTATTTCGCCATTTGCAGTAACACTACAAGCTACAGTATTAGCTTTGTAGATGAAACATAAATGTGTGTTCATGGCCCCTGTTCATCACCATACTAGGATTACCTCATTCCCTTGTTGATCACTAAAAAATTTGTGTTACTATAGTGCTATAACTAAAACAGTCTACTGTGCAGGTGTTAGTAGTCTGTTGCAATGGATCCCAAAATGGGGGCCATGGGACTCCAACTTGGAGGTGGTGAGAATGATTTCCAAATTAATTTCTCATATATTTTAAGTGAATACCACAAGAACACTCAAATACAGGCATTTGCAGGTCAGGAGGAAGTGCAGAAAAAGCTATTATATAAAGTAATATATTCTTGCCACTGAATGGAAGAGAATGACATTGAATGAACCGTGTTATTAGTCCTATTCAAAATAAGGTTTACTGGGCCTCTGGAAAGCACACATTACAAAAGGTTCTTTATTTGCACAGGAGAACAGACAAATTACGCTTTATATTCATTAATAATATGTTTTATAATTTGTTTTGAAATGAGGAGGGCTAAGGCAAAGATCAGGTATTAAAATGGGTCACTGAAATGTATTTAAATAATGAATTATATTTTTCTAAATGGACTCCTGAGTAGCTGTATTGAATGGCTTCTAACCTTGCCTGCTCTGAATGACACATGATTACATGAATCTTTTACAAACAACTAATGTTGGAACAAAGTTTTTTGTCACGAGTTAATTACATACTACAAAAGTATTCATGAGAGTAATTGCAAAACGGATTAGTTTAAGACTTCATTATAACCAAAAGATTCAAAAAGGTACGTAATTGCATTGCAGAATATGGCACATTGTGTGATCAGTGTGAAAACACAACAGATGCCTTACTTCTCAAACTAGTTCCGCAGTAAAGTTGATAGGTGTCTATCACCTTTGCTTTTAGAATTAATTTGACAGAAAACTATAGAACAATGAAATGTGTGATTGCAAACTTCCCCACACTGACCTTGTACCTTCTGTGGCCTTGCAGAACTCTGTCACCAGTGAGCGGCGCCTGGCTCATCGTCAGGGCCGGAGGGCGCTGAAGGCCAGCCTCACCCTGGGGGTACTCCTGGGGCTCTTCTTCAGCACGTGGCTCCCATTCTTCATCACCAACATGGCCCAGGTCAGTGAAGGCAACTCTGAATCAAGCACAGCAAAGAGCAACAGGAAAACTGGACACAGAGATAGAAGATTATGTCTTGATTGACTGATTGATGATTACAAGACAGCTCTACACAGATAATGTTGTATTCTGCAAATGTGTGTCTTTGCTAAGCTAGTGTAATCAAGTAAAACAAAAGCATTTAATTTCCAAATATATCTTCATAGGTTTCCTTCATCATTACAGTATACCCTTCTCTAATTTATTTGGAGGGAAAAATTATGAGTCATAAAAGTAACCAAACATTTTACACACACAGCACTCCTTACCCTTTGCTTTATGAGTCATAAAAGCTTTGATGATTGTTATTTGTCATTATTCCAACAGTGACAAAAATGTAAAGCTGTGAATAGAATGCAAGACAAACACAGTTGTTTGCAGATCTATTTTGGGTGTTGGCCAGTCTTGTAGTTACTGCAGTCCAGCAAGGAAATGCATTGGCATTTGAGCTCTGTGCATGACTGACTCATCATTTGAAACAGTATGAAAGTCAAACCAGCTTTTGAGATACTTGGATCTGCTGTGCTGATTACTCACAGAAAACAGTTTACGCAGCAGAAAATGTAGGCGAGAGATGAATGTCACAATCGTCTTAAATTGGTCATGTTAATTGTTTTTTTTTTGAGCACTCAATTATGCTGTCATTGTGATTATCCATCTGTGCCCACTTGTTCCTCCCTGCCATAGACATGTAGATTGTAGAGACTTCAGTGTGTCTGCTCTCTCCTTCCTTTTTCGCACTCAATGTGGTGTGTGAAACGCAGCCCTCCCTCACTCCTGTTGCCACCGCCTCGCTGCCTCATCTTCAGAGTATTGGAAGCTCTCCTCTAACAGCTGTCTCCTCCTTCACTGTTCCCTCTCTACCTCTAGTTTAGGATTACAAATACAGATAATTCACATCAAAACAATATCATAATTAGCTGTTTCTGCCCCTTTTATTGCTGATTGTTTTTAGAAATGTAGGTCACAGTGTGAATCTGGAACATGAAGTCAGTGAACAATTGTACAGATTTTTCAGTAGGAATTTTTAATCATATAATTTGTGTGTAAAATGTGGTTATTTATTATTATGTAATGGTTCAATCGATCAATCAAAATATATTTCTATAGCACAGTTCATTCAAAATGCAACTCAAAGTGCGTCACATTGACAACATTTCAAACCAGAAGTCAGTTACGTGTCTACACCACGTGACTGTTACATACCCTCATTAGTACAGTAAATGTTTTGTAATAAGTGCTTTATGTAAATTTTCCAATAAGCCATCCTCTCCTTGCTCTCCTTCCTCAGTGGAGACCCCCCACCCAATGAAGTTACATGGTGCACATTTAAGTTATTGATGCATGAGGAATAATGATTCATGCCAGGCTGTGATGACTCACAGGGGATGTTTGTTCAGCCATCTCCAAAACAATGTGTGTCCCAGTTTGGCTTTTACCACGATTTAAATAGACAATTACACTTCATAATAATTTCTGAACCCTCATTTAGAAGAGTCTACCATAAGTAGACTCTTCTGTCTACTTATGGTAGCAGAGATCTGAGTCATCTAGGCAACTTGCAATGGATACTAAGAGGTTAATAGTGGCTGGGATGTAGCATGTAGGTTAGAACTTACAGTATGATATTCTGGAGGATTTGTGCACACATATGGTTGTGATTTCCCTGAGATTATTTTTTACGTGTGTGTAAACAATTGCCCGGAACAAAAAAGGGGTTCAAGACTGATGATTTCTAATCTCCAAAAGCAAAATAAATGTATATTTTCTTTATAGCTTGTTTATGGACTTTAAAAGACGCTTCACGTGGCATTATTCATTCACAGTGATGATGATGATGATGATCACAGACACCTGTTGTCAGACTAACAGAAGTAAGGCAACTAGTTTGTACCATCGGCCCTTCAGACCACCTTTCCAGGCATGAGTCTGGTGTGAAGTGTCTTGCCTTAGAACACAACAACAATTTGACATTTTACAGCAGCCCTCCGTGGCCCCTGGTGTTCCCAGTGGTCTCCCTTAACAGTACTAACCAGGCCCTGCCCTGATTAGCTTCATAAATCTGACGAGATCTGGCTTTCACATACAGGTGGGGCCATGTGAACGTCAATAAATATACTAGATTGATTTCATGTGTGGTATCAGTTATGGTTAACTTTGCTTAAAATAAAAATGTTCTGAAGATAAACAGACAATAGCTAGATTTCTCCATCTCTGACATCTCATTTTGTCTTGTTGTCCTCAACCCAGTCTGGTCTTGTGGAAAGTCCATCTCGTCTCAATCCAAACTAATAAGATTCCTTCACTATAGGCGGTGTGTGAGTGCGTCCCGGTGGCCTTGTTTGACGCCATCACCTGGTTGGGCTACTGCAACAGCACCATGAACCCCATCATCTACCCACTGTTCATGAGGGACTTCAAGCGCGCCCTGGGAAAGCTCTTACCCTGCTGTTCATCACGCTCGCCACGAAGACCGTCGCCAGCGTTGTCCCTCTCTCTCCGAAACTCCGGGGAGCCCCACATGATCAGCAGTCCAGCGTCCCCTCTGCCTTCTGACCCCATGCAGCCTCCTGCCACCGCCACAGATGCCGTCAACCTGCTGGATGCGGCGCAGGCGAGCATCGAGCTCCCTCTGCTCCTGCCAAATCAAGTGGACACTCTGGACTGAACAAGAATGAAACACTGCAGAACTAGTTTGAGAAGTAATCTGGACCCATATGGAGACTAGTTTGATTCCCATCCAGAATACATTTTCTAATCAGAACAAGAGCTTTCTAAAAAAAAAATCCAGTTTTTTCTTAGCACAAATCATGTTCTGCCTCATCTGAAAATGTTTATTTATTTAACAAATTGGTCATTTTTTTATAGATTACAAACGTAATGTGAACATTCATACAAAAACAAATGTGAAGTGTGCATGCATTATCAAGAAAGCCCAAAAAATGACATGTGGATGGGAGTCAAAACGGTTCTACCCTGAAACATAGGTTTTCTATCACAATTTTCATCATGAAGAATGAAGGATTAGTTTTGTCTTTAGGAATACAGAGTTGTATTGTTCTCTTGCATAACTGTAGCAAGTGAACCATTTAGGTCAGACGTTTATTGTTTAATGTAGAACTATGTCGTGAATTGAGAATACATTTAACAAGTCATTCTGCTGAATACTATACTGCCAAAACAGGCACAGAGTCATTCACTGTAAAATGAGGAAATAGTATTGATTCATCTGGTGGCACCAGCTGTGCAGCAGTCACACTTCCACCATCACAGTGATTAAGAGAATAAAAAACACAAATTATGTTAAAGGGCTTTGTGTGACCCTGGTCCGTTAAAAGCCCTATATAAATAAAGATATCAGACTATCAAGAGCAATAAATAACTCAATACATTTATAAATGTTTTTCTATAAACAAGAAATATGTAAATTCAGTGCCATTTGAAATACATTTTCTTGCACAAGACCAACTTAATTTGCAGAATTGTTTTAATTTACTTCACAGTAATCTCAGATTGAGGATAACAAGTTCAAAACGACTCATGATTCTTTCAATGCCTCTTCCTTACCAGTTCTTTGTACGCAATGTACTCGTAGTTCCGTATGTTTGATAGAAAAGAAGTCCTTGAGTCCTGGACAATGTGAAGTTCACTGCCTTGATATCCATGGTAACTGGCAAAATTAAACAACGTGGCAGACATACTATCAATATTTAATTAATTAATAAAATTCACAGTTTCAGGAAATGCCATTAGCCTTATTGGCTTTACGTGGATGACTATTGACTAGAAGCTGCCTCTTTTGTTCAGTGTGCTTTGTGCTGAGAGTGAAATTAGTTTTTCTCTCCCAGATACTGAAACAAACAACAAAGCAGCTGGTCATCTGACATGCTCTTTTTTTACAAGTGTGGCCTCTTCTGTTCAAGTGTATGTTCTGTGATCCACTGTGTATCATCCCAGCTCCAGGATATGTGCTCACTATCAGCCTCCTCTGCGCTGTGCCCATCGGGAACAGTGTCACAGACTGAAGCATCGTCCTGAGAAGAAAGTGGCACTGTGATTTCACTGTTCTCTGCTTCACTTTCACTTAATGTGTCCAGCAAGTCCGAAATATCAGGGATATCCCAGCCGTCTGTGGCTTGTTCCTCTGCCTCTTGGATGTCCTCATGAGGAGTCTGGTGCTCCCTTGATGTCGGGTCTGATAAATTCACTGTCCCATTTTGAAGGGCCACAGACTCAGACAATAGACTGACAGAGGTTCCTTGGACTTCATTTGTTGGCACTCCCACTGCCACCAGGATCGTGTCCATCTGACGCATGTAGTCTAAGTGGCCTTTGACCTACGGAAAAGATGAAAAACTTGTCAACACATTTGTCAATTATAATGTACTCTACTTTTTTTAGTTGATATTTTACCAAACAAACAATAAGAAAAAGGCCATAATAAATCTCAAACTGTGTTGTTGTTTGAGTCAGATGCTGTGAAGTAGGGCTGGGCGGTATAAACGGTATAAGCGGTAGACGGTATAAATTTGGCCCACGGTAGAGATTTTTGTTATACCGGCATATTGCGATAGGTCATTATGTCATTAAATTGCGCAGGCTCTGACGCCAGCAGAAAGGACCAAAACAAACCGGCATTCAGCAGCATTAGCCTAGCACATTAGCCTAGCACTATTGAACACCACTGGAAACAACAAACAACAGCATGGCATTAACACAGTGTTTCTGTCTATGTATTGTTGTCACAGCGGCCCCAGCGGAGGTAAATACACACACAGTAATCACAGTTTAAGAGTCTACCTTTTGGCCAATCAGTGTCAAAGGGGCGTAGGCTCGAAGCGCCAGCGTGAGCCAAAATAGATCCATGCGTGTGCCGTGTCCGCAGCATCACAGCAGAAGTTTGGGAAAGTTAGCGTCAGATTCAGACCTCCGCGGTCAATATCTCACGAAAGCTACTTTGTTAAACAAAATTATTTGTGCCAAAATGACCATTTACATCAATTGTTCAAATCCAATGCCCTGTTTTAATGAACATAAAATCCATTGAATCATCCAGCGCAGAGAAAAGCACTTAGGGAGCGTCAACAAATGGCAAGACCAGCTTTGTAAACAAACAGCTTTTACTGAAGTCATCTCTCAGACACTATAACTAATGACCATGTCTAACTCCTACAGACTTTGATTTCAACATTTGTGAGTTTTTTATATTTTAAATGAATGCATATGTTTTTCTTTTTAAAAATTGCTTTTACAGTGAATGGTATTTACTGTAACATACATAAATAATGTATGTTATTTGTCTCTTTATTTGTCTCACAACTGATTTTCTAACTCAAAATATATATATATTAGATTCTAATATATAAATAATTAACAATCTTGACTATTTTATGCAAGAACCTGCTAGACCTATATTGAAATTCACACACCAAATTATACCGCGATATATACCGTCTACCGTCTATGACCCAAATTATACCGCGATATGAATTTTAGGCCATATCGCCCACCCCTACTGTGAAGTCAAACCAAATGGGGCCTTACTTGTCATGCCATGTATTGTGTAGCATAAGATTCATTGACTGAATATAAAACTTAATCATAGCACATTCTACAGCTGACATCAAACACTCAGACAAACAGCAGCACGAGGAGGACTCATCTGAGTGGGAGGCTCTGGATTTGGATTTTTAGTTATCATACAATGTGCTATTAGAAGTTCTACTGTAAAAATATGGGACGGATAAGAAACAAAAAATATTGAAAACATTGAATACCCACACAAGGATAATTGCACACATCTATAAAATATGTGTTTGCTCTAATGGTTTAATTGATTTGATTGATTTGCACTTTTACTGTTGTCATATTGCTTGTTGTTTTGCATTTTTATTACATGGTGGTTGAGAAACTAACCAGCTGAGATTATTCCATTTGTTTGTGACACAAATGTATTTCAAGATATATTATAATATGTAATACGTTGTTTGGATTGTATTTGTAACCTCTTAAACTAAATTAGTTACTCAGAAACCAGTTTTGTGTCTTTAATTGACCACAAATTTGAGCAGAACAGCATTAATAATCATTAGATCAGCATAGACTTACCACAGAAGACAGATCTACATTGATTATGCGCCGATCCTGCACATTGATTGGCTGTAACCCGGCAACAGATAGTTGAGCGGAAGAGCTTCTGTACAGGAACCCTAAGAGCCAATCTCCTCTGAAACATTTTAAATATTAACTTTAGAACAAATGAGGGGGATTTTTTCTCATTCTGTGTGATGGGAATGCATTAATATAATAAAAACACATATTACAATACCTGCAGTATCCATTAACAATTTTTCCAGCCACAACTCTCGTCATTTTCTTCCATGCTTTTTCAGAGCCCTCCACAGGAGCTCCCAGTAAGACCACGTCCTCCACCATCCCTTCACTGTCTGTCAATAACAAAAACTTATAGTCAAATAATCAGTAAACCGTATTTTCCAGACTATAAATCACAGTTTTTGTCGTAGTTTGGCCGAGGCTGTGACTAATACTCTGGAACAACTTGTGTGTGTGAAATGATTACATTTTATATGTTATTAACTGTAAAGTATTAAACAATAGCCCGGGCTATTAAGTTGAGCGATTAAGCTATTAATAAGAGCAATACGTGTATCATTTGACCACCCACCAGCTCGCCGACGGGATGTTTTTGATTTTTCAGTGTTTATTTTTTATTAATGTATTTTGGTCATCAAAACCCACAAACTGTATAAAAAGGGACTTATACTATAGTGCAGCTTATATGTGTTCTTTTCACTCTTTATTATGCATTTTCGGCCAATGCAACTTATGCTCCGGAGCGACTTAAAATCCGAAAGATATGGTAATGTGATATTGTTAAAATAGATCTGGTGTGTCCCTTGGCTTTCAAGTGCACAGTCTATGTTGCCAAAAGAGTGAAAAGTTGTTATTAGGGCTGTTATTAGTAATTATTTAAGTGGGATATTTCTGGCCAACATTGAATTCTTTATGACCTTTATGTTACATTTGAAAAAGCATACCACACATTTCAGAATTTTTTTGTAGTGTTCTATCATATCATACAACCATTCATTGCAAAATTACAGTATGTAAATTCTTGAAATAAGTCGCTTTCTCAAACTTTTTCTAAAGACACCATGATCTTGGCACAACAACAAGATGAAAGACACTTGCTAGAGAAATCGAGTTTTTAAATTTAAATACTTTCAGTCATGTGATTTGCACCCTTTAAAAACACTATTTTTATTTGTTTGAGATTATTGAGCCGCCCTACTTTTTACTTCTTGATCAAGTCTAAATCATGCTTGTTTGTGAAATCTGATCAAAACTGAGCCAATTGAAATGTTCACAGTTTTGAATGATTTCATATGTTTAATCTTAGCCCTCGACTTGATCCGTCTTGTGGTGGTTGATGGAAGTTGTCCCATGCTGTTTGAGAGTTTAATTGAGAACAAAGAATAAAGAAAACCACACTAAAAACGATGGGATGTTTTGTTCCCGTCTCTGTATAACCTCACACTCAAGGCTCCGAACCTGCGGACGCTTTCAACGGGTTTACGGGGAATTCTGTTTTCACTAGTGCTTTGTAAGTGCACTCACAGAGGTAAAAAGGGGGACTGTTGTCATAGTATTTTTTATCATTTCATTGGTAAAATGGCCCTTGAAATGTTGCATGAAAAAGGTCAACATGACATGACCCAACTCTCCTGAGCAGATTTGATTATTAAAAAAAACATACCATTTTACACAAAAGAGAAAAAGGTACTCTACTATATGAAGAGAAAGAACAGAAACCAAACAAAGAAGATACCTTGTTCATTTGCAAGCTCTTGCAGACAGAAGTAAATAACTCTGGCTCCGAGGCTGAAGCCAATCAGGCTGACAGGACGCTTCCCCTGCAAGACAAGCAGCGTTAGCATTCTTCACTTCTTTCACATTCGGAAGTTGTTTTTATGTTTTTTACTGAAGCTTTTTGTCGGACCTGCTGCCTGCTCCTCAGAACCTGTGCCAAGTGCTTTCCCACCTCAGCAGAGCGGCTCAAACACACACACCACGGGTTGTCAATCACACTGGCTGCAGCTAAGAGAGAGGCTGGCCATGTGAGTGCGGTCACTATGCCTGCACAGACAATCAAGATACAGTCAAGAGCTTTTGGCAAAATAGTTCCACATGAAATAACAAATCTTGGCACACAAATCATCTTTAGCATAGTTCCCTCATCCAAACATACATGAGTGTTTTTTTCAGCTCCATCAACAATAAAATGAGCTTTTCCCTTTTATTTAATGCAATCTACTCTTCATATGATGACGAAAAGGCACAATTTTGTCCTTTAAAACAAAAGCATTCTCTCTAAAGTAGTTTTGGGAATGCCTTCAGTCAAATTATGTTATCTACAACTGAAATAATAAGGTCATTTTCCACTTTTACCACTAGATAGAGGTGTTTTACTACTCAATCTAGTTTTTTGTCTCAATGTTTATTTTCTGTTCAACATATTTCTCATTCTAAAACAAAAAATCCTAAAGATTTCTTTTTTTATTTATGTTTTTAGTGCTTGTAACTCGTTTTTCTCAAAAATAATACATGTCAGGGTGATGAGTTTTGTGGACATTGTGTGTTTGGAATTGTCTATAGCAAGACAATGTGTGTGTTTTAAAGTTAAAAACATTTCAAGACCAAAAAAAAATACATGTTTGTTCCTATAGAAAAAAGTTGTGTGTGCAGACCACAACCTGCGGTCTTAAAATCCTATTTGAAAACCTCTTTTTCATACTTCTGAGAAAGAGCACCTGTAAGTCACTCTTTGACACTTAGGGCTGAGGGTGGTCCTCTTTTTCAGTTTTCTTTGTCATTTAATTAATTTCAGGCTTAACTGAAACCCTAAAGTCAAGAAATATGTAACTTAAACAGATTTTCTAACACGTTTCACGACCACCAATATGTACAACGTATACTGTAAGTACACAAAACCCTTTATCTTCAGTTGGAAAAATAGAAAGAGTAAATCATCTTTATTCAACTCTCTCTTGTGTATCCTCTATTTCCTGCTTGTTTATTCAAGCAACAATTCCCACTCAATTCACTCAAGTGCTATTTTTAATTACAGATTCACCGAGGGTCCTTCTCTTTTGTACCTGAGAGGACAGTGTATTTGAGTGCTTCCTGCGCCACCATGCTGACCAGGCCATCCAGCAGGGAGGTCATGGCTGAACCCAGGTCTCTGAGAAAACGTGACTCCCACACCAGGCAATACTGCTCCCCACAATCCCCCAGCCGGCACCAAGGGGCCTGGAATGAATCTGCAATAATATAAATACTCGGTTTGCAACAAGGATAATAGCAAACATGAATACTTTGTGGCAGACACAGCGTATTGCTATTGTGTTTGAAGGGTTTCAACGTAATATGTGCAGGGCGTAGTCATGGAAATAAGGGAGCTTGGTTTGCATAATATGGACAACGCACTTCTTTATATGTGAAGTGCCAAATAAAATCTTCATCTCCAGTCAAGTGAGAACATTCATATGACAACTGGTCCCTTTATGGAGTGTTATCTTATGTCAATGAAGTGAATTATCCAGTAATATTGATAGGTCTGGCAGAGCATCGGTATAGAATGACACAACTAAAATTTGACAAGTGAAAAGAGATTTAAAAAAAAAAGAGTAATGTTTATTATTACCATAGTTATCAATTGTTTGTACATAAAAATTAAGAGATCACAGAGCACCAGGCCCTCACTGATCCTCCTGCAGTTGGTGAGTCCACAGGAGAACAGCTGCTTTGCATACATCAGTCGGTGGAGAGGGTTTTGTGGTGGGCTTCAACCCATAACCTTCAGGCTCAAAGGCCAATGGTCTACCAACTGAGCCACTGTCGCCCAGAATATTATCATTTATATCTATAATTATCTTTAGTGGGTTGTTTACTTACTGTATTTCCCATTGCAGAGCCATCCAGTAACAGCTATAGTGAGGTGCAGATGCTTTCCAGAACTCATTGGCCTGAATTCAAACTCCTCAATGGCTCCAACACATTTATTCATCTTATAGCCTGAAGGAATACAGAAGAACACAGATTTATTTGTTTTTTACCTCACAGGTAAGTGATTTTGTAGGTAAGTAAATGGTCAATTCCATTACTCATACAGAAAACAAAAGGGAAAAGAAGGCAGAATGGATAATATCATGCCTAGTTGATTGATTAAAGTAATAATTTGTATGTGGAACTGCAATACTGTTCAGGGCATTAGAAAGCCTTGTGCCCTGACCTGTGAGTCCAGCCCCTGCGGCCCCAAACAGAGAGGCTATTATGGCGATGCCAGTGGCTGATCCCAGAGCAGCAGCTCCTCCGGCCCCCAGCACTGCTCCTGCCCCAGCCGCCACCAGAGGGGCCGCCAGTCCACCTGTCACACCTGGCAAAACCACAGTGAGCTTATTAGAAAACTCTCATGCCACTGGCTATAAATGTGCTACTGACCGATCACGGTTCCTCCTCCCACAGTTGCCAGTCCAATTAGGAGGTAGCGGCGCAATTTGCGACCCCTTTCCTTCTTCTTCCGCCGAGAGGACTCCTCTCTAATTATTTGAAATAAAGCGAGCGGAAAGACAATCCTCGTCAGTTGTCTAAGTTTTCTGTATCTGTCCCTTCTCAAATAAATCAAATAAATAATAACAAATGTTAAGTATTACTTTGATAATAGTGTTTGTATTTGTATTTTATTGCATTGTGGTTGCTGTTGTTTTTTAACACTAGAACACTCAAAATTGTTACTCTGGGAGTTCTAGTAGTTTCAGAATGTTGAGTCCTAGTGATCAATACGTGCAAATCATCCTGACATAACCATAATTTATAATAGTAAGTTTGAATTGATTAGGAACAATAATAGTATTAAATGTAATACTATATTTACTTACTTACCAACAGAAAGTATTAAATATAGATATAATACTATGGCCAACAGAAAGTATTATATATAGATATAATACTATGGCCAACAGAAAGTATAAAAAATTCATCGTTTATTTTGAAATAGATATACTGTATATATATATAGAGAGAGAGAGGGACTATCACCAACAGAAAGAACACTCACTCCGTCTCCTCCTTGGCCTCCCTCAGCCTCTCTCCCAGTGTTTCCTCGAACTCCTCGAGCTGCTGTGGAGACACTCTGAGGAGGCAGCTGACATGACGGATCAGAACTCGTGATCTGGCATCATACTGGCCTGACGACACATACTTAGCTACATATAAACAAGATCATATCAGCTGTCAGAAACAAATGAATCACTTACCATCTTTAACTGAAAAAGACACCAGGTCCTGTAACAGAAAACCACATTAAATGAATCGGCTTTCGGGCTCACCAGCTAAATATGAAATTATGTACTATGTGGTCAACTATAGAAGTAATAGTAACTGACACTGTTATTGTCAACATCACAAAGTAGGACCTATACCTGGATGATGGAGGCAGCCCCAGTAGAAAGCAGTGGTTCAGCCTGTAGGATGGAGAGGAAGGTGTCCGAGCCCTCACAGCCAAGCCCAGAGAGGAAAGCCCTCATTACAGGTAAGACCGAGTCGTCCAAGGCCAGCCACCGCACCAGGCCCTGCAGGTATGGCTCCCTGAAGGCACTGAAAGCACACAGTGCACACAACTGACTTCTTTGTCTGAGGCCTAATTGAATCAAATGGTCTTTTTAACCATTATTGATGCTTTAAGTAATGCAAGACCTACATGGCCCATACCCACAGTCTCCACTGGGATGTCTCTCACCTACTACCTTTTATGTCAACAGGCTAAAAGAACAAGACATCTGGGATGTTTTCACTGTTAACATATTGCCACATTGAGTTTAAAAGTTAACATTAAATCTTTTAACATGAAGTCGTACATGGCTAAAATATATTTAGTATATTTTCACTGTTATTCATGATTGTCAGTGTTGTGTGCTGTTTTAACACACATTTTATTGCATGAATGAATTTGATAACATAACCCTATAAAAACATCTCCAAGAAAATACAAAGGTAAGGAATAATCAATCAATATTTCTGACTAATTCTTACGCACAAATCTGTTGTCACATCACTGTATTCACTTTCAAAAAAATTCAAGCATTTCAAACTATTTTCAATATGTGTTGAATGTTACAAATTAAAAATGGCAGTTCCACCTTTTGCATGTTTGAAGACGATGAACCAGCCAAACGAATAGAACACATTTTCTCTTTCTATAGAATTGTCATAAATTTATGTTGCAGCAAAGCTTAAAATAAGAATGACACTATGTTTTGTCCTTGCTCAGTCTTGTATAAAAGGTTGGCATGACAACCTTAAGAAATGTGTAAATAGGTGTTATTTCAGCAGTGGTTATAAAACACCAAAGGCCTTTTGTTGTTACCTGTGTCCAGGCTCTCCAAACAGCTGACCCAAGGACACTGCACACAGAGCAGCATACGCAAAACGCCCTGCTTCTGAAAGCTGCCTACTGACCATCTCTGCTGCTGCTGCTGCTGTAGGATCCTCATCATGCTCCCCTGCCCCTCCTGGGTCTGTAAGAGGATTGACAACGTTAAGATAAATAAAAGCTGGAGTACCTTTCATCATGAATAACACATGTCATTTGTCCCAACACAGCCTTGTAAAGTAAAGTGTTGTGATTAGACTTGAACATGCTGTCTTCATCTTATCATAAAGCATGTTATCTTTTGTATACCTGTAAGCCTTGTGCGTCACTATTTGACGCTTTGAATGAAGAGCTGATTGGCTAAGTGAGGATGCTGCTCTTTTTTCATTTTTTTTTTGTCAAAAAAGCTGATATACAGGTGTGTACATGCATGAGAAATCTAGTAAAAGGAACAAACTGCTTTGAGAGCGACACACTAATTACATGTATTATTAATACGTAGTTCATGTGTATGTAATTTGGAGGTTATAGACACGAGCTTGCTTCCTCATAAATAAGTGTGATGAAAGAAAACTCAGTGTTAGCCATAGCGCATGAGTAAATGCTGGAAGGGTCCTGCAAAGTATAATAATGTAAACTTATAATTTACATTCTCCAGGGCTTATGCCCTCCCCTGGATTTAATAGAGGGAAAATATAGAAAATAAAAAGAGTGTAATAACTTAAAATACACTCACTAGCAGAACAAGCACTAGTTAGCTAGCATGTAAACAAGCTGCTATTCAGAGCTGGTAGTGTGATAAAGTCTTGGCAATCTCTTTAAGATTTAACAACGGCATTTTAACTGCTCCGTCGGTTTAGCGTCCTATTTAATGTGTCTTAAACTCTCATTTCATGTTATAACTATGTAATACCTGCAGTGAACGCGCTGTCCACAAGTTCGTTGTCCATGCTGAGGTTTGAAGTCTACTCTCTGAACTGCACTAAACTTTTGCCGCGTTCATGACCACTGCGACCACTGCCACGCACGGCACACAATTACATAGTTGTGACACAACAAATATATACATTATTTTATGATATATTGGAACAGCATGAGTTTCTTAGGTGTTAAGATTCAATTATTGTTTCAGGTTATATGTTTCAAATAGTGTTGGAGCGATTATCAAGACATTGTTATAAAATCAACAACAGGTCATGAAGGGGTCATTGCTTTCATGACGTAACTTACCATACTTCACGCCGTCTGCATCAATAAAAAATAAATAAAAAATGTTCATCAACGAAGGATTAGTAAAGTGGTAGATTAGATTTGTTAAGACAGTAATAATATTGATGAGCAAAAAAATACATCTCGCTGGTCCATAATATTACATTGGTCAATAATGATGCACATTAACGGGCTTAATGTGTGACTTATATAAAGAAATATACATGAATGAAGTGAGATTTCGGAAAGCAATTGTTTAGTTTATTTGAAACAACTACGCCATTATTAATTATTAAGGCTTGCAAATCTAACAGGTTGTTGTGTAATTACAAGTTATGGCCAATAGGGGTAAGTGTAATATCAAATGTAGGCTTCAACCATGACCACCTTGTCATGGTATGGTGATGTTATGATATATTCATAGTTATAAAGAATAATAATGATAACATGTCCTGTTCTGTTTCTGTTTTATTATAATGTTATTGTTACTACCAATCCCTCTTGACAGTCAATTCTGCTGCCAACTGTCACAGCTGCAAAGACATGCTGCAATTCACAGTTAAAACATCAAACAGCCTCCCTTTTTAGTTTCTCAGGAAAGGCGCTGTACTTTACTGATGTATTTTAAAATTCAAATTTCGATTTTTCACATCAAACAGTTTCCTGTGGGATGTTGTTTTACTGTGCTTACCCTGCCGTATGGTTGGCACAATGACATTCTTGCTTCAATATTATTATTTGTTTAGGTTTTCTGAAGCAATATTTTGTCAATCAGAAAAAACATCATGCCAGGCCTAATAATGTGTGAAGGCCTAAAAACTATCCATGTTTGCAAAGGCTTGCGAGGGCGTTGTGAAATCAGGTACCCCCAGCTTTAATTAACATACAGAATTATTAATGCAATTCTACAATGTCATATCTAAACTATGAACTGTAACTTTTAATAATATTTGCCTGCCTGTCTCAAAATGTTAAAGCCATGTGCTAAAACTTAACCCTTCTCAACACTCTCACATCTGCAGAAGAGCAGATGCTTTGCCTTATACTAACATAAAACCTAATGTACAGCTGCTGCAGTCCCAATGGAGAGGTTATTGCATGTCTATGTATCAGTTTTGAACAATCCACTTTAGTTTTTCTCACTCTTTGAAAAGACATACTGTAGCTTACTGCGAAATAGAATTAGGTAGGATTTTATGCATATTTTACAATGTGTTAGTGATGCTTAATCAATACCACATTCTTTTTCTTTTCTTGCCAAAACATCTGCTGACTTCTCCACAAGTATTCTGTTTCTGTTCCCACTCTTTCCACACGAGCAGCATCACTTGAATCATTTGGCAGCGGCTATAGACCTCTCTCACGATTCCATTTAGTGCACTGAAAAGAGGGGACTGTGTGCAGGGTTAGATGCCTGTAGTCAGATTGTGTTTTCTGTGGTCCTCTGTTCGAAGAATAGCCGTGTCCTGTCACCGTGGAATCTTCAAGTCTGCCTGAGTGACTCTTCCTGTTTATAGAGCAGTGTGGACAGACTCAAGTGCATCATAAACAAGTGCCTATTTACAGCAGTGCTACAGTCTAATTACAGATGATAAATATAGAGAGCTTTATCAAGTCAAGTCAAGTGGAACCTGGAATGGGGGTGATTTAGGATTGCCAGAAATTAGCAACACAATAATATTTATTTGCTTTTCTGCTAATTATGATTACTCAAAATTAGAATATGATTGTGGGTCTTACCTTCAGAATACACATGCTTAACATTGTCAAAAGTCATATCTCATTAGTAGTGTTGTAGTAGTAGTAGTAGTAATCTTTATTTATATACCGCCTTTTCACTGCACATCGGTGTCTCAAAGCGGTTTACAATTGTTATTTTTGCGAGTTGGGGTGCCAGTACAGGAGGCACATGCCAGACCTATTGTACATATTTTTAGTGGTAGGGGAAACCGGAGCACCCGGAGGAAACCTACGCAGACACGGGGAGAACATGCAAACTCCACTCAGAAAGGCCCTGGTCCAACCGGGATTCGAACCCAGGACCTTCTTGCTGAGAGGCGAGAGTGCTATCCACTCAGCCACTGTGCCACCGATTACTACTACTACTACTACTAGTGTTGTGGAGGTTCAGGTTAATTTTGAGTAATGTTCTAAATGCTTGGAGTTTTAGTACTTTCTTGTGAATTTAATGAACATAGTGTTCATTAAATTCAGAGTAAAATCAGAAACAGATAAAACATGAGACTTAATACAAGATTAGCACGATCACATACCACAATGTTTTAAAGTAGCAGAACACTGTTATTCAAAATGAGTATTCTCAATCCATTTCTTCTGTAGTTACCCACAATGTTACTTCTTACAGCTCTTTTTGGTTCACATTTTCTCTTCCACGCTAATTAAAGATAACAAACTGTACCACTCAGAGATGTAGCATGGAATTTTCTTGTAGTCACAGCAGGAAGGCATTATCATATCTTTATGTTTTTCAGTAGGAAGGAATTTATCGCTCTGTTTATTTATAGACATATTGTATGGCGACTGCAGACTTCCGAAGTGAGAATAAAGATGGCCCCCTGGGGACAAATTTGTCAGTGGCAATCAGAGCCATCCACATGCACAAACAGCATGCTCCCTAAAACGGTTGCATATGACCTCAAATTCACACACAGAGAGACCATTGTCCTTTTTATCATTTAAATATGATATTAAATTGGTGGAAATATTGAGTTTTAATGTCATGTACATTAAAACTCCTTCATCGAGATCAATCTGTGACCACTTTCTTCCATCCGTACAAGCATTTCAAACTAAAACATTGGATAGTTTTCAATGGTGAAAGCCCTTCACAAGACCTTCATATCATAAACATACATTTGGCTGAACCGTATAACAAGCGAGATAGTGCAGACAAACACGAAGCTGAATTATATAGAGATAACATCCACGTATGCATGTGCTATAATAAATATTGAGTGCTGTCTCTGTGATGTATAACAACGCAAAACATTTGTGCCTTGAGTAGAACCAACACAACAACTTTTCAAATGAGTTTGGCTAGCCTTATGTATAGTCCTTGTTTAATCCAGGTCTTATTCAGTCATGTTTATGGATGTTGTTTATGCATTTTAGTCCTCATAGTTTAGTCTCCTTTAGTTGGGTCTGGATCTGGTCTAAATTCTGAAATATATACAAACATCAACCGGGCGTCAAGATCCAGGATCCATAAAATCTTTTGTGTCCACAGTAACTCCACAGAGTAAATCCTCAAACACCATCACACATACCTGATCATTTTGTTTAGTTTTATTTTGGACACGGAAATACAGTATTACTTTAGCTGTATGACATTATTTCTGAAAATGGCAACAAATCATGGTGTATTTGTCGTTTTCTGTTGACCATTTTTGCATGTCTTTCTTCCCTTTCTGACGTCTTTTCTTTCAGCTGGCCTTAATGTGCTCAAGCCTCCATGGACAGCAGCTGTATTCTCCATTCTCTCCACCCATTCTGATTAGACACCCACCCTTAGTAACCCTCCTATACAAAAACACAACACAGATCAGCCTCATAAACATTGTGCTAAAATGTTGTACAACTGAAGTCACTTTTGTGGTATGTCTGAACTTTTACAGGGGGGCAGGTGAGAGCATCCACGGGAGATGTGTCAGGGCAAGTAGAGTCCGCGGGGAGAGAGAGAAATCCTGGCAGCCTATCAAAGCTATCACCACCTCAAGTCTTGTGTCTGCACGCCCCGAAAAAGGTGCCCCAATAAAAAGAATGTACACAAAGGCTTAGATATTGTTTCGAAAGCTTCTCCACGCCCTTTTTAATTAAGCTTCTGTTGGCAGAGGCAACTCAAGCCAGGATATGCTGATGAAAGCAAAAACAAAAATACAGAAATCGTTTAAAGAGCCAGTATGTACGTTTGAAAATGTCCAGTGATGATTATAATATTATGGAATTGAATCCCAGGACAAAATCACACTTTCATTGTGAAATGTAAGCGAGTTGTTTTGACCCGTGTCAGTTTTTTACCACAGAGTGAAAAATCAAAGGGTCACCCAGGACTCCAGAGAATGACACTTTAATGGACAATGAAAATCTTATCATCCAAGTCATCCTCCAATCATCCAAGAGGAGCAATATAGACCCAATCAAATATAGTTTGGAACAACTTTAAAGGAACGAGCAGCACTTGCAAATGCCCAACTTTTGAAGGAAAGATGGCACCCCAGATTGTTACGCAGAATAATGTCCCTTGTGTAACTTTTGTGTTGTTTCCTTCCTCACCTGATCCACATGTAAGCAACAGGTTATAAAAACAGTTCAGGGATTATGCTGTCAAACCTGCCACTTCCCGCTTCACACTGAGCAGGCCTTGGGAAAAACTGTGGGGTTCGAGGAGGGTCTATTGCAGAGTCGTTTGAAAGAAACTGGCGCCCCATGGTTTTTAGTCAATATGAAATTTCTTAATTATCTTCATGCTTTTTGCGTGTGCATCAGATCCAAAGCATGATGGTTTACAATCACATACTGACAAAATATTACTCCCAATGGGCTACTGATGGCATTACAGTATTTGGTGTAGAAATCATGTATGTATTAAAAGCAGCCTACTTTTAAAAAAACAATTGATGAATAAGAGTGTAGTTAAAATAGCTCCCAAAAAGCATTGGGAAATCATGCACAATAAAACAAGATAACTTTTTTAATGCCTTTTATTATTTAGAAAATAAAACTGTGGAAGGATGAAAAACACATTATAATTAGTAAGTTAGATTGTGTCAATACAGGGACTTTTCTTATAAATCTCTCTCTATATAAAAAATGAATCAGCCTACTTTGCAGATGTTATTTTTAACTCCTGAAATAGAAGTCAAGTCACAAATATCAAATGAGTGTCATGAGGTTTAGCCCTAAAACATGGAAACTCCACAATAACAATATCTTTGAACCCTGAGACGAGTGAAGGGGAAATATGACATCAAAGTTTCGTTTTGGCAGCAGAACAGTGAAGCATGAATCGGAAAAGATTGTCTTGCTGCTCGGGGCTACAATGTAATAGTAGTGTTATCATAGAACCAACTTTTAACTTTGTGTGCAGTATGCAATAATATAAAGGGAAAGAGTTATGAGTTCAGAGACAAATACATGGAAATCATGTCTAATCCCATGTGTTTATCCATAAAAACTCCATTAATCAGCCATTCAGATGCAGGTCCCCTCCAGCAATATAGCACTTACTGCCTGATACCCTTATATTTGATCTAAAATGTCTAGCTAAAATTAGTAAAAAAAACGTTTACTTAAATTGTTTGAAAACCCTTTGGAGCTTGAACAAATTGTGAATCTGAAGCCCTGTTGTTTTGGCCTCCTACAGCTAATGTATTCTAATTATAAGTGGTAAGAAACTGTGTACAGACTTTCACACTTTTCTCCTTCCCTGATGCAGGAGGGTCTGAGGACTGGGGATGATCCAGGATATTTATTGAAGATTGATTGTTAACCCATTATCCATTGGCCCAAATGTGGTTTAATTGTTCTATTTTCTGATCAGCGTTTGAGACGACTGCTGTTGTGATTCTGGGAGAGAGAAAATAAATACTTTGAATTGATTTTAAAAAAGACACATGACTGGAATATGTAGTACCATTCACAAGCAAATGTTGGGCGCTTTCTCCACTTGTTCTCAGCTTTGCTAACATTGACAAATATCTGACAGACGGCCCGAGGAAGTAGTTTTACTCTCATTTCTCCGAACATGATGTCATTTGTACAAGTAGTGCTCAAATCCTTTTGATTTGTGCGTATGGACATCTTCACATTGCAACCAGACGAAAGACCAGACTATGAGGACACAAGGAGAACATGCAAACTCCACTAAGCTGTTCTGTTAGGGATTTGAACTCAGGACTTTCTTGCGTAGAAGCAATAGTGCTATCCACTCAGCAACATTGCCACCAAGTATAATTATATTAAGACTCTCTTACATATACAAACACACAAATTAACACGCAGAATCCAATACAAAAACATATAAAAACTGCAGGCACATGCTGATTATTCAAATGGCACGTACCACAGGTACAAAAGCGGAAGTGCGGGTTACCTTTACTCCTCACTCCAGGTGTGTCAAACCGCCCGCAGAGCTATAATGACAGTGAGCTGACATGAGGACTGCCCATCCCTTCCTGTCTCTTGTAACACCATCACCTGTCCGCATGCATCCGCTCCACTCTTATCCTCTCTCTCCCCATTCACTTCCTCCATAAACTATTTACTCTTACTTCCTGTATATTTCAAACAAGAAAAAAAATGTTATACAGACAACTCCAGGGGTCAGGCGGTCCACTCCATCTTGGTTCTTGCTATCGTCAGGTGTCAGGGCCCTGTCAGGAGACCTGATGTTGTCTGTGTGTGAATACAGCAGTGGGACAGACTGAGGAGGGCAGCTTTTGTTATGTTTGAACTTGTCTGGCTGAAGTTGTGCCTGTCTACCTTCTCTGTTTTCCAATGAGTAATCCATTGTGAGGCAATGCACACAAACCGAGGGGATTGTCTGACAGAGCTTAAGCACGAGTGTGCAAGAGGAGGTGGTGGTTGGGGGAGTGGAGTGTTTATGAGCCCGGGGGAGATCGATGGCTGATGGCTGTCTGCTGAAGCGGGGGACTCCTGGTTATCGTTTCCGTGAGCTTCTGAAGTTCACACTGATGGAGGGGTACATGACAGTCGGGCAGTGAGGGTATCAGTCAAATTCCTGCTTTTCCCAATACCTTATTCTAGTCAAGTGAACTACTTGACTAGACTAAGAGTCACTCATACAAGGGTATAAGCTGGTGTGTTTTATGCTATTTCGATATTGCTACATCTTGTAAAAATTAATATCATAGTAAAATGTATCAAGAACTACTTAAAAACATCACTACTTAAAAGATCTATGGTGCCACACGTATACGCTGGGTATCTAACTATTTTATAATGATAATAAAATACATTTTATATTGTGCATACTTGACTACATCACAGTTTGATGCTTTGGGCTGAGAGCTGATTGGCTGAGACACTTAAATGTTTAAAAAAAGCACTAGTAATTGCTGTGGCTTCAAATTCAAAACAACGCTAATACACTTTTATAAATAATTTTGTATTGATGATGAACAGATACTCGTGTTGTTTGTGAATTTCTAAGGAAGCTTTTCAGTCTGAAAAAGCTGAACTAAAGATGTGACAGAAGACAAAGTATATCCATCTCAGAAATTGTGATAGAACCAAGACCTATAGTTATATGGATTCTATTACACAGTTTAATATTTGTGTGGTTTGAGAAGTTCTGAAAAGAAGGGGTTTGAAAGCTCTGTCTATTTATACTCCACTTTGAATACGCTCTAGTTGCGACACCCCAGAGATACAAATTCTCAATGTAGTTCCCTTTATCTAAACTTAATCACAAGCTGGTCATGAGGATGAGGCGGGTAATAAAAACAAGATGACTAATCCAGCTCCATCCTGCTTCCCACACAGACGCGGAGCCAGTGTTTAAGGACCTTGACACTTGTGAGTCACTGCTGATGACCTTTATATCCTCCAAATTCAACGGATCTGCTCACATTTCAACAAACAGCGCAAATTTTGCCTTTCGCTGCGCCACCCTGTCCGGCCCATAAAACTGCTGGGAGCACTTGAGGGCACAGAGCAGAGGCTGTCAATGGAATTTCCTTTTTTATCTCTGCAGATCTGGTGAAAAAGCAAGGCCAAAAACTACATTAGAATAGACATATTTCATACATTCCCTGAAGCAGAGCCCAAACGATCACAGTAAAAGCTTGTATACTGTATAAATCACAGACAGATTAAGACCACTTTGCCTGTGTTCAAATTCTCCTGCGTCATCTGAAAGTCAGTGTTCATACTGGATGTTCTTGTTTATAATATTCTCTGTGTACAACTCCTGCACAGTAGACTCAGTGTTTGTTTGGATCGATTGGACTTGGCAGAACCAGCAGTGGTGACATTTTGGTGAGAGGAGGCCTGATGCTTCACATATTTCAGGAGGTCATTATTCCAAACACAGACATTGGGATTATGCAGCGATGTGGGCTATTCTTTGCCTTGAATATCTTTAGAATTACACAATATTTTCACAAAACAATTACAATCAAGCCCCCAACGCAAATAACAAACTCAGACGGACCTCATGATTGCATGATATAATGGTAGAGAAACACACCTCCTCGCCTTTTGAAAAGATTGCTTTTCCCATGGTTTAATGAAATAATCTCGACAGGGGCAGGTAATAAGTAAAATGTAAAGTTGCATGTCCTGTAAAGTTCTCTGGCCTAGAAGGCCAGAGAACTTTACAGGACATATTTTCAAATTATTTAATCACCAAACTTTAAGTTGTAATATAAAGACACGTATGACCAAAGATTTTCTTTTTGGTCCCATTTTTCATGAACTGAACCAGCTCTTTAATCAGGTGTCTTGGTACTTGCTTGGCCTGGTTCTAACCAGACTGAGCTGGCACTAAAGTGTTCTGACTGCCAGAGTCAACCACCTTTGACTTAAGTTCATGGAAATTGGGAAAATCAAGGGGTTGATTGTTGCAATTCAAACAGGTAAAACTTGGAAATTTAGAATAACGTTTAAAAGTGTATTCACTTCAATAATTCAACTTTAACAAACCTTCATTTGTTATAAGGATGATGATGATTAGGCCTTACAGTTCATTGAAAATTATCTGGTTTTCTGAGATGTTATTTTTGGGGGTTTTAAAAGCTGTCACTTATCAACTCATAAACATTACAACAAATAATTGATACATCTAACTTTGTATGTACTGAGTCTCATTTCACAGATGTAAATGGATTTTTTGTATATGATAGAAACTTCGTACATTTGTAACCTAGTTTAACATATTAGTGTACTTTGAATACAGTAGCCTATAGTGCATATCTATTTTAACTGATCATCGGATTTAACCGATAAAAAACTAGCACAAGATGTACTCGGAACACAGAGAAAAGTTCATTTCTCTATCGTTAAATATACAAAACTGATTTATTCATCTCTGCGATGGAGAGGGCTGTTTTGTGTAAGATGTCAAACTTGTTTAGAGAAACGCTCAGATGGAAAGTCTCCTTCTGTTCCCTTCACTCCTATGTACAGATAACAACCACATTTACTATAAAACCCACAATGTTTCCTTAAAGCTGGGATACCTATACCATAAACAATATGTTATATTTGACACACTGAGATGCTATGATGCCTTGGGCCGGGAGGTGATTGGCTGAGTGAGGGGGGTCCTCTCTTTTTCAGTCTGCAAAAGCTGATCTAAAAATGTGAAAGAAGACGAGATAGGGTAGCACAGTAGCACAGTTGTCACCGGTCTCAATTCCACCAACAGCCCTTTCTCTGTGGAGTTTGCATGTTCTTCCCGTGAATGTGTAGGATTCCTTTGGGTGCTCTGGTTTCCCCTATTGCTAAAAACATAGCCCCCATACCACCTTCCCCACCCCACTCTTGTCCCCTCTCTCTGTAGCCAGGACTTGCCTGAAAAAAGAGAGTCTGAAAACTCATTGGCATTTTTTTGTTAAAAAAGAAAGCAGGTTGATAAATAATTGAATTCATGCATGTGAAAACTAGTGATGAAAACAAATGGTTTTTGAGATGAAATGTCTCCTTCTGTTCCCATCACTCCTGACCCTGTACGAATAGCAACCCAATGGTTCTTAAAACATTATTTATGCTTCTTTTGGGCACAAATATGTGTTTACAGGATGAGGCCTGTGGAGCGGATGGTGCCAGTGACGCAGAACTGTGGGATGGGGGTGAGTGGTGTTCAGGAAGACACTGGGCACTTGGCTCAAACTCGTGCATCCTCACCGTCTAGTCAGTATTTTTAGTGGAGGTGTATTTTGGGTCATGACACTATCCAGAAGGGTGCTTGGAGATCCTTGTTGAATTTCAGAGGTGCTATGTCTTGCAGGTCTATTTTCTCTCGACCACATTAGCGTTTGGCTCCAGTACCTGATGTATAGTTAGATAGATTTATCACTGGTGTTTTCATTCCTGGTTCGCATCGCCCTCATGAGCTGCAATCTGGTAATCTTCTATTTACTGACAAATCCTTGATGGAAATCCCACAAGATTGTTTCTTAGATTAGTCTCATGGACAAAATACAATCTATATATGATTATTCCTTTTGTTAGTTCAGTTAGAAAGCACTTGCTCTTTGTCTCCTGAATAAAACCAAGTATGCTTGTAACAACATTTCCTTTTGAGCGTACTTGAGATCATGTTGAAACTAATATCACTGTATTTGTTTAATCTTGTCTCTTAGGCATTTATGACAACCATATTACACCCATTTTTGGCAGCAAATAATGCTTTAGTAATAAAGTCAAGTTGTTTTCCCATACTTTCCCCCAATCCTCTTCAGCCTGCCACTGTAAACCCTAACTTCAATCGTACTTCAAATATCAAAGTTATTTTAAATAAATTTTTCCCAGTAAGTAGATATTACTCATTTATTGTTAGTTTATTTAAAGCTTGCCTGTGTCACTCAGGGTTTTCTTTGAATTTAACTGTTTCTGTTCAAGTAAGCCTCACTTTTGACATTTTGACGTGTAGACTCTTTAATGAGGCAGGTGTGACAATGGCAGGGTGGCCTGGTGGCTGAGTGGGTAGCACCATTATCTCTCAACTACAGGGTTCTGAATACGAATCCCGGTCGGATCATAAGTAGAAATTTAAACTTTATCGGAATCACTTGAGTTACTTGGTAATATCAAGTAAGGATGTACTCGAGGAATTCAAGTGAAGTTAATACGCAATTTATTTCCATGGTTTTTTCAAGTAAACTTTACTTGTCAGGGTTTACAGTGAGAACATAAATCTCACTTTTACTCAATGATTTCACTAAAAGGACCAAAAAACAAACTTTTAACTTTTCGGAACAATCTGTGGTTTCGTCTCACCACTGGTATTGTATTGTAGAGCCAACATGCAGTGCATAATTACATATTTGCAAACCAGCCTAAATACCATACATAAACTAGGGGACTTTGGTTTGTCCCATTTCTCAACATTGTGGCAAAACTCCCCTTACAGTCCCAACCCAAAGCAGTGTGGGCATCATCACTTTTTCCACTGCTTGGATGAAAAGTCTCACACTACTCCTCCTAAATTGTTGCTTAGCCCAAAGCGAAAATGTCAAGCTTTAGCCCCTCTGGAAGTATTTTTCCTTCTCCCAGCACAGGCACTTGTCCTTCCACCAGCATGACAGTGGTATGTGCAAGAGCTCAGGTTGTATGAGGAGGACATAGTGATTGAAATCGACAGACAATGTGCTGACACCTGCGAGGATGACATCGAAGAGAGATGTATTTGCAGCTGTTGTCTTGTGCTGTGTGGCTCAAAAAATGAAAACAAATGATATTATACCAGTGGTTTCTTGATGTATTGCAGAGGAACATGTGTGATGTAAGGAAAGAGAGGACAAACAATGCAGACTTTTTATAGTGCCGTTTATGTTTTTTATTATTGTTGCATGTTCTTGCTCTTAGATGGCAGCAGGTGGTCATATTATTGCTATTAATGTTCCATATTTTGCTGTTATAGTGTCTGAACGAAACAGAGTCAATACCCAGTCCCATAAAAACTAAATAATGTTCAAGTTGTTATAATCCCTGCAAAACTCATTCAAATTTATACATTTTAAGTACAGTATACTCAAACACTTAAAATACTTCATGTTATGCATGTGGTTTCAAATCAATGTGTTTTTATTGCGCATTGAAAAACAACCAAACAAACTATTACATATGCAAAACGATAAAAACAATATGAGAAAAGTGTCGAATGCCAGTGAAAAAAGGTGCAAATAAAAATATATCCAACTAATTTCTAGAGAATCTGTGCTCATTTCTTGTTTGTGACGTCCTGTGACTTGCACTGGTAATAAAAATAATTCAGATTATGATCTTTTATGACCAGAGGGGGACACAGTTTACACCTGATTGCATGAACAGATGATTTCACTTCCCGTTGTGAATTACAAGGACGACCTTTGATGGAACCTTCAAATTAAAACATAACCAGCTCCTTGTTTATATCAAAATCATCGATGGCTTTATATTTAGCCGTCATTATTTCAACGCAAGACTGTTTGTATCACATGGCTGTTTACTTTGAGTTTCAGTTTCATTTCACTTTCTTAATAGTCACTCTCTTATGACACCCTTGATTCAAAGTGTAAGCAACATTAAATTACCGGTACTGTGCTTACATTTAGGCCAGTGCCAGGCTGAACAATGGCCAGACTACAACATGCCGGTGCTCAATGCATGAATGAAATGCATACCACAATAAGCTGCTAACAATAAACACGGCACTCTCTGATTCACCACTCACTAAAACTGACACAACTCCAATCGTGGCTCCCATCATCCTTCAAAGCTGCTGACCACATCTGCTGCTATAAGTGTGCTGGAAAACCACACTGAAAATGAGTAAAGTCAAGCTATTGTTCAGTAGCGACAGTGTAAACAAACCCTGGCCTGCAGATACTTGAAGACACTGGCTATAAATACAGTAAAGACAAAGACAGTGGGTGAGGCTGTTTAGAATGAGAACTAATGTACAGACAGACATAGAGAGAACTATCGGGCACTTAAAGTAGCAACATGTAAGATGTCAAGTCATCATTAAATGGCCCTGATCTGTCAAAAGGCGTCATTAAGCCATGCTCTTTTCCAATACTTCTTCTAATTACAATAGTTCAATTCGATGTCCCCCCTCCACCGTTTTACCAATCAGAAAGTCCGTGATCCAGGTTGCCAGAACTCACCGCGTCGAGCTAATGTCACTGGTAAAGTAGCATGTGGCCAGAGGACTAAAAAAGGTCTTGTTATGGTTCTCAAATCATTAACAACAAAACAAGGAATAAAACCAGGATTTCAATCTTTGTGAAAAGGTTTTGGTTGTAGATTTGTTGTTGACAAAACTCTTGTCTATTCAGCTAGAATGGTCCCAGCTGAATTCCTCTACATATCCGGCAACCTGAGTCAGGGAGAGTGGGAGAGGTTGCAGAACCAATTTTTGCCAGATTTTTACATATTGCTCCTTTAAAGCTAAATAACATAATGCTGTCATACATAATACATGTTTGTCCCAACAGAAAGAGTTTTGTAAAAGTAAAATCAGACCACAACATGGGGTCTGATTCTAATCTTTTCCATGCTTGATACTACTAAACATTCATCAACAACTGAAATGAATATAACAAAACAGTTTTAGAGCCAGGAACTAGATACATGGATTTTACACGGAGCCCTTTTTTGTGTTTGAGAATTACCCCAGCTAATGCTTGTGCATGATCCTTTTCCACTTTCCCTTCTTGGAAATATGTACAGTGGTGGGGGAAAATCCTCGGGTGCTTTACGTTGCAACTCCCCATCAATCATAACAGGTCACTCCATAAAAGAATACAGGTCATATGCAAGGGACCATAAGCTGTGGTATCCCCTATGGTATTTCACCGCCCATCATTTTAATGTGGAAAGCTGAGCAGTAATGATGATGTTTGCACCAGAACTGACTCGGACAAAGAAAGAACAAAATAACAATAGTGACCAACCCAAAACTCCCAGATGCCTGATACAGTTAGTGGGTGTGTACAGTAATGGAACAAGTCTGCTTATTGTGTCTGTTGTTTTTGAGCAGTATTTGGACATGATGCCTCACCCCAGCTCTTGTCCCTCTTCCATTCCCACATCCTCTGTCCATTCATTCACTCTTTATGTGTCTTCTATTACAGTTCTTCTTGCCAGACCACACCACAAATCTCTACATTACTGTGTGTTATTGCCTCATAGAATTGTTCACATCTCTGACCTTTGCTAGTGTAATTTAAGAGGCACTCCTAATGGGTTTAATCTGCAAGGCATAGTTTAAATTCTTTCAAAATGGTAAAGATAATACTATTTTGAAGATAAATAGCCTATATTGTGCAAGTGATTAATGTATTTAAGCAGAGTCGAGGTCACAAATCTGTCAAGTGAGCAATCTTTCCATGAAACATTTTTGTAATCTTGGTTTGCAGAAATATAACAGAAGGGCTAATGGTCTGTGTTGCTCCACTATTATAGATAACAGAAGGACAGGTGTAAAAAGCTTTTAAATGGGTAGCACAGTGGTGACCACAGTAACTTCTCAGCAAGAAGATCCTAAATTCAAATCCAAGTAGAGTGGAGTTTGAAAGTTCTCATCGTGTCGGTGTAGGTTTCCTCCGGGTGGTCAGGTTTTCCCCTACCATAATGCACAAAAAGTAAAAACCACCAGCTCTAGAATCAACATCTAGATAACGGGGTTAAAACAAGTGTACATTTATTTAATTTAAATATGGAGCAGAATACAAGGTGGCCACAGACGTATTAGTTAATTATGGTTTATTTTGAAATCCATTGCAGGAAGTCTTCAGTCTACAGTCAATCTCTACTTGACAGTGAACCTGAGCGCCAGTCAGAGGCGCGTCCACACACTCACTTTGCGCACACGCTCTGTACTTTCAGTTCTTTTCCAGAGCAGAAACATTTACAACCTTGTTCCAGGGGCACGTGTAACAAAGAAGATCACAAGAACACAATCAAACAACAAGGCTCATTTCATTTATTTCCTGAAACAGGATGCGTCTGAAGCAGTGACAGGGAGCGCTCCTCGGAGCTCCGCATCTACAGCCTTCATGGATCACTAAAGATTTGTCAATTACATTAGGAATTACTGGACAGAATAACTTTGGGACGATGGCGAAAACTGTATTGTGGCCATGGATGCTTTTGTTTCTGGCATCAGCACGGACGCAACAGGCATCACCTGAAGGAGGTAGGCGACATTCCTTTTACGCACAGATCATTCTGATGGAGCAGACGGTTATGGATTACAGTTCGAATGTGTAGTTCGTTTTCTTTATAGAAAACTGTATTGTCAAAAGTGACATGTAAACAGACTGAGTCCGAAATATGGCTTTTAAGAAGACGATAAAGTTCTGAGACGTAAAAAATCTCAATAAATATATAGATATATTTTTTCTAACATTTAGAACAATGTTCATATTACATTTTCAGCAAAACATTTAATGAACATACATTTCTCAATGATATATTTTATAGGCTGAGTGAATTCATTCTGCCTGTGTCTGAATACAATAATACTGTATTTTGTGCTGTTTCGTTTATAAAACTTTCTTTGGAGATGGGCATGATGCTGTCGATCAGGATGGATATTAATGGCGTGGAGATGGAGCCAATCTAGGTCATGAAACCCTTCACCGCAGGGCTCCATGGGAGTGGGACAGGTGCCCAAGACCACCCAGACGTCTGGAACGAACTTTTATTAAAAAGAATATAATATTGAAAGCTGTTGAGATGTACTTCCACTACTCACAGCATGCCCAAGGACCTAAGCCATAATTATTATGATCTCACTATAGTTAGTGTCACTGTCTGCTGCCACATGAGTCACTATGAATACAAATACTTCTCACAGATATACAGCACCAACTAAAGCAATGAGGCTTTTAGAATAATCTGAGTTTCATGAATACTGAACACATCCAGTAATAAGCGGAGTCAATTGGCATATTAAATGGAGCAATAAAAGAAGCTCAAGTCATAATTAGTCATTCTGTGGCTATAGCATTCCCCATTCACAAACTCCAAAGGAAGCTAATAGAAAAGCATAAAATACATATTATTTATGAGACATTTATCCAAGATGTTTCAACCAATTCTTCATCCCTTGACAAACGTGAATAAAAAAACAGAGCTGAAAATAAAGGCCTATATCCCAAACTGACAACCATTAAAACAAGAGAGGTTCTTTGGAGCTTTGAGGTGAATGGCAGAGTGTATGTGCAAGTACATGTTTGATTTGTATGAAAGCCTCGCTGACCTTTGAAGCTTTCAACACCCAGTCTCATAGACGCTTCAGTCATTGTGAAAATGCTATATTAAATAGAAGACGGTGCCAAAGAAAACAAAAGGTGTTAAGCTTCACATTTTCTTTAGAATTACAGTATCTCATCTAGATGTCTTCCAGAGTGTCAATAGCCAACATGATGGTGCCCTAAATTGTTTTTCCTCTGAGGTCTGACTTTTAAGGTAAAAGCGCGTTTTTGGTTTTGGTTTATTTCACATACATTACAATACATTTTTAATGTTGGGCAATCTGGAGGGAAGATATCAAGATTTTGACCCCTATAATGGCCAATATTGACTTACAAACTTGTATTAACCAAACTTTTATAAATCAAACTTACTGAACGATACAAAATGCTGAAGTCCATATAAGATGATGGTTGTCTAGATTTGGTTGTGTCTAGATTTGTCTCTGTTTCCAGTGTGTTTCATTTGGACATTTGCTGCAGAACAAGACATTCATTGCCTTGTATACAACTATAACTGTAGCATTCCTGTTCGCTCCTCGCACGGAACCCCCCCTGGCCCCCTCACCAGTCTGCTTCTTTTAACGCCCTTTATATTCCCCCGTTCAGTCCCACCTCCGGCCTCCACTCCCTTTTTAATACCTGCCAGCTACTGTTTTCACTGCTTTCTCATCAGCTCAAAGCTCGTGTAATAAAGAGAGCAGTGGTGGGAAAGACCCCTCTTCCCACTGCAGCCTTTGAAGCCATGGCTCATTTTCAACATATCTCCAATCGCCATCAGTGTATAATTCCACATTTCCTCTTTTCCTTCTCCCTACGGCAGTTAACAGTTTTCATAATAAATATTTTAATGGTTGTGTTCCATCGATGGAAAACACATGGAGATTCCGCTGCAGCATGTCACAAAAGCTTATGTGGAAAAAGTTGTGCAACAAAAGTGTTAAAGTTCTCTTGCACTTGAGGGTGGGGCTAAAATATTGATTGGCATACAGTATTTTTAACATATAATTCGAGTGTTTGAAGATATTTTACACATAGATCTTACTTTTAATCTTACTTCATGATAAAACCACATTTACATTCATGATATGACTATGATATGAATTCAGCATATATTTTGATACTCGAGAAGTTGGAAAACCCCTCAAATTATTCGACTGTAGTTTAGTTTAGGTTCTTTAGATCCTCAAAGGTCAGTGAATAAAGAACTCTTTATACATTTGACCAAAACAAAGCTCAAGTGATGCCCCCAGAGAACAATCTTTCTGTTCTCTGGGGGCATCAGCTTGTTACATTTTTTTTGTTTTGTTTTGTATTACTGATGTAAGCCATCTTATTTATTTGTTATTTTATTTCTGTGATGAAGGATGCCCTCGAAAAAGAGATAGTTTACCTCAATGGGGCTGTCCTTAAATAAATAAATAATTATCCATAGAGATGACTTGGGTAATTCGATTATAAATATACGTATATGTGTTTTATATAAATATAACACATATTTCTGCATTTCTTTCTGCAGTCATTATAGGATTATTATCAGTCTCCTCTTCCTCTTCAGGTTTAAGTCCATATCCGGTTCAAAGAGTGATTCACTGATTACTAAATTGGCTGCTTCAATAATGTGCTCCTTGTGTTGTCTAGTGCTGAACTGTTGTGAAGGCGATGTCCTCTTCCTCCTGGACTCTTCTGGAAGTGTCCCCACCTATGAACACTCTCGCCTGCTCTCCTTCCTGTCTGATCTGCTGCTGCCCTTCTCTCTGGGTGAGGACCAGGTTCGGGTGGCACTCCTCCAAGTCGGCACCGAGCCAAAAGTGGAGTTTGATTTCAGCACGCACTACTCACAGAGAAGTTTGCAGGGGGCAGTGCAGAACATTCGGCCTCTCAGGGGTGATACCAACACAGTGGAGGCTCTGAGGATAGCTACAGAAAGGCTGCTGAGACCTGGGGCCCCCGGATCATCCAGGCAGGGGCTCCCCAGGGTGCTGGTGTGGTTGACAGACGGCGTGAAGCCTGGAGATGTGACAGGGCCCATGGGAGTTTTGAGGGACGAGGGTGTGGCAGTGCTGGTGGTGTCTACAGGACATGGGAACTATCAGGTGCTCAAGGATGTGGCGACGCCCCCTTCTGACAAGCACCTGTACTTTGTGGATATAGATGCTCTGAATATCATCACCGAGGATCTCCGCAATGCCATCATAGGTGAGTTCTATATGTGCTGTAAACTACTCATTTCAACCATCTATTCCTCCCAATAAAACTATGTCTTGAAGAGGTATTCATACTTTTCACATTTTGCCTCATTTTGCCAACAAACAATTTTTCAATGGATGTTTGTGAAAAATCGAAGTGGATACAAATGACACACAATTTTGTTATTGAAGCTGGACAGTATGGTTATTTATCTCCATTGGTCTTTTATACAAAATTGGGATATTTCAATAAGCTTTGTAAAACATAAGGTTTCTATATAAAGTGAGAGAAGAAAAAATGGCTTTATATTCATTAATCTTGAATTTATGTTTTTCTATATTCTTCATTTATACAGGGAGAGGCCCAATGAGAGGACCAGACTCGTTTGCATTGCGCATATGAGAGTAAAGTAGCCAAAAAGTAAACACTGTTATATTCAGAGTTCCAGATTATCCGGTAGACTTTTGTCAAACATTTTATTATGTATTCATTTTCGTCTTATTTCCATCCAGCTTTGCATTTTCTTCCCCTTATTCCATTTCTGGGTCGGGGTGTTGGCGGGGGCTTCAGGCAAAGTGGGGTTAAGTGTCTTGCCCAAGGACACAGCGACAGCAGACACCAGTGGAAGTCGGTGGAGAAGGTCTCATGGTGGGCTTGATCTCGCGACCTTTAGGTTCAAAGGCCAATGCTCTACCAACTGAGCCACTGCTACCCCAGAATTTGGTCCAGACAAAATACCTATATTATAAACTGAAACTTTATTTAATCTGATAGGGTCATTGAGTTTAGTTTAAATACTGTACTTAATCTTACTCCATCAATCAGTGATTCTTAAAAACAAGCTCCTACTCTGTAGCCTGACTCTCGCCAGACCCTTGTATTGCTACACTTCTCACAAGCGAAATGCCTCTAGTGGAGCATGGCGGAACTACAAGGGTCTGGCGAGAGTCAGGCTACCTTCTGACATCCAGTTTCTAACAGTTAGGGTTATAGCTGTGCATACAGCTGAATGTTTTTTCTTCCTTATTTTAGAAATAATTAATTGAACACCTAGAGCCCCCTATAAACATTTTCAACCCTCACAAAGAGAAGGTTACATGTTTGGAATGTAATTCAGACAAATGACCATGGTGAGCCCAAACAGACTTGAGTATTTTACATAAAGTATTTACAAGCTTTAAAACTTACTAAAGGGAACACAAATCAATTTTCCTTGGCCACCACTGCCCAAAGACACCACAGCAGTTTGGCACTTTTCTACCACAAAGTTCTACCATCACAGTACAGACCAATACCAAATGAAGAAGGATTGTTTTAGAGATGTTGAGAATGTCTGAACTGTTTCTCCATTCCTTTTGGCAATAATCGTCTTTATTTGATTCTCTTTTTACTATTGCCCGAACTTTGGCACTCCACTATATAATTTAAATAGCCATAAAACCACTCAAACTGCATTCACTGTTTACCAACATGAGCCTTTATAAAGTCAGTGAGTTGACCCTTAGGCACCGTCCATGTGTCATGATAGCGAGTAATGAGATTGGCCTGTCCAATAACAGCTTAATGATTCTCTCATGAATGTTTGTAAGGGTATATAGATATACACACACATATCTATAAATAGCCAGCCGAGGGAAGATGTAAAGCCACCTGAGACAACTCAGGTACTGAATGTACTATCTGACAACGTCAAGTAGAAGAGTAGAGGATATTATAAATGTAATTGTAGTATCAGTGGTGATGTGGAGAGATAGTTATTTGAGTTTTCTGATGCATGGAACTATAATAAATTAGCTTATCCATCTTGAAGGTGGCCGAAGTTTAGTCAAATTTTCCGCACTGTAGCAATATTAGTGATGCCAAGTGAACCAACAGGATATCCATCCATCCATGTTCTTCCCTTTTGTCAATTTCTGGGTCAGGCCTGCAGGTGGTGGGTCCACAGGAGGCGGCTCTGTCAGTGAGAGCATAGCCTTGATATTTCAGCGGGGGCTTCGGGTAAAGTGGGGTTAGGTGTCTTGCCCATTGACACAACGACAGTAGATATCAGAGGGAGAACACCTTCTTAAAATCCACAAAGCACATGTGGATGGATTGAACTCCCATGATCCCTCGGGAATCTGATGGAAAGTATAGAGCTACTCTAGTGTTTCGCGACCGAGACAAAAACCACACTGCTCCTACTGAATCCGAGATTCGACCATTGGAAATAATAATAATAATGATGATAATAATAATGATAATAATGTTTCAAATTTGTTCTATTGGTTCAAGAAAGAATTCTGTTGTTCCATTTTTGCAACAACTTATTTATGAATGCATTTTTGTTCTTCTTTCCAGAAATTATAAGAGCTGAAAGAATGACAGCACGAGACATTTCCACCAGCTCTGCTACTCTCCAGTGGCGACCAGTGTTGACAGGCTTAAATGGCTTCTATGAGATTCGTTTTGGTCCAGTGCCCACTGGTGGTGCTGGGAGTGTAGGAGGGGGCCCTGGGACCAGTCCCAGTGTTGGAGGTGGTCAGTACCAGAGGTTCACCCAGTCTGCAGACTCTAGCACAGCCAGGCTAACAGGACTCAAGCCAGACACTACATATGTAGCCACTCTGACCCCAGAGTCTAATGAGCAGGCTTTCAATGCTCTCTCCGTCACCTTCACCACCAAACCAGGTGAGTTATGCTGCAGCTTGTCAAGATAGTTCATATAATTTTATAACATTAAATAAACAAATTACCATTTACATTTTCATAGACAAGCACTTTACCCACACCCCTGCCACTCTGTAGGTTTGTGTCTAGATTTAGACTTAGGTTTTGTTTGTCTCGAGTGTAAACGCAACACATTTCACATTAAACACGCAACATATTTTATTCAAACACTGTACCCTCACCCTAACATTACAATCACAATAATGACAAACAAAAAAAACATTTTTTTCCCACTGTTTGTCTTTTACCAGAGGTGCTGAGCCCAGCTGTCATATCTATCTCTGAGTTGGGATCGAACAGTGTGCGGATAAACTGGGGCCCCCTTCAGCCCGAGAGCGTCATGAGTTACTACGTTGAATACTCCTCTCTGCCCAGTGGTAAACTCAGTGCAGTTACCATCGGCGGGACCCAAAACTCTACTGTACTGCGGAACCTCCAGCCTGACACCACCTACCTGATCACTGTGAGCGCCAGACACTCCTCAGGCACAGAGAGGGCCATGTCGGTCAAAGTGTGCACGGAGGAAGGTGAGATCACATATCCAGGTTTAATCCCACATTCTCAAGTTCAGCTACATTCCAGTCCGGCCACTTCTGCATTCCCGAGTTATTCATGCTCCTACCATGATTGAATTACACATTTTCAATCACTTTTTCATCATTACGGGTGTAGCATGTTTTTTTTGAGATTTTAACCATGCTGTTTCCTCATCAGTCACAAATCTGGCGTGGTTTTTAACTCTTTTTCAACACGAACCCTTTCTGTTTAAAGGAGGAGTATGGAATAATCTGGTTGGTTACTGCAACCTCTCCCACTCTCCCTGACTTGGGTTGCCAGATATGAAAACAAATCCAGCTAGGACCACATTATCAGTGAAAGAAGATGAAAATCTTACATATTGCTAAGAGCTTCCTTCTCACTCCTGCAATAGTGTGATGTCATTGTACCACTATGCATTTTAAAACATAAGTAATATCCCTGAATTAGTTTTGTCAATTTCTCATGCGAAAGGATGCTCATTACAATCTCATGTCTGTGTTTCAGCAGCAATAAATAATATGAATATTTTGTTTTATATATGAATATTTTATTATGAATAATATAATATAAATATACATCAATATATATATGCAGTATATATCTATATACAGTATATATCTATATATATATAGATATATACACACCTTTCGCCCTCCGCGGGCGGTTATCCCTCTCTAAGCTTGGGTCCTCGGCCCTGGGAACTTGAGGGTTCTGCCAAAGTATCTTTGCTGTTCCTAGCACTACACATTTCTGGACCGAGATTTCCGAGTTTGTTCCAGCGATCAGTTTTTGTTTAAAACATGAATTCAAAATAAAGCTTATACACAAATCTTCATTGTTTTCTCTAGTGACGCCGGCGTTATCAGACTTGCAGCTGACCACGGTGGGCAGTGACTCGGTGCAGGTGGAGTGGACGGGCAGTGGTTCTGGACTCAGAGGGTACTGGCTCACCTGGGAGGATCAACAGAACCAAGTGTCTGCAGAGCGCACCACTATGTACCTGCCTCCAGAGTCTCTGTCTACACGCCTGTCCCACCTGCCCCCACTGGCTCGAGTCTGTGTGTCTCCAATTTATCGTACAGCCCGAGGGGACGGCCTGTGTTGCACTGCACACTTTCACTCAGGTGTTTACCTATTGAGTTTGTAAATATATGCACAGACATACCTGGGTGCACTCATTGGGAACAGGTCGACATGGTGACTCATACATACATGGATATCTTGATTTTTTCTTTGACTGAACATAGTCTACCTTATGTGGGAAAGTACACATGTGTTGAAAACGTGTTGATTAAATATAAACAGATTATGTTTTTTAATTTATATAAATATTATCATGTTAATAATTTATATTGAGTTATATAAAGAAATCAAGACGGACACCACAGGCAGCATTTACAGAATTCTTACAACCCATAGATGACATGCTCTTCAACTGTATAAACAGAGAACCTGAACTGAACTATTCTTTTCTCTCCTTTAGATGCATTGTCTTATGGCTATCAGTCATAGCACCCTCATTCTGTGCAAGCTCCTGCCCAAACATGGACGGACAGTGGGTGGAGAATAATGTTGAGTTTTTTCTGTCATTCTCTCTGCTGTCTCTCCCCATTTGTGGAGATCACCCAGATACGTGCATGCAGCCTAGAAGCAGCGTTCAAATGCCAAAGACACTGAAAGGATGAGTCTGGGATAACATGGACATGTGTTGACTGCTGAAAAACTCATGTCTGACTGGTTGTTTGCTTTTCCATTGCATCTGGTCTACACCTGTAATGCAATCATTGGAGGAAGAATGTAACTATGCACATTATTGATGGCAGTTTTGTTGGAACTGCAGAATGTTTCAAGAAGTTTAATACCATATGTGTGTCTATTCTATTTTGCAAACCGTTACCATTTGATATGCATTTACTTTTGAACAAACCTCTACAGAAACAATCTCTTTGTTAACATAAATTCAACTGCATTGGATTTTTATATTTGTGTTAAAGAGGTTCAAAATAACAGGACCTTTGAGGAAATTGCAAACAGACACAGGCTACCACAGGCTCTTGGGCTTCCAGGGGCTTATGACACACATGTGTCCAACTAGGTCTTTAATTATGGCTGAACACTGATCAAAGATATGCATAATTCAAGATGAATCTGGATTGATGTATTGTGCACATGTAAGATGTATTTATTACTTTAGTATTTACTTCAAATTAATTCAAAGATAGTTTTTATAAGCTTTGCTGCCCTCTTCTGTCAGAAACCCCCAGACTTACTGTACATATTTCAACACTAACCTAATGTAACAATATGATTTTAAAGACAGTTTAACAACAATTTGTATTACAAGTCTTTACTATTTTGCAATAAAGAACTTGTGTTTATATTGTGGACTGGTTTTAATTTATGTTTGTTGACCAAGGGACAAACAGAGTATTTCTCAAAAAAAAAAGAAAACAAAAAGAAAACAAAAGGTAAGGGGTGCTGCATGGTACAATCGTGTAACATTATTTAAAAGACCAGGTGCTCAATTGGAAGAGGGCTTTAACTTATAAACAAAAAGTTGTAGTATGCAATGTAGTAATAGTATTAGTAATAATAGTAGTAGTAGTACAATTAGTATGAATAATTCTGTGAGAGCAACTTTATCCATATTGCACTAGTGTGATGTGGTTACACTATTTTTGTATTTAGTATTTATTTATTTATTTCAAACATGTATATACAGACAAAATGTTTAACCTCACATGAATTCTGAGCAAATGTTTGAAAAGGAGTGGGTGAAAGTAAAACACTTTCATGGGTATATCTTTTCTTCATAAAATGTTGTCATACAATTTGTAGCCTATGTTCCTTTGTGGATCAATTGTTTATGTCTGATAAGCGTCCTAATGTCTATTTAGAGCTTCTATGATTGGGCATGGATTACGTGCTGCAGAACTAGTATATTTGTTAAATATAATTCGCAGCTGCTGGTTAGAGTAGGCTGCTTCCTCATGCTTCCTGTAGGGGGCGCAGTGCAGCCTTCCTGTTTCTCGTCAGGCAGCACTATCCAAGCTTGACATTGCGAAGATGGAGGCTGTTATGCTCTAAAATAAAGCAGGATAACGAAAAGAAATCCGCATGATTCCGAGTTCTGCTATGACAACATTTCTCCTTTGTCCAGGTAAAATACTCTCAGTTTATGGCATGGTTGACGTATTACGGGAGATGTGCTAAAGTCAACCTGCAGCTAGCACAGTCTGCATTAGCTGTGCTGCTAACAAGCTAGCATTTACACGTAGATAAAAAGAGCTTATATCTACTATCACGTGTCGTCATGTTTTTCTGACACCTGCCTATAAGTTGCATGTAAAAGGAGTTCTGTCCTCAATGTCAAGTCGAACTACTCGATTAAACGTCGTGATACTGTATGTTTCCATATAAACACAGGCTACCCACAGCTAGCTCTGCTTTTCCCGAACCATTTCCTGGTGTTTGCTTCGGGTTGTCAATATTCGCTATGGGAATGAAAAGTATTAAACATGTACGTTACTTCAGTCTTAGCTAAGTAATAATAACATGGTCATGTCAGTTTTCTGGTCATCATTGCGAACCTACTTCATTCTAAAAATGAAAGTTATTTTTCACTATTATACACAATCCACTAAGCCATGCCAACCAGTATTTATTTTGCATGTATGACAGCCAGGATTGGGAATGTCAACGTATTTATTGTCACGCCTAGTCTTTAATAGTCATTAGTAACAATCTAATAATGTACACTTATACTTAGCGTTGCATTGTTTCTGATGTGGTGTGACTGTGCACAGGTGGAGGCAGAAGGAGTGAGTAGAGCCCTGACATCAGCAGCATGTACTCAGAGTGGCGCTCCCTTCAGCTGGTGGTGCAAAGTGACCAGAGCAACCTCAGTGTTCTGCACACTTACCCCCCCACCGTGGGCACTGATGTGGCCAATGCTGTGGTCAAGCCCCTGGGAACGGCTGTAAGCCCTGTGGCCACTGACAACATCCTTAAGACTGACAAGGAGGTGAGAAAGAGCCTTACTGTGAATTGGTTTTCCCAACCACTGACAACATGCACAATAGCCAACCACCCATGAACTCTCCTAACACATAGATTTGTAGATCTCTGTAAGTGAAGGAAAAGTGCAGTGTGAATTATATCACAACTGCTTATGATCGTGTAATGCTCAATGTCACATTGTTTTATGGCATAGTATGTGAATGAGAAAGTGTTGTATGCATTTGATTATGTGGGAAATTGGATGCTATCTTATACTGTTATTGTGAAAAGTAGATTTTATGTGGAAATGTGTTTCATGCAAATCTACCCATTCCTCCTAGGCAATATATCTTTACATTTCTCGATTGTGAATAACATTTTTGAAGAGTTCAGAGAAATCTCTACCTAAGCACCATTGTGCTTAGAGATGTGACAGGATATCTTTGACATGCCATCTTTATGTTGAATGAGAATGCATTAGTATTATTGCATTATTTTGACCAATGATGATGTTTGCGGAAGTCATCCGGTGAATTGGCAGAAGACAGAAAGCACTGATGAACATTGGCAATGTTGACTAAGACTTGGCTTGAGCCTGGACAGCCTGGTGCCAGACAGAGCAGCCTGACCCTCTACTTTCTGACACGTGTGAATGCAGAAACTCTCATCAGGCTAGCCTGTTGTAGTGGATGAAGTACAGTGTTGGGGAGTAACGGAATACATGTTCTGAGAATACACTCAGAGTACTACATTTGAGTATGGTAACTGTATTTGGAATAAAAATGCAGTTTGAGGCAATCATTTATACAATTACTTTACAAACATCTAAGGAATACAATGTTCTGTTTTATCTTGTCCTTTAGGCTGATTTATATATAAAACATAAAGTAACTTTATAAAGCTTTTTTATGGACAGTATTGAGCAATGCCCACAAATGGTGTAAATATGGAATATTTTATAATATACATACTCCTCATGAGAGTAGCAGGTTTCAAAGGAAGTAATATGTGTGAGATTTAACTTCTCAACTTGACTCATGTGCTAACCATGAGTCAAGTTGAGAAGTCAGGTCACTGAAAGTACACGTTAAGTAAGATATTCAGTTCCCTTGAACTAAATACATTTAGATTATGATCTGTAAACACACAAAGTAAAAAGCTGTTTAGAATGGATGTAAATGTTAGCTTCGGTGAATGA